>CM048935.1:2342159-2800565 GCA_026686955.1 Epinephelus cyanopodus
GTTGAGCATTTTTTAATTGCATCTTTTTTAATGTTAATCACTGCATTTGTTTTACCTTAAATTTCTACACCTCTTTTTCCTCTGGACAAAACATAGTTACTACATTTAGCATTTTGTTTGTCTGTTGCATATTTTTCAATAAAGGTTTCTCGGTAGTCCATCAGTTTTGACAGAGTGTTTTGTAGATGTTAAAATGCTGCGTGTAGCAGCTTTAATCTGGTGTTACTGCTCACATTTTGGGTCATATTGTAACATTTCAACACATGCTTTGGTGTGAATATGAAAATCACCCTTTCATTTCCTCACTTCTTTGTCAGACATGCAACAGACTGACTAAGCTGCTGTTGGTCATTATGCATGTTGAAAGACCGGACAGCTTCACAGCTCAGTCCATCCGACTGCCTGTCAATCACTCTTAAGTCTACCATCCAGTAAAAGAGGACGATGTGAGCATCAGGGCTGCACAGGCCGGATGAGATTGACAGACGGAAAAGAGAAAGACGAGATTATAGCAGGAATCCTTGTGTAGTTGTCCGTCCTCCTTCTTTGCAGAAAGCTCAAGCATTTGAAGAACAAATCCTCCAGTGCAGATGTCTCTGAGTTTATTGTTGTTGTTTTGCTTTTTTCCCCCGTACACTGGGTGGTCAAATAGTCAAACACTGGTGGGGAAATTTCAGACTAAGTTCCATAATACCTATAAGCCTACGACATTTCACTTTAACCTGTGCTGGAAAATACAGCAGATAAAAACCCTTACGTGTAGTATCAGAAAAGTTTTTCCACTTTAGTGATTAGTAGTAATTTAAAGTGAAGGCCACTGCCACTACCCTGCATTGGAGGTCTTCAGGGGTCTAGTCAGACTGTAGGATCCACTGACCTGGCACTTGTATGGGTTTGGGTTCAGGTTTTATTATGGTCAATCACAATCAAATGATCAAGTGCATCTCGACATAGAAACTTGGTCTGGCTGACGACAAGCTCCGCTGCCGATTCAACATGCTCAATCGGCCGAAAAGACGCCGACGCCGAAGTGCCACACCGCAAAACAGCCGGTCGACGGCCAACTGTTGGCTTGGTGTGTCAGGGCCTTTAGATTCGTCATTTTGAACCCGTGAAGACTTCTACCCTGCACCCCTCTCACAAATCTAACCCAGGAACATTAAGAATAAGGTCCTGAAAGCAACACAACACATTTTCACAGGGATTGTCAGATCCTCTGCAAGTAAGAATTGACTGTTTGTCAGATGCTATCAACTATACACGGAGGCTTATTTATGCCTAGAACCTTTAATTTCAGTCTCTAAGTGTGGACGTTAAGGGTCATTTCAATCAAATCACTAAGACAAAAAACAGATTTCTCACATACCTCTGGTGATTTCTTGCTGCACAGATAGTTTTGGTTTCTTCTGTCCAGGTTTTGAGATACGTGACACCACCTCGACACAACGACGCTGCATTAAAACTTCACTCAGAAGAGATGAATTTAAAGACAGGCTTCAAGGGTTGCTGAGAAATTAATTAGTTTCATAATGTGCTCAAAGGTCAAAGAGACAGGTGAGGAGTCTCCAGTGATTAGACCCCATGGTGACATTTTTAAGGAAGGAGTCTCGCCATGAGCCCTACAGGAATATCCTCATGATGGAATCGAGTCACTGGTGATGGAAAATTAGTGAAGAACAAGCTATAACTGAAGATCTGGATGGATGTGATGTGCAGTGGGAGTCCTAATGAACTCAGCGGAAGGACTCAGTGGACAGCTGGTCTAGTTTCTGAAGAAATTAGAGGTGGAGGGGTGGAGGTGGGTTTTGTCAGTCAGACACTGAGATGACGGCTGACAGTAGCAGGGAAAGTTAGAAAGGACGGAAAGGAAGATTGACAGACACAAAGGAGTTGTCTGACAGTGGGTGGCAATATCGGATTGATTGAGGTGAAAAGAGTAAAATTCAGTCAGCTGATTGAGTCGGCAGGGGGAGAGGAAAAACCCACATAGAGTTAACATGAAGATGGACATGAATTAGATGGTTGAAATATGAATGTCCACTGATATTATTATTAGGTTTTCACTAGGGATGTTAAAACTCTGTGTGTGTGTGTGTGTTCCATGTTTTTCTCCTCACTGACTTGGTCAATCCATGTGAAATTTGGCACAGTGGTAGAGGGTCATGGCAGGATGCCAATGAAGCAATATTACATCAATTGGCCAAAGGGGGGCGCTATAGCAACCCATTGAAATGTCAAACTTTGAATGGGCATATCTCATGCCCCGTATGTCGTAGAGACATGAAACTTTGCACAGAGATGTCTCTCCTCATGAGGAACACATTTGCATCAAGAACCCAGAACTTCCGCTTATATAGATTTTCCGCCATTTTGAATTTTTTGAAAAACACTTCAAATGGATCTCTTCCTAGGAAGTTTGAGCGATCTGCATGAAACTGGGTGAACATAATCTAGGGACCAATATCTAAAGTTCCCTCTTGGCAAAAGTTGGAAAACTTCCTAAAACTGAGCTTCTATAAGGCAATGAATATTGCGGAGGGCGTGGCTCATCACATAAAGGTGTATAACATCTCAAGGGTTTCACCCATCACCACGCAACTTTGTAGGCATATGACCACACATAATCTGAGGGGACCCCTCCATTATTGACCCCATCAAACAAAATGGGGGCGCTAGAGAGCTCATTTCTTATCTAGGCCTAACCGCCATATGGATTTTTACTAAACTTGGTAGATATGTAGAACAGGACGCCTCAAGGTGACTGGAGAAATTTAACTCTAATTGGCAACTGGGTGGCGCTATAACAACAGAAAAATGCTTCAAAATGGCTAAAATGTGACCGATGGCTGTGGCTCCCCCTGTGGACCAATGTTGGTGTTTCTAATGTTTGGTATGACTAAGTCATGGTATGGTCTGCTGTACTCAGTGGATATGGACTAGTTTTATTTTGGCTTCACTTTTCACTTCACACTCCATCTGCCAACAATAATATGTTACTCCTTATATCGCACCCCACAAAGTTGGTAACTACATCTTTCTCCTCAAAATTAAGACCTCTCACCTCACTCATCTGTGTGACTGTCAGGTTAATCACCAGGCACTGCTACGGCTGCAAATGTTTGCAAATGATATTTTACATGAGGTTTCGTGTTGCCTGTGAGCAGAGTCGGTCATGGAGACAGGCAACATGTCATCCACATATTCAGCCACTTCATTAGATCTTTGTCGCTTGCAGCTGTCCAACTTTAAAATACAGTTTTGGTTGTCCAGCTATTGCAAGGCTACAGAGGGGTCACCTTTAGTGGGGTGTATTTCCAAGAGCTTTGTATTTTGCTGGTGGTTGTAGCAGGCGTTTCATGAGGTCTGAGGATGTGTTTTTTCACAGTGGAGTCTTAATGCCACTACCTGAAACAACAATGTTCCTCTCATCTTTCCTCCTGACAAAATCAAAGTGATGGGAATTTTTCCAGCCGTTGAAGGTAAGCATTTCCATCTTCCATCAATGAATCTGGGGCTGTGACTGATCTTTGCATTACAGATCATTAAGGAAGACGTAACGTTGTCATAAGTTATTTGTGTTTTAGGGTAGATGTGATATTACTATTAGCCTGCGCTGAGGCCTTGCTAATGTGCACACTGGCTCTCTGGGACTGAGCCATCGTTAAGGAAACGAGTTACATTTACTTTATCACGTGTCAGAAAGCTTTTGCACTGCATGTTTCCACTGTGTGCAGGTATTTTCTCATCTACATAGTGAATACTGCAGTTCTCCTGTCAGTCAGCGCACCTTTCAGTCTTGTCAGTGTGTGTTTGTGTGTTTATGCTCAATTCGTCTTCAATTCAAGCCAAAACACTACCCTGTCAAACAGTGCCAATCATACTTGAACCGTTTACTCGTAGTTGCGCTGAATGATTTCTCAAGCATCACAACATATCTGACATATAACAGTACAAAGTGTACGCTACAGGTTGGATTCGTCCAACAGCTTTGAGTTCTGACATTTCAAAAAAAAGGAAAGGCAGATAGCAAACTGCTATTGTGTGACTATCCTTCCCATGAAAAGGCCAAACTTTAACTTATTGCCTTTATTATAAATCAGTGGTGAGAGACCGCAGGCCCCGTCTGACATTTTGATGGAGACGTCCCGCACCTGATAACATGCAAATTCAAATGATGCTGCCGAGGCTACAGCACAGCTCATATACTGTATGTCTCTCTGTTCCTCCTCTCTGCGGCTCGCTCTCTCTTCGGGGCAACGATGCGTGATGCTATCTATTACACTGCTCTGTGTATTTGCATTCCTGGTCGGTAGCCAGTGTTTTTAATAATGTCACACAACAGATGATGTTCTGCTGCTGGGTGGGTGGGGTGGTGTTGGAAATGAGCGCCGCTGCTCAATGATGTCTTTATTCATTTGGTGAGGTGTGGACAGGAGTGGGTGTGGCTGGTTAATGTGCAGTATGAGTGCATGCAGATGGTATGGAAGTGTGCATGTGATGGCCTGAATATGTCTGACTTTTTATTGAGCTTTTGAGAAAGTTCAGTTGTGTTTTTCCTGCATGTATTTCTAGTCAGTGCTCCCTTGTTTCAAAGAGTACTCTGTTATCATTTTGCATTACCCACTGTCACCAAGCAGAAGCCAAAGCTGAAGTGCTAATAACTGCAGTTCCTCCAATGGCCACTTGAGGCTGGCTCCAAGAGCAAGTCAGTCCCCATAGACCTCAATGTTAAAATGCCCAACTTTACAGCAGAAATAAACATGTTGACAGCCTGGTACAAAAAGCAGTTTTTTTTTGTGTTAATTTTTCACATCTGGCTCCAGAATCCAACATGGCGACGGCCAAAATGCCAAACCCAAGGCTTCACGGGATTGAACTATGAACGACTGACCATATTGGCTTGTGGAAAATATATATCATGGTGGAAAGGTTTCTTCTGAACTGAACTGAGAAATTGTGACTGTGCTTGAAATCATGTGGGTGCTGGGAAAACCTGGAGCAGAGTTTATGTGGATTGTTAAGGCCCTGACACACCAAGCCGACGACCAAAGTCGGGCCGTCTGAGCATCTGTCGCCCTAGTTTTTGCGGTGTGTCCCGCACCGTCTGCACTTTGACGTCGGCGTCAGTGTCTTTTCGGCCCATTGAGCATGTTGAATTGGTGGCGGAGCTTGTCGGTGAGAGAGATCACTCTGATTGGCTGTTCAGGTTTTATTTCCTCGCCCCTGTAGCGAGTGAATCTGCCTGTAGTGAAACCGGGGCTAACCGGTGCTTCCTCCTCAGGCTCCACTTCACTCAGCTGCTTCTTCACACTTTAACCTGAATAACAAACTGGAGCTAGCTGGTGTCGGTTTGGTGTGTCCACACCGTTACCTATCAGCTATGCTTTTTGATGAACTGTTGGACTCACCTGCCTCACACTACAGATTAACTCATCCCTTGAGTTGTGAATATTTTTCTTGTTGCATTTAAAGAGATGTGGTTTCAGAGGGTGGAAATCAAGCAGGGCTTTTCAGTCATATTGCAGTGTCAAGAGGGGTAATGTGATTCATACAAGGTATTATTAATGTACCCTTTGCAGGGTTTGACACGACCCTGACTGCGACCTGACCATCACCCCGGCAAACCGAAGTCAGACAGTTACAACCACCCAGACCCATTTATGTAGTAACAAAAATAATGACATGGTGCTCACAAAGTTAATTTGTTTTCAAGAAATCACCAGTTTAACCAAACCTTTTCCTTTTAATGAGCAATTATTACCAACATTTTGGGCTTTCAGAGGTCTAGACCCATTCTGTCTGTTTTTATTCATTAATACAGATGGATGAAAATTGAAAGGCACGACTTTGAGTGCGCTCACATTTTGTCCGACCTCTAAAATAAAGTGGTTTATATAATCTAGATGACTGTTTTGTTTTTATAACCGTCTGACTGCTTGTATTTTTTGACCCTTGGAATTTTTAGAGATGTCACAGTGTCCCTAGAACTTTACATCTGCAATTACTTTAGTGAAAACAGTGTTATCATTACCAGTAAGGGTGATGTCCAGAGCTACAACAGTAAGAATCAAGTTGTAATAAATCAGACTTATCCTAAAAACACCATGGCGTCCTCTGCTTGTAGACTCATACAAATTACATTCTTAGATTTAATTATCAAACCGTCTTTATTGTCATTGTTATTTACTTCCAATTGATCCCTCTTTACTGAAACCAGTACACCTGTACAAGAGCTGTGCCCGATTCACACAGTGCAGAGGCTTTGAAATAAATTCAAGGATTCCCATTCAAGCATTGGAAACCTCTGGCTCGCAGTCACATAAACACACACATACACACACATACCCACACACACACACACACACACCAAAGCCCTGGTTGCACTGTTCTATTGAGGACTAAAAGCCAAGCCACAGTAATCATGAAGGTAGATTAGCATAACGATACAAAGCAATGGGCCAGGCTTTGGCTGCTCGTCAATGAAAAACCATGACCTCCTATAATTACAGCAGGCAGGAGGCTTCCAGAGAAGGTTTCAGGGGTGTGTGTGTGTGTGTGTGTGTGTGTGTATGCCCTTCACATAGGGGCATAAATGAAATGTGAAATAACAAAGTCTTATCATTGTCTGACAATGTGATGAGTTTGTTTGATGGCCACAGCCTGACTAAATATCACAGGACGAAGGAGGTTGGCTGGTGGAGGAGAGTCTGACCGCACAGTGACATTAATAAGAAGGATGAATGCATAAATACTCATAAATATAAATATACATGCTTTTATAAATGCAGGTGAGGTCATAGGTCCATGGATGAGGTGAAGTGGTCATTCTGGAAAATTTTTAGTGCAAGTTGATCAGTCAATGAGCAACTGCAAGAAAATAGAGGAGCAGATATCAGCATTTTCAGTTTTGGTAATAAGGCTAAACATTTTCCTCCACTTCAGGTCTTTACGCAAAACTAGGCTAAAGGCCCTGACACACCAAGCCGCTAGCTTCTGAGCAAGCCAGAGCTAGCTGGGAGCAGCTAGCGGAGCGTTAACCGCAGCATGACCGGAGGGACGCACAGCCAGTTAGCCTCCGCTAGTCTCTGAGCTAGCCCCGGCTCTCCATTTGGATCCACCCGGAGCACCGAGCCCTGGTTTGTTATTCAGGTTAAAGTGGGAAGAAGCAGCGGGTTTATCGGGCAGCTGAGTGAAGTGGAGCCTGCGGAGGAAACACCAGGACCGTCTGGATGTAATAGTCCGTGAAGGTGCTGCGGTGCTCGGCTGCACAGATAGGAAACCCCTCGGCTGACAGGATGTACCACTCTCTCACTCCGCTCTCTCTCACGCAGGCGCAGAACGTACGTGCTACTTGGCCGTCGGATGTAGTCCGTGTAGTGTGTTCAAATGCAACTGACACAGGGCGACGTGAGGCCACGTAGACGATGCAACAGTTGACTTTCATCGCCACACAAGTGGAGAGACACAGACTTTGAGTCTTAAAACCAAAACAATGAGCTGAATGTCACTAAAACGCTCAGTAGAGGGGAGGGGAACTATTCGGTTATTGATATCAATGTTGCACCAGGTTGAACAATTGATGTCCTGGCGTGAGAAAAGAAGCCTGCGTGAAATGGTACAATTTTCTTTATTTTCTGAGCCCACTAGATGGCGCTTTCTGTTCAACAAAAGGTTGAAAGCACACTGAATTGCCATTCTTTGAGCCTCTCTCTTTAAACCATGAGCACCATCTAGTGGGCTCAGAAAATAAAGAAAATGACAGCAACAATGCTAATGACAGTGCTCGACAAAATATGATGTTGTCCGTGACACAACAAAATTCTCCAGGTACAACACCTTTTCTGTAAAAAAAAAAAAAAAAAGTGTTGTGTGCTAACCATAAATTAAGCTTTCATGAGGACCAACCTTAGCAGTATTATTTTATAATTCATACAGTGACTATAAACAGTGTTGTGGTTTTGAAACTGTGTGAATGTAACAAATATTGCTAAATGAAAGGCAGTAAGCTAACAGCGATAAACCTGACATGTTATCGTATTACTAAGTCAACAGAGATAATGGGGCTGGTTAAACTACCTCGGCTAACCAGTATATGCACTTCTACAGTTAAAACAAGTAACTGAGAGAGCTGTGTTGTAATTATACAGATGTAAAAACATGTTTGTTATTATTTTTTGGACATTTGTAGAGAAAATGTTGCTGAGTTTAGATACACGATATTATTATGTGCTCAGTGTTTAAAGTGAAGTATTATAAGAAGTTTAGAGCAGAACTAAGGCTTAAGGTAACAGTTCAGAGACAGAGAGTGATAGCAGAGCTAATTCACACTGACAGTGTCGCTGACTATTGTCATTAATGTGATTCACAAATGACCCCTGTAATTAAATGTGTTGCACCAGTCTGGACCTGAGAGGGTTTTGTTCTGAGCCTGTAACAAGTACATCAAGGTATGTTGCAAAATCCCATCTAAAAGTGCTGGTGAAATACAAAAGGGGATTTCTTAACACATAGCAAGCCTTTCTGTTGGCAGCAGACTTCTGTTCTCAGGGATCATTGGCTTGGCAAACGTACAACTACAGTGTGCTCCATCTCTGCTGAGAAGAGACAGGACGTTCTAAAGCTGTACCAGGGTCTTTGGGGCCCAAAGGGACCCAAGTTCAGTGTGGCAATTACTCTGTGATAATTTGATTCATTAGAAATGTGTGTGATGATATGCACCACTAATATGCATATCTAAAAACTGGAATGGCAAATGCCTCCTACATCTTCACCCGTTCTTGGGCCTCGGTCTTACAAGAAATACCTTTTAAATATTTCAGTTGATATTGCACAGACATGGTGCATATCCTTAAACAAGTTTCATCAAATTATCAAAAAATATCTAAAATAGAGCAATACAGCAGGGTAGTATTCCACCTTGTGAAGGAGGGGTCCACCTATTGCTGAAGGCCAAAGCTAACCTGAAAAGGGCCAAGCACAGACACAAACTGTCAACAACGCCAACTCCAGATGTATGTGGTAAGTAGTGATGGCCAAATGAAGCCTCATGAAGTATTTTCTTTATTTTCTGAGCCCACTAGATGGCGCTCATGGTTTAAAGAGAGAGGCTCAAAGAATGGCAATTCAGTATGCTTTCAACCTTTTGTTGAACAAGAAGCGCCATCTAGTGGGCTCAGAAAATAAAGTAAGTGCTTCATGAAGCTTCATTTGGCCATCACTAGTGGTAAGGCATCCAGGCTATCATACATACATCCTTCATGTAACCAGAGAGGTCGCATGCAATATATGCACATACAATATCTCTTGTGTTTGGGAGTCCTGGTCAAGATAGGCAGCAAAATTAAAAGGTTCACACAAGCATAAAGAGAAACATCTAAAAAACCTATAGAAGCTGGCGTCCCTCAGGCTCCCTCAGACACTTTTGGTTGAAGTCGTAGTCGTCAAGTGGATGCCCGCTCATGCGATGCCCCCATAGCGCAGCTGTCCATTTCATTACTTCATATTCACATACTAATATACAAATATAGTCATCTGAAAAAAACATATGACCCAGACAGACACGATCACCGTAGCTGGTTTCCACTGTATTTATCTTTGAGATAGTTAATGAATGGACTCCATGTGCTCAGAACTCATTTGGATGCTTTAGTGTTCTGTATTCTCTCCATTTGTGTGATTATGATCATTTCGTGGAGCCATTTCGGAAAGCAGGGGGGTGTAGGAGATTTCCAGCTGGTTAGAATCATTGTGTTGGCAGCAAAACACAATATAGATACTGTTACGCCTCTGGGACTCACAGGGGACTGGGGGGACGTGTGTGTGGGGAGGAGGCTACAGCTCATCTTGTGGGTGAACCGGCCCTGCCTGTGGGTGATGTCACTGATGCGATGTCCATATTTTTGTGCACTCTGTTGAAAGTACATTTTCCACAATAAGAATCCATTAAAGCCCGAGCACAGGATTTTAATCAATAACAGCCAGCTCGGTGAGCTTGCCTCAGACTGATGCGGTCTTTACGTCATCCTGCATCCTGGGTTGGCTGGGGCTGGATTAGAGGTGAGGGGTGATGCAGTACAACTCCTTCTATCAGTGTAATTGCTCTGGGCGCAGGAAGCTGGGGGCGGGGGTGGGGGGTGAGGGGATCAGATCGGTGTCTTTGTTGGTAGACCAAACCCACTGTGGCCCCTCCATCCGGCTGACGACCTCTTTGAAGCCTCCTGCCAGGGAGAATTACTTTGTCACATCCTTGGGACAGGGCTTTGATCACAGGTCCACAGAGTCCAAACGTAGATGTCTATCACAGGTGTGTATGTGTGTGTTGTACAGTACAAGTTCGAGTTACATCACAAGCATATTTGTGTGTGTGTGTGTGTGTGTGTGTGTGTGTGTGTGTGTGTGTGTGTGTGTGCTTGTACATGAATATGTGCTGTGTCCCATTTCCTGTTTGCATGGCATTGAAATCTGTTATATCCAGTGGGTGAATCTCAGCGGGACATGGGGACACTATGTCAAAATGCGTCCCCCATTTTAACCTGCCATGTCTCTCCATCCCCCAGGCCTAGACCCAGATATTGTCCAATCCAGACCTGGATCTGTAACCAATAAATAGTTGAGAATTATTAAATTTTGACAAAAGATTTACATTTACATTTTAAGTGGTGCAGCATTAGTGGCACAGATATACACAGAGGAGCGACGAGACGTGAGACAACAATATGATAAGTAAGTGAGTCAGACAAAGTGTGTGTGGACACGTGAGTGCGGTGCCCAGAGAGGCAGTCAGAGCTACAGGCTACAATGAGGCTAAAAACAGAGTTTAAATGACGTTTTTCCAAACAACTTTTTATGTCGGGGCTTCAGGACACTTGGATCACTACGGACGAGCAGTATGGAGATATTTTGTGGTTTCAATTATGTGTTTTTGGACGTTTGAATCTGGGGCGCCGTCAGCCTCCATTAGGTGGAGTTGTGTTGCTACCTCCTCTCCCCTTGGATCTCTGCAAGTGATGTGAGGACTCTAAAACTTCACCTGAGCCTCCCTCGGCATATGGCTGAGTAGATAATGGCTGAATATACATTTTTGGGTGCACTATCCCTTTAAGCTTATCAATATACCGTTGCCTCTCTGGTGGGCATAACGTGCTAGCTAATTATTAGCTAGCTATAGCTATAGCTAATAATGTTAGCTAACTAGCTAGCTAGCAATTCAGTCATGGAAACTTGAAGGCGTGGCTGCAGAGGCAGAATGGTGCTAAACAAGTGCAGGCCCACGCCATCCATTTATGGATAATCATACATCATACAGGCCCATATCTGCTCCAATGCATCTCCTCCCATCCCTTTGCATGCCTTGACATTATGTCCCCTACTTGTTCAGATGCAGTCTGTGGTCTATGGTTGTGACACTTGATCATGTGTAGTGACCAGAATCAGATATCTCCAAGTCGACTCCGAGTCTCAAGGTTTTACTGACTAGTTGACTTTCAGGAGGCGTCTCTGAAGCTTTTTAATATCATGATGCACTTTTCGGCATTTCGGTTTTATCTATATGTGAGAAACCTGAGGGCTTAGCTGTGTCTGACCCGAAGACATTATATGCACTGTACGTTACATTAACAATACTAGACAGACTTATTTATAGCCTGTCATTGTTATAGTATATTATTATAACATATATTTTATACAATATTCCATATGTTCAGGGCAGGAGATATGAAAGGAGAGAGTCAGTAGGTATATGGGCCGTGGGTCTTCTAATATGCATCCATATGAGCATGAGTGCAGCCTTATGAAAGAAATGTCTGCATGAAAAGATCAGCTTCTCAGCTTCATCCACAGAGAAATATTAAAGCGTGATACAGCTGAACTTCACTGTCTGTCAAGTCGTCACTTTGAGATATTCATATTGGCATGGTGCTTGCTAGTTAAATTCCTATTCTAACGCTCCAATCAGCACCTCCGCCGTCATCATCCCACCAATGTCCCTCCTCAGAAATTATCCCTGTCGGCTGAGGACATGTGGCTGAGCCAGTTAGGCTAAATCCAAATCAATTCCTCTCCGATGGCAGTAGAAAAGTACCAAATCGAGTTTATGCTCGGCTAATGCGATCAGCCTGTGGGTGGGGAGAGGATGACTGTGCCATCATGTCTTCCCTAATTTCATTTCGCCAAGCAGGCGGACGGGCAGGCCTGCTCAGTGGGGTTGGTGCTGGAGGGATGCCCACTGCCACCAGGCATAGCTGGATGAGCTCAGCGCCAAATACCATGGCTGTCAAAGGTTTCACAGGAGAAAAGGCTGAGCCAAAACCCTGGGCTGGAGGGACGGAGACAGAAAGAAATGAGGTGAGACAGAGAAAGTTGGAAGATGGGAGAACAATGAGGCAGAATAACAGTTATAGAAAACCCTTAGTTCATTCTTTTGACGTTATTATGAAGTTCAGTCACAAAATTCCCATCAACCTTGTGTCCAGCAGCAGCAGGCTGCAGTGTCGGGGAAGAAAGCCGGGATAAACCTCAGGAGTTTGTGGGGACAAGCAAAGCAAAGCAGAGTTGAAATTGAACTTTAAGGTTCAGTGTGGGCTTTAGTGGCATCTAGTGGTGAGGATTGTAAGGAAGCAAATGATCCGCAGAGTCTCTTTCTCACCAAAACAAACAGACCAGGTGATTTAAACCTGTAAAAACAGTTAATAAAGCAGTTTCGCATCACAAATTAGTGTTTCTCTGTGCTGTTTGGCATGTCGGGGAAGGGCTGCTCGCTCACCACATGCTAATGTGTGCTCAACCTTTTTGCTCTCTAAAAATAAACGGCTCATTCTACGGTAACAAAAACACAACATTTCTTATTTTCAGGTTAATATACACCAAAGAAAACATACTTATCATATACTATGCTAATTCATTTTTGCCATTATATCAGAAAGTTTTATACAACGAACCTTTAAATTCATCAGGTGGACACAAACACTGAATGAGTGCTAACGTTGCTCCATGACTGCTGGCTGAGTACTGGGTGCCTTTTGACTCAAATATTATAAAATTTGAGGTGATGAAAGAGCAGGGGCCTGTGTCTGCAGGCGTTTTTAGACCAAAAAGGAACTACCCCGAGAACTAGTGATGGCCAAATGAAGCCTCATGAAGCACTTACTTTAAGCAGCACATTCTGTGTATTATTAACTTATATAACATTAGCTATGTTGCTAAGGAGACTATGCAAGCAGCTGCTAACCTTCCAAAACATCCGTGGACTGCAGCTCCAGGTGCCTGGTGATGGCCTCCAAAAGCTGGATTGCCGGGTTTATTGTGACCTGGCAATGATAGCATCCAATGTTTCACACCACTTACTTGATTTTAGACCAGATCTGCTTTTGGTTGTTATGGTCTTTTACAATTTCTGTAATCCTGTTTTTGCTCTGTGATTGTATCTCAGCATTGCTTTGCTGTATGCACTACATTGGTACAGCACAGCAAATTGCCGATTTTTCCTTCAACAACAAACGCAAGTGGTTCCGTTTAGCCAACAAAATTCACATGGTTGGGTTTACAATGTTACAGGGATTGTACACCGGCCTCCCAGGTGAAAGTCGGTGGTTGTTGGACCCATCCGACACCCATTCCGCTCACCCACTCAAACAACCACCCCCCTTAACTTTCGTTGCTGTCCTGCTGCATTTCCTCCTGATGCCGCTGGACACCGTTAAATAATTACAGCGACCGGCTGTGTGCCGTGCTGAAGTCACTGACCACCAGCGGGTATTTAACAACCTTTGAGTGAGACCAGGTTGGCTTTGACATTGTATTTTCCATCTCACATACAAGCTAATGTCTGCTGATGTGTTGTCTGTTCACAGGTAACAGGTTTTTAAAAATGCTGTTGGCTCGTGTGTTTGACCAATCACTGTACACTTGCTTGACTCAAGGTTACTCTTGTACTTGGAGTTTACCGACTCTGAAGTAGGAGCTACAAAAGTCCCTAAGAGTGGTGTTCTAGGAACTATGGTAAAAGCAGGGCTCTTAGAACTATGAAAAAGTTCCTCCAGTCTCAAAATGCCTTGTGTCAGCTTGTTTTGGAGGTCTTCTAGCCCTCCAGCTCCACACACAGTGGCCACTGATGCCTTTAAAAGAACATTTAAACAATGCAGGAATAACACTCTGCATAGGAACCCACAAAGCATGTGATCATTCCTAATATTAAACCTAACTGACAATGACTGGCTGGTATGTGATAATGACTTATAAAAGGACACGATTGTCAGCAAAGAAATACAACATAAGTATAATCAAATGCTAGTCCATGGCACCACAGGACTACAGGAAAAGCCTTTTAACCACTAATACTCCGATGTGGCCAGAAAGCCATCAATTAATACTCATGGAGCCCTGGCACTCTTTCATGGAGCCATAGAGCCAAGAGGCTCTCTCTCCATTTCTCTCTACAGGAACATTTTGCCTTTTAGCGTGTGGATGCCAGCATAAAGCAGATGTCAGTAAAGTGGTCCCTCGGTAGGCAAGGCTGATGAACACTAATGGAAGTGGTTACCTCACCAGGAAAATGGACCACTCAGTGATGGTGCTGGCATGGTCCATTTGTACAGAGGGAGGGCAGGTGGATTGACTTGAATCAGGGGAGCGTTGAATATTTACTCCCTTGGCCTGACCCTGTGGTGCACTTGGCAAACACAACACCCTGAAATTCTCAGATATCAGTGTTGTCTGTACCGACTGGAAGTTTCAAACCTGATTTAAGGTTTGCTCTTTTTCTTTTCTTCTCCTTTCTTCCTCTACTTTAATGTTACCTTGAATGCTTGAAGTTGAAATCTTTGACTTTTGACATGCATGAACCAGAATTGGACATATTTGTAAAACAGCTGTACGACACATCTGGGGTTTATTTGTGCGCATTTGGTTTCACACAGCACAGGTGACACCTATGAACATCTAATTTCATTGAGTCTTCTATTAGTGACCAATTGCATTTTTTAGTTGCATCAAATTCTACTACTTAATACAGATTGACGAGTCATGTGACAAAAAGTCTTGGCTCAGCAATGTTGCGCAGGCCTATTTGATGCTCCTCTGAAGTTTACACTATGTATCTAAAATGTTAGCCTGAGAGAATCTTTATCGTTCATGTATGTGAATATTAATGTTGGACCTTGTGACTCAGGACAGTGGTTTCCAAAGTCGGTGCTGAAGCACCCTGGGTGCCTTATAACACCGGTGACCATTTATTGTAAGTTTAACACTTAACACTTCACAAAAAAAAACAACCAACCATGGATACGTTACATTTTTACAAAGGATGCATAATATTGGATTTTTTTGCCGATATCTGATTTGCCGATATATAACAGCTTATGGCCAATAACCGATATCGATATATCCACTTTTTTTCCCACCTGATTTTAGTGATCATTAAGTCTCTTCTTTAGTGGAATTAACATCAGGGTGTGCAGGGGACTGTGGTGGTTGAGTCTGTTTTGCTCCTTGCGGTGTAGCTGCTTATCTCTGACATGCAGCACCTTCCTGTATAGATGTCCTCCAGGAGTGCCTATCAAGTGTAATGTGCTCCCAGTTGCTTTATAAGATGTGAAATTTCTTTAAGACGCTTGTTTGTCACTTTGTTTGACATGAGGAGACTGGTGAACAGACAGTCAACAACACCGCCCTTGACAGATGCCGGTCAGGATCCAGTGGCATGGAGTCAAGGACGACTGGGGGTGCAGCTCTGCTACAGCCTTCATCCACCTTCCCAGCCACTGTGATGCTTCCTTAAGTCAGCCTTCATCTTCCACCTGTTCTGCCACTGAGGTCTTGGTTGGGTTGCTATTTGTCAGGGACCTCACCCTCAACCTTACCGCCATGGCTGACCCTACCAGGAGAATAGCTCCAGACGGGATCTTAGGACCACACAAGCTTCTCAGCCTCGACAAGATGGCAATCTCAACCTCTACTAGAAGGAGCAGAGCCGGCTCTTCTTTCTCCAAAAGCTAAGGTCATTTAATGTGTGTAGTGACAAGCTGTATATGTTCTACCGATCGGTGGTGGCAAGCGCACTCTTGTACGCGGCAGTCTGACAGACAAAAACAACAAACGGCTGGACAAGCTGATTAATAGGCGGTTCAGTGCTTGACAGGAGATTAGACTCAGCAGGGACTGTGGGGGAGTCGCACATGGAGCAAGGTGCAAGGCATCCTCTGGAACTACTCCACAACATCATGGCAGGACGGAGAAGCAGCTGCAGTGATCGCCTTATTTCCTTGCATTGCAGGACCTCAAGAGGTCCTTCATCCCCACAGCCATCCTCATTTTTGTGAGCTACTGGATGCAAGAATTATCTATCTATTTATCTGTCTAATATCTGTCTGTTGAGACAGTACATTATGCGAAACAGCATCTGTGTTCAATCTCAGGTTGAGTCCCAGGGCTTATACTGACTGGTTGGGGGTTTCGAGATTTGACTTGGTGACAACCTCGGGTAAGATGTCAGTTCTGACATCAAGCTTTGCCGGTGTGGGTCGGTGCAGGTTTGCAAAACTAGACTTTCGCAGGACTCTGATCACAGGTGAGATTAGCAGAATATAAATGCAGTTATTAGGAGCTAGTGTCGACCAGTCCTAGTTGAAGCTGCTGGAGGCGAAGGGGATGTGCTTCTTCTTGTATCTCGACTACATTATTCTCATCACCATCCAAGTTAAATATATTCAACCCAAAGCGTAAAGCTTCAGTTGGAGTAATAGTATGAATGCAGGCAATGGTAGGGATACAAACAAATACATATATTTGTGTGTGTGTGTGTGTGTGTGTGTGTGTAGTATAGGTGTGTTTCTGCCTTGTATTTGTGCCTCAGCCTCTCGCTGCCTTTATTCTTTCTGCTGTGTGCATTTGTCTCTGTGTTCCCTTCTGCCTTTATGTCTACTGCTTTGTTTTTCCGACCCCTGAGCGTGTGTATGTGTGTGTGTTGCACAGAGGAAAGCGAGCCTAGTGGAGTGGAGCTGGCCAATGTAGTGTGGAAAGAGCTGCAGTCAATGCTGTGGAGTCAATGACCCCTGAGCCGGTGGGAAACCCTGCAGGAGAAAACTCCACAAGTACCCCAGCATCCAGTGAGCACTGCTGGAGGCTGCTGCTGCTGCTGCTGCTGCTGCTCCACACTCGCCTCATCCTGCTCAGCTCCAGCTCTGCTGCTGGGACTCAAGGAAAACATCAGTCACCTCAGGTGAAGCATGCAGTAGGTATTCGACAACTTAATTACATGATTCACCATCATTCACCAAGGTCTGTAATATACACACTGGATATGCCTTTGATCTATTTCAAGTCCTTTCTTTTTAATAACTGTAATTGCACTCGGTGATTCTGTAAGAGGACGATATAACTAACACATTAGTAAAGCTTAATACATGCAGTCTAATACTTAAAGGGTCAATTCACCCCGTCATTCATCCACTCATTCACAAACACATACACACACAACATGCTGCCAGTCGTTATTCCTCAATGATGTGAGCAGCAAACACTAAATTGGCGGCGAACTGAAAACCTTTCACACGTGCACTGCCTGAAGTCATCTAGACGTTACATGGAGATGTTTGTGAGGACGCAAATATCTGAATCACTTTGTAACAAAGAGAATTTCTTTACTTGAGACAGACGGCTTTTTGCCTGGTAAATGTTACACAGCTGGTTTTGGCTGAATGCACTTTATATAAACAACTTAATAGACACAGACTTTCAAAACAGAAGTGTATCTAGGGATGTTTTCACTTTGCATCGATGATACTGGATGATTTATCATTGAAGGGATATATTGATCCAGATCGACGGATCGTTACAATCCTAATTAATAGTGGGATTTGCACAAAACATTTTGCACCTTGCATATTTGCACATTTCAGTCTAATATTTAAATTAGTATTCATTGAATATTTCAAACCTCAACTGATTGTGTTGTCTTCTGGGAAGTGCTGGAGTGTGGGAAAGAAAGATAGTGGAAATAAAAATAGGTTCTGATAATGCGGTGCATGTGTGTGTGTTAACAGTTAAATAAGGCCCAATCCAAACACTGCCCCCTGCCCACTATCCCTTGGCCCTCGAAATGAAGCAACGAGGGGTAGGGGTAGAAATCTTTCCCTCGGAATTGGTACACCACTCACGACGTCACTGCATCAGTTACGTTCACGCATACGTAACTTTTTTAAACAGGAAGCTGCGAGCCATCTACATTTTCAGCCAGCATCTACAATGGAGTCTCCAGTTGAGTTCATCCTACTGATCGCTGTAATCATCATGCTTCGTTTGATGAACGGCAGATGACGAAATGTGGGGAGAAGAAACCGCCTTAGACGATAGGCATAACGGTAACGCTACTAACGTACCATTAGAGTAATAAGATATGTACGACTAGCTAGCTAGCTAACCAGCTAACATTACGAGGCAGCATAGTTATACTAGCTGGCGTGTTATCGTAATGCGAGCTAGCTAGCTAGCTAACAAGCAACCTGACGACGGTAACATTAGCTAGCTGGCTAGTTTAACATCAACTCAAATCTAGACATCGTGAATAGCAATAAAAAAATGTTATACCGTTCTCTACACAAATAAACAGTTATTTGAAAATGTTTTTACAAAAGTTACAAAATTTGCGAAATAATACGTACATGTAGGAACTTTTTCCCCGTCTTTTGCTCGGTGGTAGCCATGGCGACGTCTACCCCTCGCTGGCAAGTCAGCATCTGAAATCCCTCGCTCCGAAGGGCTAGTTTCATACCCACTACCCCTACATTGTGGTATGAAGTGGTGCTAGTGTATTACGTAGTGTATTGTTTAAGTTGTTTGCATAAACAAACACCTGTCCTGTCTTGTGTCCACTCCAGGGTGTGTCCATAGGTACGGATAAACATTCTGGGAGGGACCAAGTGATAAGAGGGGAGAGTCTGTTGTTGATGTACATGTGTCATAATTGTAACTATGCTTATGTATTTATTTGGGAGGTAAGTAGCAGTAACGTGTTTATTCTATTCTATATTATTTTCTTCATGTTATTCATGGATGACATAATATTTTGGAGAATACCTGGTAATGGATGAAGCCGATGTAGTGGAGCAGTGACACAGTACAAAAGGCAGCACTTTCCATCAGTCTGTGTCGCTGGTTAGATCCCAGTCCCTACACTGTCACCATGCCTGCTCTGCTGCTGTTAAATAAACAACTCCATGTTTGTAACACCGCATCACCGCCTGGCATCACTCTGTCCTGCAACATCCAGCCGCTGAATGGTCATCCCAACACAGCTGAATCGGACGTTGATCAGACTTTATCCTGCCAGCTCCGTGGGACAAAGTCCATGTGATGTCCGATTGAGCCCATGTGTGAATAGATCAGGTCATTGTTCAGGGGATTCACAGCAAGCAAGTGGGCATGTGGATGATGTTTCTATCATGCAGCTTGAAGAAAACACACACGGTGTGGAAGGGTCATTTACACAAAGACAAGACAACAATGAAAGTATCTAACTAGAGAGATGACAAGATGACAAGATTTGGAACTTCTGTCAGTAAGGGCAGGAGCTGAAATCGTCAGATGAAATTAAAGGAACAGCAAGAGACTCAGTTGATAAGGACCGAATTACAAACCAGCTATAGGACCATGATATAATCCATGTCATGTCCTACTTCCTGCATGCGTCACCCAGGCGCCACCCCTCGTCTTAATTAAATGGAGTATTTCCAGTAGGTGAAACACTTGTGTGCTATTGTGTAAAAGGAAAACTCCTCACGATGTTTGCACCTGATTCTCTGGACACTGAGGAGGTCATGTGAGGAAACGGCTCATAGGGACAGACCAGGCTTATGGGCTTAAAAAAAGCACACATTCATTTGCAGATCTGTGGCAAGACATGATGTCCACTCTCATGCATTAATGGTCAGATAGATGCCATACACATCCATCTCCTGACCAACTCACCTTTGTGTTTGGCTGCATAACCAGCACACTACTTAAAGCACTGACACTGAATCAGTATTGCAGATTCATCCAACATTAACATAATTCCTAGAGATACTGGGCTGTGGTGGCAGATGTCTCACAGCTGCATATCTTAGATAGTTCTAGGTGACACATATTGTTAGTGATTTTCATTTGGTTTAACTGCAGGCTGACAGGGCAGCAGGGGTGGGAGGCTGGCTCAGTGGTTAGTGGTCCAGGGTTTGAAACCACTGGCTCTGATTTCACAGTCCAAAGAAGAATTCAAAGACAGGTGAAATAAAAAATCAAAACGCAGGTATGAGTGTCAATAGCTCCTTTTACACTGCCAGATGTTCTGCGAATGTTGGGCCGTTTTGCCAGCAAGCTGCAAATGTTTAGACGCACAGAGCCGGATTGGCGAGTTGATCCAAGGTGCCCAATTTTCCGCTGCATAGGGGTAGACATATTGGTGAAACCCTTTTAGTTAAACAGACCAAGGCGGCCTTGTGCAACGGGAGGAGCTGTTGATGACGCTGCACGTGCGAGCCACTGGCGGTGGATAAACAGGAAACAGCTGATAGCAGGAATTAGCGAGCAGCTAGTAGCAAGAGGGAAACACAAACCTGACAGACACTGTAAAGATGAGCAACTGGGGAGACAAGGAATTGCGCGCCCTCCTTGTCCTCGCAAACGAAGATCTTACTTGAGCACATCATTGGTTTTGCACCTAATATCCTTGTAGTGAGGGTTCATTCCAAATATCCAAAGTAAGAGCTGTGTGCCAAACAGGAGAATAATCACAACCCTAACCCTGTCACTTTAAAATGATTGATATCAACAAGATGGAGCGAGCTTGCTAGTAATAACACAACACGATCAAATTCAGTTTAATCAATTCAATCTTCTTCTATATAAAGCAAATAATAATCAGGGGTGATGCATTTAAACCTGAGGCAGGAGAGTTTACGCCTGGAGAGTTGCAGGGAAGGAGCCCTATCTTGATTTGTGTATTTCCAACAAGGACAAGGAAGTCTGTATCCACATCTGAGCAGTTCACAGAGATAGTTGAACAAGTTCAATCCAAACCCGCTCTGGGGTGGTGATGGTCAAAAATGAACGAACAAAGCTTTAATCTGTCAAGTTGCCTGTTTCAACTAGTATCATCACAAATCTTTGGTCTGAACTTGGCTTTAGTTGTTTCCCCTACCCTTAGCTCACAGATGTGTCTTATTTATCTCCTAACTTCCCCCACATTCCTCTGTTGTCAAGGTTAAACTGTGCTGTACTTTCACCCTCTTCTACTACATCCTAATCTGAAAAGTAACTACACCTGACTACAGAGAAATACAGCGCAGTAAAATGAGTCTCCTGAAATAAAAGTAATTGAATAATGTATGAGTACAGCTAAGCTATAGTAAAGTACAGTTTTGGCTTCACATTTTCATCCAGTTTAAATATTTAGTCATGCATCTTTTTATACAAATTCAGTCTGACACACTGTATTTGGTATCTCCACCTGAATATGAAATAAAGCTCGATGGGTTTGAACATGAGTTAAGAGGCAACAGACAGCATCTTTTCCTAAATATGTCATGATGAAAATAATGTGGGTTGCACAGAGTAGTAACCTTCTGCCACCGGTGCCGGAATTTCGCGGAAAAAATCTGCTTTACGGCAGGAAACGCGTCATGTATTGTGAAACTGGTGGGTCAGCCAATCAGGGCCTGGAGCTGGTCCTTATGAGGAGTTGGGCATGAGATAGTTGAGTCACGAGCACAATGGCAGACGGACAAAGTTTGGAGACAAGTGAAAAACGGCCTAGCCAAAGAAAAGGAGCTCCTCTGTGTGAGGAGGCAAAGAAGAGCAAAAAGGAGAGTGATAAAAGAAGAGGAAAAACAAGAGTAAACCTCAGTCAGGCGTTCAAGAGATGGAGGGAGCTCCGTGACCAAAGAGGCTTCAAAACCATGTCCAGCTAGCTTTCTTTCTAATGGATCAGTAAGTAACACGGCTAAATGTTAGCTAGACCAGAGAGGACTGTGCTGTACTGGCTGCTAGTTCATTCCTAGCTGGCCAACATCGCAAATCGCCGCAACCAGGGAGCAGGTAGCGAGTGTTGGTCGGCTGGTTGCCATTCTACGGCAGCCCTCGGACAGTGATACCCGCCTCCCTTCCTTCTGTTCTCTTCTCACGGAGGCAGCTATCCACGCACATCGCCCAGCTAAGTTACGCCCAGCTAAGTGAACACTGGACTTTGTTTCCCATTCAATTTGAGCTCCAAGCGGCCGCATGGTTTCCATACGGCAGCGTTTATTCTAGAATGGGGACTGTTTACGTGCATATTGGTATAATTCACTGTGTCTGCTGCTGTTTGTACTGATACTGTACATATTGGTATCATTTACTGTGAGCTGTTTGTACTGGTACTGTGCATTCTGCTATAATTATTTGCATTACTATTTGTTTTTTCTTCAGATAAATCTGATAATTGTTGCTCGGTCTCTTTACTCATTTATTTAGCAGAGTGTCCACACACCTTCTCATTCTACATATACATAGAGGTAAACTGGTGGCTTTACAGCCTACATTTGATTCATTATCTCTGATCCACACGCTCAGTTTGGTCGTTGCACAGTGCGACACAACACCACTGACACTAGGTGGCGCCAAGCTAAAAAAAAAAACAAATCCTATCTGTTGCCTCTTTAAAGGTGGAGTCAGAGATTCTGGAAAAAGATTGTTACCAAACAAATTAACCCCTCTCGTCAATGCTCCATCAGAATCTCCACCCCCCAAAATTCATGGTACCAACAACACCAACAACTGGCTTAACTGACCAAAATAGCAATATGGCCGACTCCAGAAAGTAAGTTAGCCTTCACAAGTTATGTTACATAGGTGAAGATGTGTAACTCCAATAAAAGATTTGTGATAGCAAGAAAAATATTTTAGTACCAAGTTGCAAAAATATTTGCTGAATTTGACAGAAGGTGCATTGGATCAGAACCGCATACTTTAAAAAGATGCATCTTTAACGATGGACTTAAGGCTGTGTTGAAAATGTTGAAAGCCAATTCTGTCATCGATTTCCAAACATTCGGTATATCTCAGCACTATTCTCTATCTTTAATGAAATTCCAAAATTTCCCAAGACCATCCCCAGGAATTTTGCTCTCACAAGGTGTAAATCCCTTCATCCAAGGCAACTGACTGCTATCTTCCAGTGTGTGTATACATTTTAACAAAGGCCTGTGCTGTGGGACTCAATGTGTAGCAGCCGTAGTGTGAATGCAGTGTGCCGTACAGAATGTGTAAGCATTTGTATCAGAGAAATTCCCATTCCTCAATAACCTGCTTACATCTTTATCTTCCTGTATTCATGGAAGGAAAAGATCTTTTTCCCTAACAGCTGTGGGACTTTGCATTGAGTTCCCTCTTTTCTCCCTCACGGCAGATCAATCCATCTGCCCTTCCTCTGTAGAACAAAGACGCCGCGTCTGAAAGAGAGATAAAACAAACAGAACAAATGTGCTACCTCCGGAGCATGGCGTCACATATATTGGTAAATCTATGATAAAGTCACAAAAGGAATCCCTCTCCCTTGAAGAATCGGAGATACCCTCCCCCCTCCCTGTCTGTCGGGCTGAGCACACAAAGAGAATAAATCGTCCCCGCTCATGTGGGAGTCAAGCTTTGAAAATTCACATTTCCCTCCTGCTAACAAATGCTACTCAGAGGCTGTTTGGGGAGAAGTGTTGCAGGTAGTTCTGTAAATGCCTCTGTACTCCAAACAGCAAAATATACAGAGTTTCACATGCAGTAAGTCGAGGGAACCTTAAAGTGGAGATGAAAATCTGAACAATATGACTGTGGTTCATTTGATTTTCACCTTCGGTAAGGAACTGAAATCAAACTTAAAATTCACCCAGATTTGCTAGAAAACTAAGAGGTATTTAACTTTTTCACAGGTACAGCTCAGCCTTAATTCAAGAATGGTTCGTCTTGTCTTCGTCTGTTGTTCACTTGTTCGCAAGTAGGAATTGTTAAAATGAGTTTGGTAAACAGGGACTGTCAATTGTTTCGATTGCCCATAATTCCGAAGCACCAGTAGTAGATGAAGATGTGGATAAGATGGAGAACGATCTGGATGAGGAGAGGAGTGGGCCTGAACTCTCGATATGATGGCTGGACAAAAAAACGGGGTGGAGAAGGGTGTGACAATTCTCCCTAAAATGACAGCTGACAGCAGCAGAGGAGAGAGTAGGTTCAAAATTTGTCAGTAGCATCCTGATTGGCTGATAGAGATAGTGGCGAAGTTTGACTGGATAACTAAAAGAGCGAACAGCCTTAACCATTGGAGGAAGCAGTGGGAGTGGGATGGGGAGACTTGTGAATGGATGAAGCACAAGAAAGTCTTCCTGACTGAACTTACTCTGAGCTCCATGAGATATTTTGAGGACAGTAGTGCCTGGATGTTTAGGAAGTCATATTTTGGCAATAGCACCCAAGAGGTACACTGATGAGAGGATATGTGCACAAAGCAAAACCACCACCAGCTATCTATCACACAAAGGGAAACAGGACAAGTTCAAGTGTTGCTTCACCCCTGACAGTTCTTCTGATGGCGAGTCATACAGTTATTTTACAGATGCTTCGTGCTGCAGAACATTTGATGTGGTTTTTTGATGTGCTATGGATCATGATGTATGTGTCCAGGTGTTTTCTGGATGTGACTGCTGGATTAGGCTAGTTATGTTAGCTGGGACATGATCATGTAAATGTAATGTTACAAGCCTCGAGAGTCACTGTTGGAGACAGTAATAGAGACAATATTTGGCGTGGAGAAGTTTTTGTGCGCAACCTGACATTGGAATTAATGTAAGATATTCACCAGCCAATACGCTGACTTTCACTTTGGCCACCGTCATCTGACACCATGGGAACAGGTCTTACCACATATTTGGTCTTGTGGGCTCAAAGAGCAGGCAGTTGAGTTTTGGAGTTTTTGTCCATGATTCTTATTTTATCTCATCAAAACTCTCCATCTCCATTGTATCAACACTTAGTCTAATTGGCACTAATTGGCTCACTGAAATATGGTTGTGCCCTGCTGGCAAGAGTGTGAAATACTATCTGGTTTTCAAGCAAATCCATGTGACTGCAGTTTGATTGCCATGTCATATCTTGCCCCATGTAAAAATCATTAACCATAATCATATTGTTCTCCACTTTTGAGGTTCTTATGAAATTGGCAAACCAGTCACACACTAGTGATGGCCAAATGAAACCTCATGAAGCATTTTCTTTATTTTCTGAGCCCATTAGATGGCCCTCATGGTTTAGAGAGGCTGACAAAATGGCGATTCAGTGTGCTTTCAACCTTTTGTTGAAGAAAAGCGCCATCTAGTGGGCTCAGAAAGAAAATGCTTCATGAGGCTTCGTTTGGCCATCACTATCACACACAATAAAATGTTCCTCAGGTACCCCAAAGGCCTGGGTACACCAGAAAGTGGTACAGTGAAATTAATCCACAGATCAAGGCTAGTTTGTGAGCTGCTATAGCTGGCATCAATATTATTAAATTGCTGGCAGAGTGTATTCACAGAGGAAAGATGTTCACCAGACAACCTGCAGCCATTTTCACGTTTTCTTCTCACAGTCGGAGATGCTGGGTGCCCAGTAGCTGTGAAGGCTGCCCTCACATTTATGGCCAGTGACTGACATGATCTCCCTGCTCTCAGTGCTGTCAAAGGTCAGCACTGTCCAAGTTCACCAAAGTTGAACCTCAAGTCCTGCAGGTTTACTTTGATCAAGTGGCCAAATCCACTAATCATGATGATTCCTTTGGAAATAATTGAATCAATGACAATTTTCTATTGAATCCACGTTGTAAATGATCACTTCATATTGTGAGTGATAGACAGTGAGGCATCACAACCACTGCTCAGGGTGCTGGGGCCCTCAGCCCGTGGTACTGATAGCAAATGCGAGGGAACACCCAGGACCAATCCACATTCAGCAGCCTGAACAGAATCCAGGGTCATCTGCTTTTTTCAAATCGAGTTTGATTTGAATTTTGACCAACATTTATGCCGTTGGCCAATAGTAAAGTGTTTTGGCATAGCTGACCTTAGAGGACAAGGAGAGATGGAAAGTGTTATTACACCTCCTCTGTCAGGGTAAAAACTTTACCACAAAAGAGGAATGTTTTGCTGACGGAAGAGAGGAGTGAATGGTAGAAATACATTTTGTGAATAAACTATTTGAACTTATCTCTTTAGCAACTGAGTGGAGCAAGTTTGCTGTCTATCCATTAGTAAGCTGTGCTCTAAATAAAAGCTAAATAGCACACAGACGGCCAAAGAGATTTTCAAGGCCAGAAAAGTGTGTTGGTAATTGCACCACCAAGAAAATAGCCTTACTGCTCTTAAGTGTTCATTGTGTTCGAACCATTCATTGAGTCAGCATACATGGTTACTGAAATGAAAATTAGACAGATTTAATACAGTAAACTGTTCTGCTGTATGGTTCAGAGCGTTGGTGAGGGGTCAAAACAGACACGAGGAGAATGGAAGTCTTTCACAATGGATGCCTCAGACAAATATCTTCAGATCAGATCTTATGGCCAAACAAAATCTCTAACCTTCAACTGCACAAGAAAACAGGTAGCTGGAGCGTCACCAAGGAGATCACGCACAGGCTAGGCCATGTGCTAGGAGTGGAACAAGACCGGATTACAAGAGTCACCATAAGATGGACACCACCAGGCAGAAGAAAACCAGGAAGACCTAAAACCACCTGGTGCAGAAGTGCAACACTGGAGCTGGAAGAGATGAACTCATGCTGCCAAGGATCAAATGCAATTGAAAAGCTCACTGAGGTCTTATGTCCCACAGGGAATGAAGAGTAGTGATGGCCAAATGAAGCCTCATGAAGCATTGTCTTTATTTTCTGAGCCCACTAGATGGTTTAAAGAGAGAGGCTCAAAGAATGGCAATTCAGTGTGCTTTCAACCTTTTGTTGAACAAAAAGCGCCATCTAGTGGGCTCAGAAAATAAAGTAAATGCTTCATGAGGCCATCACTAATGAAGAGGTCTAAGCAATGCTGCATTCTATTGGTAGCCGAAACCGGGATTGATATGGTTTCCGGTCCGGAAAGGTACAAAAGAACACCCGTTCTACCTGGAGGTCTCATCATCAAACTCGGGCAAGGTCCAGGTAGACCGAGTTGGTAGAACTGACGTCACGACGAAGATGGCTGCGCACATTGTGAATGGTAAACAAAGTTATTTGTCCTCAATTTGTCCTTGTATATGCTGTTTAATTAAGTGTTTGTGTTGTGAAAATCACACAAGTATTTTGCAATGGCATCTCTATTTCCACTGTTGATTTGTGTTGGCAAAAAAGTTTGTGCAAGCCTGTTGTAGCCTAAAGCCGTTTGAACCAGCAAAGTCTCTGGTGCTCAGCAACCATGCAAACAAAAACAAACTTATGTCATGCCGCCATGTTTTCTGGACTGTTGCAATGAAACGCTTTCAGATCAGACGTGTCATACAGTCATATAAATCCGACAAGGAATGACAAACGAATGCGGCATAAGTACGTAATTCAAAACATGAGTTTTATGATGGACATATGATGGACATGTAAACAGGAATTTAGGAAATAGTAATTGAATATAGAAACTGGTCCAAGAAGAGTCCCATGGCCAACAGATGTGCTGCCAAGAGGATTGTCTTTGGTTCTTTACTTATTTTAGAGCACATGTAAAATGCTGAGGGTATTCATGAATTCAAAACTGACTCTTTCATTGTCCTACAGAGCTCAGACTGAACTCTGTTCTGAACTACATCCCAAAGATCAGATTCTCTACAATAAAATTATTACCCTTCAAAGGTACTCTTCTTCATGTTGATGAACTGAACTTGCCATCAGATGTCCATTAAAAAAAAAAAGAGTCAAAAACAATTTTGTTCTCATTTCTAATGAGAAGAAGAACTCCCGGTGCCTGGATTTAGCGGCAGGTCAGAGTTGATGTGCTTCATGTGGGACGATTAAGGCGGCTGAGAGAGTTAATTGAGTTTTTCTGCCTGTTGACTTGTTTCAACGCCTCCTAAAAAGTGATGCAAATCCTGCGGTAGTTGGCGGAGCTGGAATGAAGAAGATGCTAGTTAATTGTGAAGCTGTCTCATTTGCAGATGCCCTGCTGGTGAAGGCCTCCCAGACTCACTTTCTCTCCTGTCAAACACCCAAACTGGTAATTATGGACTAATTACACACACGCACACACACACATTTTACACACACAACACAGGAACATGGTGAGTCTTAGAGCAGCAGATACACACTTCTCTGGGAAACTTTGTTACTTGAATACATCCAGGAGAAGCTGAGGAGCTGGTTCAGATGTATTTGATTACATTTGAGGAATATGTCTGTAGAAACTAAATTCAGTAAATGAGCGAACTTAAATGTGTTGATGACGTGTCTTTTGTTTAGAGGATAGTTGTTGAGTCCAGTCAGTTTTATTTATATAGCCCAGGATCAGAAATCACAGGTTTGTCTCACAGGGCTTTACAAACTGTACAACTGGACAACCTCTGTCCGTCGCTTCAATAGTGAACATCAGATTTTGTTGTCCAGTAGAGTTTCAGTCACTGTGATGTGAAACTGACATAACGTTAAAGAATGACGAACATCTCCGTCACAGTTCTGTCATTCCATCTCACGTGAGACTCTTTTCTCCACGTGCACTGTTATCTCCTTTATGAGATGTCACAAATTAAATGAAATCTTCTTCCTAAGAAGTTTGAGCGATCTACATGAAACTGGGTGAACATAATCTAGGGACCATTCTGTCAGTCAGTCATTCTGTCTGTCCCACGTTTTTCTGCTCACTGATGTGGTCAATCTATGTGAAACTGCACATAGGCATTGAGGACTGGCATAGGTAGAAGGTGACGAAGCTACCAGTGACTATGGACTTGTCTTGCTTAAATTGCTGAAAATCTCATTTCACCTTTAACTTCATGCCTTTTGGAGATCAGTTAATTTTCTACTTAACTGTTCAAAGTAAACAAAGGTTTGACCAGGGCTGCCCAAACCTTTGCATGCCACTGTATGTAGCTCATTATGTGTTAGTGCAGGCAATTGCACAACAGTTCTTTTCTTCTTTAAGGAGCCTATTTAGGTTGTTTTGTAAGTCAGTGCAGAAGTTGGCAACTTCTGTGTGTGGTTCAGTATCTTACACTGACCCTCAAGAACAGCTGCTGACATCTGCGGCCTGTTTTCTGTAATGACATATTCTATCATAACCACAGTAACAACAAAGCTGAGACACAATTCTGACAAAATTAGATCAGTTTAAACAAATAACAAAAAAAGATCTAATTGCACCGACTCATGAGCAAAATACACGAGAACTTTCACACCTCCTCCCCTCACTGAGAGAAATGACTTGTTTTCCTGACAGTATTTTGAACCTTGACTAATTAAAGTGAGTGCAGCTGTCGACTTTAAACAGATCAACTTTTCTTGTTTTTTTTTAACAAGCTGTTTCCTCGTCATCACTGGCTGTTTTTCTCACTGACTCAACCTCAGTGTGACTGTCACAGTTCAGCTGACACTCAGAGACGTGCATTGATTGGCTGTATTTGACTTATGTCATGGACGTGTTTGAGCAAGACACAGCAAGAGACAGATCACAGTCCATCCAGGCTGCTCTCAGTCACATACAAAACGTTCAGATGCTTAATTGAAATCAGATACATCTATTAAATGACAACATGATAGCATAACTATTGTTACGGTTACAGCCAGTGTCCAGACTGCTGCGGTACACCTTAACCTGAGACCTCTGAAAACGCTGCTGACTGACGCTTGCTCTGGATCTGCAGAAACAAAGACTTTTGAAATCGAGGCAGGCACAGCAGGTTCGCTACCCAGTTGGGTCTCTGTCACATCAAAACATTATTACACCCTTGCTCTGAGGTGGCAATGCTAACCACTGCACCGCCGTGCTCTAGCACATACTATGGGCCCATCCGAATACCCCACGGCCCTACCCCGACATTTGCACGTTCCCGCGAGGGGTAGTGGTGTCCCAGTTCCTTTTGCGTGTAGGGGTAGGAGGCATAACGAGGGGTAGTAGGTATGAAACTAGCCCTTCAGAGCGAGGGATTTCAGATGCTGACTTGCCAACAAGGGGTAGACGTCGCCATGGCTACCACCGAGCAAGAGACGGGGAAAAAAGTTCATACATAGCTAACGTTACCGTCATCAGGTTGCTTGTTAACTAGCTAGCTAGCTCGCACTATCTGGCGTCTGTCATCTGTCCTGTTCTGCAAAATTGTCGGACTTTACACATTACGATAACATGCCAGCTAGTATAACTATGCTGCCTCGTGATGTTAGCTGGTTAGCTAGCTAGCAAAAGTCCCCTGTCGTCTGTCGTTCATCAAACGAAGCATGATGAATGCGGCAAACGTGATCGGTAGGATGAACTCAACTGGAGACTCCATTGTGGATGCTGGTTGGAAATGCATATGGCTCGCAGCTTCCTGTTTAAAATAGCTACGTATGCGTGAATGTAACCGACGCGGTGACGTAGTGAGTGGTGTCCCAATTCCTAAGGAAAGATTTCAACACCTATCCCTCGTTGCTTCATTTTGAGCGCTAAGGGGTCGTGGACAAGGCGGGTATTGGGATTGGGCCTATGTAGACATTAAAGTCCCTGACAAAGCAGCAATATGTGCCGATTTGGGATGAGAATCTGTTGGGATTATCTTGAGTTACTGGGTCATGATTTCTGGATAGAGACATTACTGTTGAGTTTTTCTGATGTCTTTTTTTGGAACTTTGAACACCACAGACCGATATCTCCAACACTCGTCAGCTCATACCAAAACACTCTAGACTGATAAACAACACTACAGGTAAGAGGAAGAATATTTATTTCTGATTTTGAAGTGAACTGTCCCTTTAACACATATGCTTTATTAACGGATAGAGTTGTTAGGTGTCATGGAATTGCAGATGTTCAAATTTGCCTTTGATTTCTGAGCACTGTGAAAACACCTCGTCCGTATTGGATTGAAAGGTTGAGGTCATTCTTGGCTCAGTGTGCAAAATGATTGAAAGCTCCGCAGCTACTGAATGAACTCTGTAGTTTGGATGTTAGTTGGTGGTTTTGTAAACCTGAACAGATTAACATTCTGGTTATCCCACTAAATAAACTGTTAGATGATCTTTCTTCTGCTCAAATGTGATTCGTTGAACGTCTTCAGCCAGCAGCTGATAATTTACGGAATTAATAAAGTATCGGAAGTATAGGAAAATATGATTTCCTTCTTATAGTAAGTTCATTTGATCAAACTCGCTGCCTTCTTCTTGTCTTTGTAAACAGTATTATCATGTTTTGGCAGCCCACCACGGAGCTCAGCGTCCACCTCCAGTCTGTCTGCGAGCTGCCTTGTTATCCCATGTGCTATCATCATCAGAGCCCAGCTTCCCATTCAGCTCAATTCATCTGAGCCTCCAGCTGCTCCCTCCACGACCGTACAATAATATTTACTCGGCCTGGCCCCGGTCCAGCTGCTGAATGCAAATGATAGATGTTGTGCTCTGTTGAGGGAAATATCATCCACGTTTTGCTCAACACAAGGAAGTGGCATGCCAAGCTCGCTTTCAAGGTCAGAGCCTGGTGCCGTAGAGAGCCTCTCGCCCATCTGGAGAGGGAGAAGCATAGTGTCCTTCACACAGAGCTGGCTGGCTTCTCCACGCTGCAGCTCTGCTCGGTGTGTGACGCATCATACACCCATCTGATCAACAGGTGGCAACTGCGTATATTTACTCAAGCGCTGAACTCTCAAGTTTGTGGTTCTGGTACACTCCTTTTAAAAGTATTAAATTTATTGTTTCTCTGTCATATCACAAATCAAGAAAAAAAATCAAAACATCACAAGATCCATACTCCAACGCGTTAGTTTTTAAATTCAGTAACTCAGTTACCGTTACCAAACGGTGCGTTACTCCGTTATTTTTGGCCAGGTTTTAAAACAGCGTGCAGCCTGCAGTGTTCCCTCACAGACTGAAGTTCCCTTTCACTAAAACATTTTAGCCTTCAACAATAAAAGATAGTGAAGTCAGAAAGAGGTATATGAGCAATTCTTACCAGAGCTTCTTAATGACACACAACTCTCACCGTCTCTGAAGTCACTGTCGACCTGCTGGTCTCACCACAGAGCTGTAATGTTACATTAAGCCGTAGCGCTGCTGTAGACTTTTAGTCTTTTAGTAACGTTATATCCAGTGACGTGATATCCATCGTTATCCCGAAGAAGCTTCCTATACCGTTCAATTGTTTTGTCAAGTTGTAGTCTAACAGTCCCTCGGTTAAACTCCACCTGCTGTTGCCTGGGCGATGTAGCTACGAGCCAATAAGTTAGGAAATATTTTGGGCTGCAGTTTCCCGAAACATGATTCTTCTTAGCAACGTTAAGAAGCATTACGTTTTGGTTTAGGTAACTGACTTACTAACTGAGTTACTTTTTTATGAAGTACCTAGTAACTGTAACTAGTTACTATTTTTCAGTAACTAGCACAACACTGGGCTTTGGTGAGTGTCCCAACTTTTTGGAAATGAAATACTCAATTTTTGGAGTGTCCCTTTAAAATGTTTATTTTTACAATGCTGAAATCATTTTTTTTTCAGTAAAATAACATTTAGATATTTATTCTGTTGTTCGGTTAGACATCCCATCTTCACTGCTCAGAGAAACACTTGTCACTTGTCCACGATGTGTTAAGCCTCGCTTAGTAGAGCAGAGCTGAATACTCGACTGAAACAAGAATCCGATCCAGATAAAATACTTTTTACGAGTACGAGTATCATGTGAATAAAATGTATCATTACTTGTACCCGTGATAAAGAAAAATCCCCATATAGGTGACTGTGTTCAATCTTTTACTGAAGATAAAAAATGATCTGAAGCTCAGCTCTGTCATACTCTTCTCATAGGTAATAAATATTTCTGTTTGAGCCCCACCCACTTCTGGCATAAGCCCCGCCCACTCCGATTATAGATACAGATCGTTTAGTTGGTTGGACAGATGCAAGTAATGGTGTCCTCGTTTATCCCTGTAGCTCAGCTGTGGAATCATTCGCACCACGCCTCCATCCTGACAGCGGCAGTTGGCAAACCCAGCTGTGTGTAAAATGTGGTGACCAATCACAGCTGCATGGATTTAAAACCTCTGGGTAGCGGACGGATGTAAATGCAAAGGTGGGAAGCAGAATATTGTAAACACAGATGGATGGACTGGTGAGCAACAAATCCACCGTATGGATTTGAGAAAGAAAGTTTTGTTTCTAAACACCACCATCTTGGATGAGTGGGTTAAATGGGTTTTTTCTGTAGTGATGGGGATTAGAAAGTTATCTGGCCAAAAAAAAGTTATCTTACACAAGGTATTAAGGAGTAATACCTCCCTCCGGCTGGGCATGAAGAGTAAGACGAAGGAGAAGAGGAGGAAGAATGAATGTGCTTCCAGCCCTGTGGGCTTGAACCTTTACCTGTAAGAGAAATGAAATCCTTTTAAGTAAACTGAATGTCTGTATTTCACACTGCACTAAATTCTGATATTGATATTGAGGAAGTGTTATAAAAAGACAGTTTTTATAATCTGATTCAGATGGTTTCGTAGGCGGTGTGTAGGTTTTAATGAATGTATTTTAATGTGATTCACTCCAAGGGAACGCTACCTTTCGACCACAAGTTTGCACTGGCATAATCAAAAGCTTCTTTGTGTGTGTTTTGTGTACATCCAACTATGTGAGGAATGTGTAAGGGCTGCTTATGAAATTAGAAACATGGTTTCACACTCATGCAGGCAGGAAAACAAAATCCATCGTTATAACAGTTACAGTTACTCACCTTGTTCAATACTTTAAAAAAATTGTCACTTATATTTATTATTACCACCATCATCATGCAGAGACTGCTGTTTGTCATTTTTGTTGTTCTGCTATAAACTTTCACTGTAAAAGGCTGGTAGAGACAGTATAACCTGCTGATACTGTGACCACATGTTCTCCAGAATTAACCCAAAATCAAGCAGTGTTACAGTCAGTCAGTGAAAACTGTGAATTGTACTTCTCCACCATTTAAAGGGAAAAACAAGTCCATATTGTTTTCAATGGCTAAAGACACTAATCTAACTAAACTAAGTGTGAGCGATCTGCATGAAACTGGGTGAACATAATCTAGGGACCAATATCTAAAGTTCCCTCTTGGCAAAAGTTGGAAAACTTCCTAAAACTGAGCTTCTATAAGGCAATGAATATTGCGGAGGGCGTGGCTCATCACATAAAGGTGTATAACATCTCAAGGGTTTCACCCATCACCACGCAACTTTGTAGGCATATGACCACACATAATCTGAGGGGACCCCTCCATTATTGACCCCATCAAACAAAATGGGGGCGCTAGAGAGCTCATTTCTTATCTAGGCCTAACCGCCATATGGATTTTTACTAAACTTGGTAGATATGTAGAACAGGACGCCTCAAGGTGACTGGAGAAATTTAACTCTAATTGGCAGCTGGGTGGCGCTATAACAACAGAAAAATGCTTCAAAATGGCTAAAATGTGACCGATGGCTGTAGCTCCCCCTGTGGACCAATGTTGGTGTTTTCTAATGTTTGGTGTGACTAAGTCATGGTATGGTCTGCTGTCAGCATTGCTACACCAAAGGTTTCTGCTGTTTCAGAGTCATATATTCTTAATTTGGCTGAGATATGGCAGATTACACTCGGCCAATTACAGCATGCTGTCTTCCACATCCTGTGTGACATACTGAGGTGATCCAGTGCTCACAGGCTCACAGTGAGCATTTGGAATAATGTAATTTGCTACTGTCATGTGATTGTTTGAGAAATAATAAGCTTACTTTTCTGAGCTTACCACAGGGATAACTGGCTTGTGGCGGCTAAGTGTTCATAGCGATGTCGCTTGTTGATCCTTCGATATCGGCTCTTCCTGTCATTGTGGAGCAGATTTTACCATGCGTTGGATTGTTCAGCCACTAATAGGGAACATGAGCTGAGTCAGACTGTCGTGTGACGGGTTTGTTTTACCCTACTGATGATGTGTTGTGTCTCAGTCTTCTGACTAAAGTGGATGTTAGTTCAGTCAGATTTTGTCATTTGATTTCCGTTAGTTTTGGTCAACGAAATCAAAAGATGATCTGATATTTGTCAATGATGTTTTTGTCAGATTTTTTTTGTCTGGTGAACAACACAGAAAAAATAGTGACGTGCATATTTGTGATAAGAACATGAAATTATACTGAGCGTATTTTCACCAAATTAATAAATGACTTTGCAAAAAACTTTGTGGTTGTGTTGTGTTGTGTTGTGTTGTGATGCTGCTGTGCTCACAGTAAACGTTAACATCACACTGATAGACAGACAAGGAGAAGGAGCTGTGTGATTGCAAACTCTCCTGCCAATGTGATGTAATGTGTAATGTCATGAAAAATAAAGTAACTTTCCATTTCACCATTGCAATGTTAAAGTTCAAGCAGTCATGGAATAACGTGTGAATTTAATATATAACGTTTTGAAATGCATGATTACAACACAAATCAGTAGTGATGGCCAAATGAAGCCTAATGAAGCATTTTCTTTATTTTCTGAGCCCACTAGATGGCGCTCATGGTTTAAAGAGAGAGGCTCAAAGAATGGCAATTCAGTGTGCTTTCAACCTTTTCTTGGACAAAAAGTGCCATCTAGTGGGCTCAGAAAATAAAGTAAGTGCTTCACAAGGCTTCATTTGGCCATCACTACAAATCAGAACAAGAAGTGACCTAGCATGATAACATCAGCTAGCATGATTGGACAGACTCTGAACAGCAATGCCAGCCAATACCCTTACAATCCATCTGATCCATCACTTATACAATACTTTTCAAAATACAATGAAAAAGCATCATAGTATAGCATGTCATCCAAAATCATGAAAAAAAGTCATAGTATAGCATGTCATCCAAAATTATGAAAAAAAGTCATAGTATAGCATGTCGTCCAAAATCATGAAAAAAAAAAGTCATAGTATAGCATATCGTCCAAAATCATGAAAACAAAGTCATAGTATAGCATGTCGTCCAAAATCATGAAAAAAAGTCATAGTATAGCATATCGTCCAAAATCATGAAAACAAAGTCATAGTATAGCATGTCGTCCAAAATCATGAAAACAAAGTCATAGTATAGCATGTCGTCCAAAATTATGGAAAAAAAGTCATAGTATAGCATGTCGTCCAAAATGATGAAAAAAAAGTCATAGTATAGCATGTCGTCCAAAATTATGGAAAAAGTCATAGTATAGCATGTCGTCCGAAATTATGGAAAAAAGTCATAGTATAGCATGTCGTCCAAAATCATGGAAAAAAGTCATAGTATAGCATGTCGTCCAAAATTATGGAAAAAGTCATAGTATAGCATGTCGTCCGAAATCATGGAAAAAAGTCATAGTATAGCATGTCGTCCAAAATTATGGAAAAAGTCATAGTATAGCATGTCGTCCAAAATTATGGAGAAAGTCATAGTATAGCATGTCGTCCAAAATTATGGAAAAAGTCATAGTATAGCATGTCGTCCAAAATCATGAAAAAAAGTCATAGTATAGCATGTCGTCCGAAATTATGGAAAAAAGTCATAGTATAGCATGTCGTCCAAAATTATGGAAAAAGTCATAGTATAGCATGTCGTCCAAAATCATGAAAAAAAGTCATAGTATAGCATGTCGTCCGAAATTATGGAAAAAAGTCATAGTATAGCATGTCGTCCAAAATTATGGAAAAAGTCATAGTATAGCATGTCGTCCGAAATGATGAAAAAAAGTCATAGTATAGCATGTCGTCCAAAATTATGGAAAAAGTCATAGTATAGCATGTCGTCCGAAATCATGAAAAAAAGTCATAGTATAGCATGTCGTCCAAAAATTATGGAAAAAGTCATAGTATAGCATGTCGTCCGAAATTATGGAAAAAGTCATAGTATGCATGTCGTCCAAAATTATGAAAAAAAGTTGTAGTAGCATGTCGTCCAAAATTATGGACAAAAGTCATAGTATAGCATGTCGTCCAAAATTATGGACAAAAGTCATAGTATAGCATGTCGTCCAAAATTATGGAAAAAGTCATAGTATAGCATGTCGTCCGAAATCATGAAAAAAAGTCATAGTATAGCATGTCGTCCAAAATTATGGAAAAAGTCATAGTATAGCATGTCGTCCGAAATTATGGAAAAAAGTCATAGTATAGCATGTCGTCCAAAATTATGGAGAAAGTCATAGTATAGCATGTTGTCCAAAATTATGGAAAAAGTCATAGTATAGCATGTCGTCCAAAATCATGAAAAAAAGTCATAGTATAGCATGTCGTCTGAAATTATGGAAAAAAGTCATAGTATAGCATGTCGTCCAAAATTATTGAGAAAGTCATAGTATAGCATGTCGTCCAAAATTATGGAAAAAGTCATAGTATAGCATGTCGTCCAAAATCATGAAAAAAAGTCATAGTATAGCATGTCGTCCGAAATTATGGAAAAAAGTCATAGTAGCATGTCGTCCGAAATTATGGAAAAAGTCATAGTATAGCATGTCGTCAAAAATCATGAAAAAAAGTCATAGTATAGCATGTCGTCCGAAATTATGGAAAAAAGTCATAGTATAGCATGTCGTCCAAAATTATGGAAAAAGTCATAGTATAGCATGTCGTCCAAAATCATGAAAAAAAGTCATAGTATAGCATGTCGTCCGAAATGATGAAAAAAAGTCATAGTATAGCATGTCGTCCAAAATTATGGAAAAAGTCATAGTATAGCATGTCGTCCGAAATGATGAAAAAAAGTCATAGTATAGCATGTCGTCCAAAAATTATGGAAAAAGTCATAGTATAGCATGTCGTCCGAAATTATGGAAAAAAGTCATAGTATAGCATGTCGTCCAAAATTATGGAAAAAAGTCATAGTATAGCATGTCGTCCGAAATGATGAAAAAAAGTCATAGTATAGCATGTCGTCGTAAATTATGAAAAAAAGTCAAAGTATAGCATGTCGTCCAAAATGATGAAAAAAAGTCATAGTATAGCATGTCGTTGTAAATCATGAAAAAAAGTCATAGTATAGCATGTCGTTGTAAATCATGAAAAAAAGTCATAGTATAGCATGTCGTCCGAAATTATGGAAAAAAGTCATAGTATAGCATGTCGTCCAAAATTATGGAAAAAAGTCATAGTATAGCATGTCGTCCAAAATTATGGAAAAAGTCATAGTTTAGCATGTCGTTGTAAATCATGAAAAAAAGTCATAGTATAGCACGCCGTCCAAAATGATGAAAAAAAGTCATAGTATAGCATGTCGTCCAAAATTATGGAAAAAGTCATAGTATAGCATGTCGTCCGAAATTATGGAAAAAGTCATAGTATAGCATGTCGTCCAAAATTATGGAAAAAGTCATAGTATAGCATGTCGTCCGAAATTATGGAAAAAGTCATAGTATAGCATGTCGTCCGAAATTATGGAAAAAAGTCATAGTATAGCATGTCGTCCAAAATTATGGAAAAAAGTCATAGTATATGTCATCCAAAATTACGGAAAAAAGTCATAGTATAGCATGTCGTTCACAATTATGGAAAAAAGTCATAGTATAGCATGTCGTCCAAAATCATGAAAAAAAAGTCATAGTATAGCATGTCGTCCAAAATCATGAAAAAAGTCATAGTATAGCATGTCGTCCAAAATCATGAAAAAAAAGTCATAGTATAGCATGTCGTCCAAAATCATGAAAAAAAGTCATAGTATAGCATGTTGTTCAAAATCATGAAAAAAAAAGTCATAGTATAGCATGTCGTCCAAAATCATGAAAAAAAGTCATAGTATAGCATGTTGTTCAAAATTATGAAAAAAAGTCATAGTATAGCATGTCGTCCAAAATGATGAAAAAAGTCACAGTATAGCATGTCGTCCAAAATTATGGAAAAAAGTCACAGTATAGCATGTCGTCAGAAATGATGAAAAAAAGTCATAGTATAGCATGTCGTCGTAAATTATGAAAAAAAGTCATAGTATAGCACGTCGTCCAAAATTATGGAAAAAAGTCACAGTATAGCATGTCGTCCAAAATTATGGAAAAAAGTCACAGTATAGCATGTCGTCAGAAATGATGAAAAAAAGTCATAGTATAGCATGTTGTTGTAAATCATGAAAAAAAGTCATAGTATAGCATGTCGTCCAAAATCATGAAAAAAAAAGTCATAGTATAGCATGTCGTCCAAAATCATGAAAAAAAGTCATAGTATAGCATGTTGTTCAAAATTATGAAAAAAAGTCATACTATAGCATGTTGTTCAAAATTATGGAAAAAAGTCATAGTATAGCATGTCGTCCAAAATTATGAAAAAAAGTCATAGTATAGCATGTTGTTCAAAATTATGGAAAAAAGTCATAGTATAGCATGTCGTCCAAAATTATGGAAAAAAGTCATAGTATAGCATGTCGTCCGAAATTATGAAAAAAAGTCATAGTATAGCATGTCGTCCAAAATGACGAAAAAAGTCATAGTATAGCATGTCGTCCAAAATGATGGAAAAAAGTCATAGTATAGCATGTCGTCCAAAATGATGGAAAAAAGTCATAGTATAGCATGTCGTCCAAATGATGGAAAAAAGTCATAGTATAGCATGTCGTTGTAAATCATGAATAAAAGTCATAGTATAGCATGTCGTCCAAAATGATGGAAAAAAGTCATAGTATAGCATGTCGTCCAAAATGATGGAAAAAAGTCATAGTATAGCATGTCGTCCAAAATGATGAAAAAAAGTCATAGTATAGCATGTCGTTGTAAATCATGAATAAAAGTCATAGTATAGCATGTCGTCCAAAATGATGGAAAAAAGTCATAGTATAGCATGTCGTCCAAAATGACGAAAAAAAGTCATAGTATAGCATGTCGTCCGAAATGATGAAAAAAAGTCATAGTATAGCATGTCGTTGTAAATTATGAAAAAAAGTCATAGTATAGCATGTCGTCCGAAATGATGGAAAAAAAGTATAGTATAGCTGTCGTCCAAAATGATGAAAAAAGTCATAGTATACGTCGTTGTAAATCATGAAAAAAAGTCATAGTATAGCATGTTGTCCAAAATGATGGAAAAAAGTCATAGTATAGCATGTCGTCCAAAATGACGAAAAAAGTCATAGTATAGCATGTCGTCCGAAATGACGAAAAAAGTCATAGTATAGCATGTCGTCCAAAATGATGGAAAAAAGTCATAGTATAGCATGTCGTCCGAAATGATGGAAAAAAGTCATAGTATAGCATGTCGTCCAAAATGATGAAAAAAGTCATAGTATAGCACGTCGTTGTAAATCATGAAAAAAAGTCATAGTATAGCATGTTGTCCAAAATGATGGAAAAAAGTCATAGTATAGCATGTCGTCCAAAATGACGAAAAAAGTCATAGTATAGCATGTCGTCCGAAATGACGAAAAAAGTCATAGTATAGCATGTCGTCCGAAATGACGAAAAAAGTCATAGTATAGCATGTCGTCCAAAATGATGGAAAAAAGTCATAGTATAGCATGTCGTCCGAAATTATGGAAAAAGTCATAGTATAGCATGTCGTCCGAAATTATGGAAAAAGTCATAGTATAGCATGTCGTTGTAAATCATGAAAAAAAGTCATAGTATAGCATGTCGTCCAAAATGATGGAAAAAAGTCATAGTATAGCATGTCGTCCAAAATGATGAAAAAAGTCATAGTAGCATGTCGTGTAAATCATGAAAAAAAGTCATAGTATAGCATGTCGTCCAAAATCATGAAAAAAAGTCATAGTATAGCATGTCGTCCAAAATGACGAAAAAAGTCATAGTATAGCATGTCGTCCGAAATGATGAAAAAAAGTCATAGTATAGCATGTCGTTTATACTCATGAAAAAAAGTCATGGTACAGCATGTCGTCGTAAATTATGAAAAAAAGTCATAGTATAGCACGTCGTCCAAAATTATGGAAAAAAGTCATAGTATAGCATGTCGTTGTAAATTATGAAAAAAAGTCATTGTATAGCATGTCGTCCAAAATTATGAAAAAAGTCATTATAGCATGTCGTCGTAAATTATGAAAAAAAGTCATAGTAGCACGTCGTCCAAAATTATGAAAAAAAGTCATAGTATAGCACGTCGTCCAAAATTATGGAAAAAAGTCATAGTATAGCATGTCGTTGTAAATCATGAATAAAAGTCATAGTATAGCATGTCGTCCAAAATGAGGGAAAAAAGTCATAGTATAGCATGTCGTCCGAAATCATGGAAAAAAGTCATAGTATAGCATGTCGTCCAAAAATTATGGAAAAAGTCATAGTATAGCATGTCGTCCAAAATTATGGAGAAAGTCATAGTATAGCATGTTGTCCAAAATTATGGAAAAAGTCATAGTATAGCATGTCGTCCAAAATCATGAAAAAAAGTCATAGTATAGCATGTCGTTGTAAATCATGAAAAAAAGTCATAGTATAGCATGTCGTCCGAAATGATGGAAAAAAGTCATAGTATAGCATGTCGTTGTAAATCATGAAAAAAAGTCATGGTATAGCATGTCGTCCGAAATGATGGAAAAAAGTCATAGTATAGCATGTCGTTGTAAATCATGAAAAAAAGTCATAGTATAGCATGTCGTTGTAAATCATGAAAAAAAGTCATAGTATAGCATGTCGTCCGAAATGATGGAAAAAAGTCATAGTATAGCATGTCGTTGTAAATCATGAAAAAAAGTCATAGTATAGCATGTCGTTGTAAATCATGAAAAAAAGTCATAGTATAGCATGTCGTCCGAAATGATGGAAAAAAGTCATAGTATAGCATGTCGTCCGAAATGATGGAAAAAAGTCATAGTATAGCATGTCGTTGTAAATCATGAAAAAAAGTCATAGTATAGCATGTCGTCCAAAATTATGGAGAAAGTCATAGTATAGCATGTTGTCCAAAATTATGGAAAAAGTCATAGTATAGCATGTCGTCCAAAATCATGAAAAAAAGTCATAGTATAGCATGTCGTTGTAAATCATGAAAAAAAGTCATAGTATAGCATGTCGTCCAAAATGATGGAAAAAAGTCATAGTATAGCATGTCGTTGTAAATCATGAAAAAAAGTCATGGTATAGCATGTCGTCGTAAATTATGAAAAAAAGTCATAGTATAGCATGTCGTCCAAAATTATGGAAAAAAGTCATAGTATAGCATGTCGTCCAAAATGATGAAAAAAAGTCATAGTATAGCATGTCATCCAAAATTATGAAAAAAAGTCATAGTATAGCATGTCGTCCAAAATGATGAAAAAAAGTCATAGTATAGCATGTCGTCCAAAATTATGAAAAAGTCATAGTATAGCATGTCGTCCAAAATTATGGAAAAAAGTCATAGTATAGCATGTCGTCCGAAATTATGGAAAAAAGTCATAGTATAGCATGTCGTCCAAAATTATGGAAAAAAGTCATAGTATAGCATGTCGTCCAAATTATGGAAAGTCATAGTATGTCGTCCGAAATCATGGAAAAAAGTCATAGTATAGCATGTCGTCCAAAATTATGGAAAAAGTCATAGTATAGCATGTCGTCCAAAATTATGGAGAAAGTCATAGTATAGCATGTCGTCCAAAATTATGGAAAAAGTCATAGTATAGCATGTCGTCCAAAATCATGAAAAAAAGTCATAGTATAGCATGTCGTCCGAAATTATGGAAAAAAGTCATAGTATAGCATGTCGTCCAAAATTATGGAAAAAGTCATAGTATAGCATGTCGTCCAAAATCATGAAAAAAAGTCATAGTATAGCATGTCGTCCGAAATTATGGAAAAAAGTCATAGTATAGCATGTCGTCCAAAATTATGGAAAAAGTCATAGTATAGCATGTCGTCCGAAATGATGAAAAAAAGTCATAGTATAGCATGTCGTCCAAAATTATGGAAAAAAGTCATAGTATAGCATGTCGTCCGAAATCATGAAAAAAAGTCATAGTATAGCATGTCGTCCAAAAATTATGGAAAAAGTCATAGTATAGCATGTCGTCCGAAATTATGGAAAAAAGTCATAGTATAGCATGTCGTCCAAAATTATGAAAAAAAGTTGTAGTATAGCATGTCGTCCAAAATTATGGACAAAAGTCATAGTATAGCATGTCGTCCAAAATTATGGAAAAAGTCATAGTATAGCATGTCGTCCGAAATCATGAAAAAAAGTCATAGTATAGCATGTCGTCCAAAAATTATGGAAAAAGTCATAGTATAGCATGTCGTCCGAAATTATGGAAAAAAGTCATAGTATAGCATGTCGTCCAAAATTATGGAGAAAGTCATAGTATAGCATGTCGTCCAAAAATTATGGAAAAAGTCATAGTATAGCATGTTGTCCAAAATTATGGAAAAAGTCATAGTATAGCATGTCGTCCAAAATCATGAAAAAAAGTCATAGTATAGCATGTCGTCTGAAATTATGGAAAAAAGTCATAGTATAGCATGTCGTCCAAAATTATTGAGAAAGTCATAGTATAGCATGTCGTCCAAAATTATGGAAAAAGTCATAGTATAGCATGTCGTCAAAAATCATGAAAAAAAGTCATAGTATAGCATGTCGTCCAAAAATTATGGAAAAAGTCATAGTATAGCATGTTGTCCAAAATTATGGAAAAAGTCATAGTATAGCATGTCGTCCAAAAATTATGGAAAAAGTCATAGTATAGCATGTTGTCCAAAATTATGGAAAAAGTCATAGTATAGCATGTCGTCCAAAATCATGAAAAAAAGTCATAGTATAGCATGTCGTCTGAAATTATGGAAAAAAGTCATAGTATAGCATGTCGTCCAAAATTATTGAGAAAGTCATAGTATAGCATGTCGTCCAAAATTATGGAAAAAGTCATAGTATAGCATGTCGTCAAAAATCATGAAAAAAAGTCATAGTATAGCATGTCGTCCGAAATTATGGAAAAAAGTCATAGTATAGCATGTCGTCCAAAATTATGGAAAAAGTCATAGTATAGCATGTCGTCCAAAATCATGAAAAAAAGTCATAGTATAGCATGTCGTCCGAAATGATGAAAAAAAGTCATAGTATAGCATGTCGTCCAAAATTATGGAAAAAGTCATAGTATAGCATGTCGTCCGAAATGATGAAAAAAAGTCATAGTATAGCATGTTGTCCAAAATTATGGAAAAAGTCATAGTATAGCATGTCGTCCGAAATGATGAAAAAAAGTCATAGTATAGCATGTCGTCCGAAATTATGGAAAAAAGTCATAGTATAGCATGTCGTCCAAAATTATGGAAAAAAGTCATAGTATAGCATGTCGTCCGAAATGATGAAAAAAAGTCATAGTATAGCATGTCGTCATAAATTATGAAAAAAAGTCAAAGTATAGCATGTCGTCCAAAATGATGAAAAAAAGTCATAGTATAGCATGTCGTTGTAAATCATGAAAAAAAGTCATAGTATAGCATGTCGTTGTAAATCATGAAAAAAAGTCATAGTATAGCATGTCGTCCGAAATTATGGAAAAAAGTCATAGTATAGCATGTCGTCCAAAATTATGGAAAAAAGTCATAGTATAGCATGTCGTCCAAAATTATGGAAAAAGTCATAGTTTAGCATGTCGTTGTAAATCATGAAAAAAAGTCATAGTATAGCACGCCGTCCAAAATGATGAAAAAAAGTCATAGTATAGCATGTCGTCCAAAATTATGGAAAAAGTCATAGTATAGCATGTCGTCCGAAATTATGGAAAAAGTCATAGTATAGCATGTCGTCCAAAATTATGGAAAAAGTCATAGTATAGCATGTCGTCCGAAATTATGGAAAAAGTCATAGTATAGCATGTCGTCCGAAATTATGGAAAAAAGTCATAGTATAGCATGTCGTCCAAAATTATGGAAAAAAGTCATAGTATAGCATGTCATCCAAAATTACGGAAAAAAGTCATAGTATAGCATGTCGTTCACAATTATGGAAAAAAGTCATAGTATAGCATGTCGTCCAAAATCATGAAAAAAAGTCATAGTATAGCATGTCGTCCAAAATCATGAAAAAAAAGTCATAGTATAGCATGTCGTCCAAAATCATGAAAAAAAGTCATAGTATAGCATGTCGTCCAAAATCATGAAAAAAAGTCATAGTATAGCATGTTGTTCAAAATCATGAAAAAAAAAGTCATAGTATAGCATGTCGTCCAAAATCATGAAAAAAAGTCATAGTATAGCATGTTGTTCAAAATTATGAAAAAAAGTCATAGTATAGCATGTCGTCCAAAATGATGAAAAAAGTCACAGTATAGCATGTCGTCCAAAATTATGGAAAAAAGTCACAGTATAGCATGTCGTCAGAAATGATGAAAAAAAGTCATAGTATAGCATGTCGTCGTAAATTATGAAAAAAAGTCATAGTATAGCACGTCGTCCAAAATTATGGAAAAAAGTCACAGTATAGCATGTCGTCCAAAATTATGGAAAAAAGTCACAGTATAGCATGTCGTCAGAAATGATGAAAAAAAGTCATAGTATAGCATGTTGTTGTAAATCATGAAAAAAAGTCATAGTATAGCATGTCGTCCAAAATCATGAAAAAAAAAGTCATAGTATAGCATGTCGTCCAAAATCATGAAAAAAGTCATAGTATAGCATGTTGTTCAAAAATGAAAAAAAGTCATACTATAGCATGTTGTTCAAAATTATGGAAAAAAGTCATAGTATAGCATGTCGTCCAAAATTATGAAAAAAAGTCATAGTATAGCATGTTGTTCAAAATTATGGAAAAAAGTCATAGTATAGCATGTCGTCCAAAATTATGGAAAAAAGTCATAGTATAGCATGTCGTCCGAAATTATGAAAAAAAGTCATAGTATAGCATGTCGTCCAAAATGACGAAAAAAGTCATAGTATAGCATGTCGTCCAAAATGATGGAAAAAAGTCATAGTATAGCATGTCGTCCAAAATGATGGAAAAAAGTCATAGTATAGCATGTCGTTGTAAATCATGAATAAAAGTCATAGTATAGCATGTCGTCCAAAATGATGGAAAAAAGTCATAGTATAGCATGTCGTCCAAAATGATGGAAAAAAGTCATAGTATAGCATGTCGTCCAAAATGATGAAAAAAAGTCATAGTATAGCATGTCGTTGTAAATCATGAATAAAAGTCATATAGCATGTCGTCCAAAATGATGGAAAAAAGTCATAGTATAGCATGTCGTCCAAAATGACGAAAAAAGTCATAGTATAGCATGTCGTCCGAAATGATGAAAAAAAGTCATAGTATAGCATGTCGTTGTAAATTATGAAAAAAAGTCATAGTATAGCATGTCGTCCGAAATGATGGAAAAAAGTCATAGTATAGCATGTCGTCCAAAATGATGAAAAAAGTCATAGTATAGCACGTCGTTGTAAATCATGAAAAAAAGTCATAGTATAGCATGTTGTCCAAAATGATGGAAAAAAGTCATAGTATAGCATGTCGTCCAAAATGACGAAAAAAGTCATAGTATAGCATGTCGTCCGAAATGACGAAAAAAGTCATAGTATAGCATGTCGTCCGAAATGACGAAAAAAGTCATAGTATAGCATGTCGTCCAAAATGATGGAAAAAAGTCATAGTATAGCATGTCGTCCGAAATTATGGAAAAAGTCATAGTATAGCATGTCGTCCGAAATTATGGAAAAAGTCATAGTATAGCATGTGTCGTTGTAAATCATGAAAAAAAGTCATAGTATAGCATGTCGTCCAAAATGATGGAAAAAAGTCATAGTATAGCATGTCGTCCAAAATGACGAAAAAAGTCATAGTATAGCATGTCGTCCAAAATGATGAAAAAAGTCATAGTATAGCATGTCGTTGTAAATCATGAAAAAAAGTCATAGTATAGCATGTCGTCCAAAATCATGAAAAAAAGTCATAGTATAGCATGTCGTCCAAAATGACGAAAAAAGTCATAGTATAGCATGTCGTCCGAAATGATGAAAAAAAGTCATAGTATAGCATGTCGTTTATACTCATGAAAAAAAGTCATGGTACAGCATGTCGTCGTAAATTATGAAAAAAAGTCATAGTATAGCACGTCGTCCAAAATTATGGAAAAAAGTCATAGTATAGCATGTCGTTGTAAATTATGAAAAAAAGTCATTGTATAGCATGTCGTCCAAAATTATGAAAAAAGTCATTATAGCATGTCGTCGTAAATTATGAAAAAAAGTCATAGTATAGCACGTCGTCCAAAATTATGAAAAAAAGTCATAGTATAGCACGTCGTCCAAAATTATGGAAAAAAGTCATAGTATAGCATGTCGTTGTAAATCATGAATAAAAGTCATAGTATAGCATGTCGTCCAAAATGAGGAAAAAAGTCATAGTATAGCATGTCGTCCGAAATCATGGAAAAAAGTCATAGTATAGCATGTCGTCCAAAAATTATGGAAAAAGTCATAGTATAGCATGTCGTCCAAAATTATGGAGAAAGTCATAGTATAGCATGTTGTCCAAAATTATGGAAAAAGTCATAGTATAGCATGTCGTCCAAAATCATGAAAAAAAGTCATAGTATAGCATGTCGTTGTAAATCATGAAAAAAAGTCATGGTATAGCATGTCGTCGTAAATTATGAAAAAAAGTCATAGTATAGCATGTCGTCCAAAATTATGGAAAAAAGTCATAGTATAGCATGTCGTCCAAAATGATGAAAAAAGTCATAGTATAGCATGTCGTTGTAAATCATGAAAAAAAGTCATGGTATAGCATGTCGTCGTAAATTATGAAAAAAAGTCATAGTATAGCACGTCGTCCAAAATTATGGAAAAAAGTCATAGTATAGCATGTCGTCCAAAATGATGAAAAAAGTCATAGTATAGCATGTCGTTGTAAATCATGAAAAAAAGTCATGGTATAGCATGTCGTCGTAAATTATGAAAAAAAGTCATAGTATAGCACGTCGCCCAAAATTATGGAAAAAAGTCATAGTATAGCACGTCGTCCAAAATTATGAAAAAAAGTCATAGTATAGCACGTCGTCCAAAATGATGGAAAAAAGTCATAGTATAGCATATCGTCCGAAATGACGAAAAAAGTCATAGTATAGCATGTCGTCCAAAATGATGGAAAAAAGTCATAGTATAGCATGTCGTTGTAAATCATGAATAAAAGTCATAGTATAGCATGTCGTCCAAAATGATGGAAAAAAGTCATAGTATAGCATGTCGTCCAAAATGATGAAAAAAGTCATAGTATAGCATGTCGTCCAAAATGATGGAAAAAAGTCATAGTATAGCATGTCGTTGTAAATCATGAATAAAAGTCATAGTATAGCATGTCGTCCAAAATGATGGAAAAAAGTCATAGTATAGCATGTCGTTGTAAATCATGAATAAAAGTCATAGTATAGCATGTCGTCCGAAATGATGAAAAAAAGTCATAGTATAGCATGTCGTTGTAAATTATGAAAAAAAGTCATAGTATAGCATGTCGTCCGAAATGATGGAAAAAAGTCATAGTATAGCATATCGTCCGAAATGACGAAAAAAGTCATAGTATAGCATGTCGTCCAAAATGATGGAAAAAAGTCATAGTATAGCATGTCGTTGTAAATCATGAATAAAAGTCATAGTATAGCATGTCGTTGTAAATCATGAAAAAAAGTCATAGTATAGCATGTCGTTTATAATCATGAAAAAAAGTCATGGTATAGCATGTCGTCGTAAATTATGAAAAAAAGTCATAGTATAGCACTTCATCCAAAATTATGGAAAAAAGTCATAGTATAGCATGTCGTTGTAAATTATGAAAAAAAGTCATAGTAAAGCATGTCGTCCAAAATTATGAAAAAAGTCATTATAGCATGTCGTCGTAAATTATGAAAAAAAGTCATAGTATAGCACGTCGTCCAAAATTATGGAAAAAAGTCATAGTATAGCACGTCGTCCAAAATTATGAAAAAAAGTCATAGTATAGCACGTCGTCCCAAATTATGGAAAAAAGTCATAGTATAGCATGTCGTCGTAAATTATGAAAAAAAGTCATAGTATAGCACGTCGTCCAAAATTATGGAAAAAAGTCATAGTATAGCACGTCGTCCAAAATTATGAAAAAAGTCATAGTATAGCACGTCGTCCGAAATTATGAAAAAAAGTCATAATATAGCACGTTGTCCAAAATTATGAAAAAAAGTCATAGTATAGCACGTCGTCCAAAATTATGGAAAAAAAGTCATAGTATAGCATGTCGTCGTAAATTATGAAAAAAAGTCATAGTATAGCACGTCGTCCAAAATTATGAAAAAAGTCATAGTATAGCATGTCGTTGTAAATTATGAAAAAAAGTCATAGTATAGTATGTCGTCCAAAATTATGGAAAAAAGTCATAGTATAGCATGTCGTCAGAAATCATGAAAAAAAGTCATAGTATAGCATGTCGCTGTAAATCATGAAAAAAAGTCATAGTATAGCATGTCGTCCAAAATTATGGAAAAAAGTCATAGTATAGCATGTCGTCCAAAATTATGGAAAAAAGTCATAGTATAGCATGTCGTCCGAAATGATGAAAAAAAGTCATAGTATAGCATGTCGTCCGAAATTATGGAAAAAGTCATAGTATAGCATGTCGTCCGAAATTATGGAAAAAGTCATAGTATAGCATGTCGTTGTAAATCATGAAAAAAAGTCATAGTATAGCATGTCGTCCAAAATGATGGAAAAAAGTCATAGTATAGCATGTCGTCCAAAATGACGAAAAAAGTCATAGTATAGCATGTCGTCCAAAATGATGAAAAAAGTCATAGTATAGCATGTCGTTGTAAATCATGAAAAAAAGTCATAGTATAGCATGTCGTCCAAAATCATGAAAAAAAGTCATAGTATAGCATGTCGTCCAAAATGACGAAAAAAGTCATAGTATAGCATGTCGTCCGAAATGATGAAAAAAAGTCATAGTATAGCATGTCGTTTATAATCATGAAAAAAAGTCATGGTATAGCATGTCGTCGTAAATTATGAAAAAAAGTCATAGTATAGCACGTCGTCCAAAATTATGGAAAAAAGTCATAGTATAGCATGTCGTTGTAAATTATGAAAAAAAGTCATTGTATAGCATGTCGTCCAAAATTATGAAAAAAGTCATTATAGCATGTCGTCGTAAATTATGAAAAAAAGTCATAGTATAGCACGTCGTCCAAAATTATGAAAAAAAGTCATAGTATAGCACGTCGTCCAAAATTATGGAAAAAAGTCATAGTATAGCATGTCGTCCAAAATTATGAAAAAAAGTCATAGTATAGCATGTCGTCCAAAATGACGAAAAAAGTCATAGTATAGCATGTCGTCCGAAATGATGAAAAAAAGTCATAGTATAGCATGTCGTCCAAAATCATGAAAAAAAGTCATAGTATAGCATGTCGTCCAAAATCATGAAAAAAAGTCATAGTATAGCATGTCGTCCAAAATGACGAAAAAAGTCATAGTATAGCATGTCGTCCGAAATGATGAAAAAAAGTCATAGTATAGCATGTCGTTTATAATCATGAAAAAAAGTCATGGTATAGCATGTCGTCGTAAATTATGAAAAAAAGTCATAGTATAGCACGTCGTCCAAAATTATGGAAAAAAGTCATAGTATAGCATGTCGTTGTAAATTATGAAAAAAAGTCATTGTATAGCATGTCGTCCAAAATTATGAAAAAAGTCATTATAGCATGTCGTCGTAAATTATGAAAAAAAGTCATAGTATAGCATGTCGTAAATTATGAAAAAAAGTCATAGTATAGCACGTCGTCCAAATTATGGAAAAAGTCATAGTATAGCATGTCGTTGTAAATTATGAAAAAAAGTCATAGTATAGCATGTCGTCCAAAATTAAGGAAAAAAGTCATAGTATAGCATGTCGTGCAAAATTATGGAAAAAAGTCATAGTATAGCATGTCGTCCAAAATTATGGAAAAACGTCATAGTATAGCATGTCGTCCAAAATTATGGAAAAGTCAGTATAGCATGTTGTCCAAAATTATGGAAAAAGTCATAGTATAGCATGTCGTCCAAAATCATGAAAAAGTCATAGTATAGCATGTCGTTGTAAATATGAAAAAAAGTCATAGTATGCATGTCGTAAATGAAAAAAAAGTCATAGTATAGCATGTCGTTGTAAATTATGAAAAAAAAGTCATAGTATAGCATGTCGTTGTAAATTATGAAAAAAAGTCATAGTATAGCATGTCGTTGTAAATTATGGAAAAAAGTCATAGTAGCATGTCGTCCAAAATGAAAAAAGTCATAGTATAGCATGTCGTTGTAAATATGAAAAAAGTCATGGTATAGCATGTCGTCGTAAATTATGAAAAAAAGTCATAGTATAGCACGTCGTCCAAATTATGAAAAAAGTCATAGTATAGCATGTCGTCCAAAATGATGAAAAAAGTCATAGTATAGCATGTCGTTGTAAATCATGAAAAAAGTCATAGTATAGCATGTCGTGTAAATCATGAAAAAAGTCATAGTATAGCATGTCGTCAAAATTATGGAAAAAGTCATAGTATAGCATGTCGTTCCAAAATTAAGGAAAAAGTCATAGTATAGCATGTCGTTCAAAATAAGGAAAAAAGTCATAGTATAGCATGTCGTTGTAAATCATGAAAAAAGTCATAGTATAGCATGTCGTCCAAAATCATAAAAAAAGTCATAGTATAGCATGTCGTTGTAAATCATGAAAAAAAGTCATGGTATAGCATGTCGTCGTAATTATGAAAAAGTCATAGTATAGCATGTCGTCCAAAATTATGGAAAAAGTCATAGTATAGCATGTCGTCCAAATGATGAAAAAGTCATAGTATAGCATGTCGTTGTAAATTGAAAAAAAGTCATAGTATAGCATGTCGTCGTAAATTATGAAAAAAAGTCATAGTATAGCACGTGTCCAAAATTATGGAAAAAAGTCATAGTATAGCATGTCGTTGTAAATTATGAAAAAAAGTCATAGTATAGCATGTCGTCCAAATATGAAAAAAGTCATTATAGCATGTCGTCCGAAATTATGAAAAAAAGTCATAGTATAGCATGTCGTCCAAAATTATGGAAAAAAGTCATAGTATAGCATGTCGTCCAAAATTATGGAAAAAAGTCATAGTATAGCATGTCGTTCAAAATTAAGGAAAAAAGTCATAGTATAGTATGTCGTTCAAAATGAGGAAAAAGTCATAGTATAGCATGTCGTCCAAAAAGGAAAAAAGTCATAGTATAGCATGTCGTTGTAAATATGAAAAAGTCATAGTATAGCATGTCGTCCAAAATTAATGGAAAAAAGTCATAGTATAGCATGTCGTCCAAAATTATGAAAAAAGTCATAGTATAGCATGTCGTCCAAATGATGGAAAAAGTCATAGTATAGCATGTCGTTGTAAATCATGAAAAAAGTCATAGTATAGCATGTCGTCCAAATATGGAAAAAGTCATAGTATAGCATGTCGTTGTAAATCATGAATAAAAAGTCATAGTATAGCATGTCGTTGTAAATTATGAAAAAAAGTCATAGTATAGCATGTCGTCCAAATGATGGAAAAAAGTCATAGTATAGCATATCGTCCGAAATATGAAAAAAGTCATAGTATAGCATGTCGTCCAAAAATGGAAAAAAGTCATAGTATAGCATGTCGTTGTAAATCATGAAAAAAGTCATAGTATAGCATGTCGTCCAAAATGATGGAAAAAGTCATAGTATAGCATGTCGTCCAAAATGAAAAAAGTCATAGTATAGCATGTCGTCCGAAATGGAAAAAAGTCATAGTATAGCATGTCGTGTAAATTATGAAAAAAGTCATAGTATAGCATGTCGTTCCAAAATTATGGAAAAAGTCATAGTATAGCATGTCGTCCGAAATGAGGAAAAAAGTCATAGTATAGCATGTCGTCCAAAATGATGAAAAAAGTCATAGTATAGCATGTCGTTAAATCATGAAAAAAGTCATAGTATAGCATGTCGTCCAAAATGACGAAAAAAGTCATAGTATAGCATGTCGTCCAAAATGACGAAAAAAGTCATAGTATAGCATGTCGTCCAAAATGAGGAAAAAGTCATAGTATAGCATGTCGTCCAAAATTGAGGAAAAAAGTCATAGTATAGCATGTCGTGTAAATCATGAAAAAGTCATAGTATAGCATGTCGTCCAAAATCATGAAAAAAGTCATAGTATAGCATGTCGTCCAAAATGACGAAAAAAGTCATAGTATAGCATGTCGTAAATATGAAAAAAAGTCATAGTATAGCATGTCGTTGTAAATATGAAAAAAAGTCATAGTATAGCATGTCGTTTATAATATGAAAAAAGTCATGGTATAGCATGTCGTCGTAAATTATGAAAAAAAGTCATAGTATAGCACTTCATCCAAAATTATGGAAAAAAGTCATAGTATAGCATGTCGTTGTAAATTATGAAAAAAGTCATAGTAAAGCATGTGTCCAAAATATGAAAAAAGTCATTATAGCATGTCGTCGTAAATTATGAAAAAAAGTCATAGTATAGCGTCGTCCAAAATTATGGAAAAAAGTCATAGTATAGCACGTCGTCCAAAATTATGAAAAAAAGTCATAGTATAGCACGTCGTCCCAAATTATGGAAAAAAGTCATAGTATAGCATGTCGTCGTAAATTATGAAAAAAAGTCATAGTATAGCACGTCGTCCAAAATTATGGAAAAAAGTCATAGTATAGCACGTCGTCCAAAATTATGAAAAAAGTCATAGTATAGCACGTCGTAAATTATGAAAAAAGTCATATATAGCACGTTGTAAATTATGAAAAAGTCATAGTATAGCACGTCGTCCAAAATTATGAAAAAAAGTCATAGTATAGCACGTCGTCCAAAATTATGAAAAAAAGTCATAGTATAGCATGTCGTTGTAAATTATGGAAAAAAGTCATAGTATAGTATGTCGTCCAAAATTATGAAAAAAAGTCATAGTATAGCATGTCGTCAGAAATCATGAAAAAAAGTCATAGTATAGCATGTCGCTGTAAATTATGAAAAAAAGTCATAGTATAGCATGTCGTCCAAAATTATGGAAAAAAGTCATAGTATAGCATGTCGTAAAATTATGGAAAAAAGTCATAGTATAGCACGTCGAAATATGAAAAAAAGTCATAGTATAGCATGTCGTTGTAAATCATGAAAAAAAGTCATAGTATAGCATGTCGTCCAAAATGATAAAAAAAAGTCATAGTATAGCATGTCGTTGTAAATCATGAAAAAAAGTCATAGTATAGCATGTCGTTCGAAATGATGAAAAAAAGTCATAGTATAGCATGTCGTTGTAAATCATGAAAAAAAGTCATAGTATAGCATGTCGCTGTAAATCATGAAAAAAAGTCATAGTATAGCATGTCGTCCGAAATGATGAAAAAAAGTCATAGTATATTATGTCCTCAAGAATCATAACAAAAGCCATTTAATTTCATTCCAATTGTTTAATTGTATAACTTCACAGGGGAAAGTGAAATTTTTTCTGTTGTCATACACATCTATACACAGATCCAAAATACACACACATGCCCAAATAAGACGTTTAATGGAGTGATGTCAGGGTGAGGGAGCTGCCCTGGACAGATGTCTTGAGTGGTGGGGGTTCAGTGTTTTGCTCAGGGGCACCTCGACAGTGCCCAGGAGGTGAGCTGGCACCTCTCCAGCTTCCAGTCCATGCTCCATATTTGGTCCGGACGGGGACTTGAACCTGAGAGCCTCTGGTTTCCAACCCATCCCCTTTGACCTGAGCTGCTGCTGCATATTGTATGGAGTCCAGAACCATACAAAACATAATAGTATAGCATGTTGAAACCATGACAAAAGTCATAGTCAAAGTCAGACTCTCGTGTGCACATGAAAAGAAAAGATTGTCAACAAATATTTCAATCAGGAGAGCCAGAAGTAGTAAAGGTAATATTTAATACAGAATATGAGTAATAAGTCTTTGACGCTTTGACACCAGAGGGAGATATTTTGTGACTGAGGGACATCTGAGCAGCAGCAGGTTAGATCCCCATGGAGTCCCAATACTGGTGGTAGTGATGGCCAAATGAAGCCTCATGAAGCATTGTCTTTATTTTCTGAGCCCACTAGATGGCGCTTTTTGCTCAACAAAAGGTTGAAAGCACACTGAATTGCCATTCTTTGAGCCTCTCTCTTTAAACCATGAGCGCCATCTAGTGGGCTCAGAAAATAAAGACAATGCTTCATGAGGCTTCATTTGGCCATCACTCGCTGCTGGTGGTGGCTGATGACTCTGAGGCTGATGAGGATGATGAATCTGTGAGGACTGGGTGGTGATGGGAGGTGGAGGGTCTGCACGACAGCAGCTAGAAAGACCTAAGGCAGGGAAAGAACCGTATTTAAAACGAGGAGCAGTAAGATGATAGGCTGACAGAGAAGGTGTGTCTCTGTGCTATTGGTTGACTGTGAATCAGCTGATGACTCAGTTGACATACCCAGACAATGACACCTGGAGACAGTGAGTGAACATACGCAGGGTGAGAAAGAAACTGACAGTCTGAGCATGAAGAGCACTGTCTTCCTGACTGAACTTCTGCTTGAGCTTTATTTGTCATCAAAGTTTTCGTGGATGAAATTACTGCTGCTGGCAGCCCACAGAGAGCATCCACTAACACATAGTATTTACTTGTAGAAGTATATTTACAAAATATCCAGATAGCCAAGTAATTACTGACATTTTTAGTGGGTCTCCGATCAGTGTGTGAACACAGCCTGCGCTGTCTATTGAAGCTGCTGTTGAAAGTCCAGTTTGTCCCAGAGGGTGTGTATAAGCGTCTTTTAACAAGCTCAGTCGCTCAGTATGTTAATTTCACTTGTAAAACACACAAGATGAATTTTAGTGTTCCATCATCTTCATGCTTTTTCAAAGGCTTTCCCCTCCAAATCCCTGGGGAACACTCGGAGTCTTTGTTATTTCTGTTCTGATTTCCCCACGTGGACATGGTCGTATTTAATTACGTATAGTACAATGAATCAACGTGAAATCTTTGAACCTAAATTACCAGACTGTAAGCTTTCAAAAAGTAGATCATGTCATGTTCTGATGTGGACATGAATTGATGAAAGAATATGTAAGAGATGTGTGCTCGTCTCAAGCAACACTTCCATAACCCTGTGATGGCCACATGTTATTTTTAGAGTGCTGACGGATGATAATGAGCATGTAAATGTTTGGTTTCCTTCCAGCACAGCAGAGAAGCGAGCCAGACTCTTTCCCCCGTACAGATTTCTCTGGTTAAATCATCCCAATTAGCCAACAAACCCAGACGGTGTCTCTTGGGAACATGCTCCCTGCAGGAGGGCCAGATTAAATGAATCAGACTGTGCAGCAACGCTTGTGTTCCTTAAAAAAAACAACACTTTTCTTCTTTTCAAAGTCTTTGATTCCAGGCTGAATGGATTTCTAACAGATACATATTTAATGATTGCGTTTTCCACACCTTTGTGACTCCACATAGGGATTTGAATTCTAATCTTTGCTGGAACATTTGGAACATTTTCATATCCTACAGTCCCTGTGTACTCTGCTCTGAAGTCTAACCTGATGTATAATGAGGATCTCCTCAGCTGGCTAACAATCACACACTATTAAAGTCACAGTGCAGAGCCTGAAATCCTTTTCCTCACTACTAAGTACTCTTTTAATATCTTATTTTCAGTGTCTGAGATGATAATTTAAGCTTTTGTTCCACTTGACTGTACCAGGATATCATCAGAGGAAGCACAGACTCAACCTTTATACATCAAATAGAATTTCTTCTCTTACTTTTGATTTCTAAGAACATTTCATATCTCATATTTAATGACTTTCATCACAGTGCTTCTTCTATCAAAGTCTGTTGCACGGAGTTTAGTCAAAGTTCAGTCAAGGAAAACTACTACTTTCTCCTCTTCTTAATTCATCACTAGACTAAGCCCGGCCTCTTGGCTCCTGTCCTCGAAAAGATTTTCTTATTTCTCTCTACAAGGTAACTCAATCCTGGTCCATTTCATCCAATGAGAAAAACATTCTGCTTTCTTTTCTTCTGACATCACACATCACCAGATCTGTCTCCTAGAAATTACGTTTGTATACAACTATTTTAAAACAGCAAATAAGTTTTGTGGGAAACATAATGCCGAGTAAATTATGTTTTTTTTTATCAACACAGTGAAGAAATGTTGCCAATTACTGGAACTAGCAAGTTGCAAAAATGTTTGAATTTGCTTTCTGCCAAAATAGGCAATATTGCAATACACTACACTACACCTGGTCACATACTGATGTTTTGTAGTGATGGCCAAATGAAGCCTCATGAAGCATTTTCTTTCTTTCTTTCTCTTTCTTTTCTGGGCACACTGAATTGCCATTCTTTGAGCCTCTCTCTTTAAATCATGAGCGCCATCTAGTGGGCTCAGAAAATAAAGAAAATGCTTCATGAGGCTTCGTTTGGCCATCTGTAGTATCATGCCAATGTTAATGGACGCATTTTTGTCATTGGTTGCTGATGCTGCAAATCACTGCCCAAACATCGTATTTCAATAACTTTGGAATGAGACCAGGCTCTGCCCTGAGGCTTTAAGTAGTGATGGCCAAATGAAGCCTCATGAAGCACTGTTTTTATATGAGCCCACTAGATGGCGCTCATGGTTTAAAGAGAGAGGCTCAAAGAATGTCAATTCAGTGTGCTTTCAACCTTTTGTTGAACAAAAGCGCCATCTAGTGGGCTCAGAAAATAAAGAAATGCTTCACGAGGCTTCATCTGGCCATCACTACCTTTAAGTTCTCTGGTTGTCCATCCATCCGTTCATCATCTCACGAACACTTTTGGAAGGATGGAAAAATGATTTGCACAAAACAAGATCTGCAGACAGAGCCAGTTTCACTCGATGGCCAATTTGTTGAAACTGTGGGCATTTTTTAATACGTCAGTGCAGTTCTGGACTCCAGTGTGAGTTTCACTGGAAATACTGAGTATATTTTCAAGAGATGCTCACACCGTCTCTATCTTCTTAGTGGCCTTGATGTTAGTCAGCAGATTTAGAGTAAGTGTACCAAACTGGTTGAGAGTGTTTTAACATTTCACCTTCCTGCCTGTACAGTAATCTTAACTGTACTTCCAAGAATAAACTCTCTAGGATTGTGACAATGGCAAGTAAAATGGTTGTCACAAAAGCCCGTCTCCCAACTCTTCACAGGAAGAGCAAGGAAGAAACCGAGGTGTATCTGACTATTTGTCTGCTTTTTACAGTGTTGTCTTTTGTGTTTGGTGAGCCGAGGACACATTTCCACCCATGATGGGCAATAAATATATGTTCTATTCTATTCTTTGAGGGAATTTCTTCAAATTTGGCACAAACATCTGTGCTGGGCTCACCTACTGATATACTTTGGTTTCTTATTTAACGATTAATATTACCAGTTATCTGATGTTCATAGACTAATAATGGAACAGTTAACATTTTGAATGCCACATCAATCCTGTTTTAATGTTATCTATCTGGCAATACTTTTTTTTTTGTCCTTAAAATATGCGTGTTGTCCTTTTCCGTAAAAAGACAAATATACAGCTTTAATTCAAGGGGGTTCTTTAATTGTATGGAACAAAACATTTACAGGGAACAAGTCCTCTCTCTCGAGACTCGTGGGTAGCCATTGAATCCATTTTCATTCGGATATCTTGAGGAGAGATTTCAACAACCCCTTTAAGAATGGCCATGCCAGTTGATCCGCATATATTCTCATAGAACGGTTCGTATGATATCCTATGAAGTACTAATGGACACTTTAGATTGTCAAGTTTCACAAGATACCACTTCACACTCTTCCCATAGAGAGCTCGCAGTGGCCTATGCAATGACGGTAAGTCATGACTGGACATCATCATTCATTGTCTGAATCAGTTTTCATTGCACTTAGTCACATTTACCTTTTATCAATACACCAAATGTTCAACCTTCTCAAAGCGCAAAAAAAGGAAATGCTATATCATTTAGATTCTTTTGCATTTTTGTTCCACACAGATTTTTTGATGTGTAAAATGAGAATTATATCAAAGGAGAAATGAGATGGATGTAAAGCATTAACATCAAATCCTGCACCTCAGCCATCTGTAAAAGGAAGCATCCAGTTTAAAAACAGAGTTATGCTTTTCTGTTGATTCGTAAGAGAGTTTTCTTTCTATGATTTCTGACTATACAAACCAATGAGCACTTTAATATCACGTTATTTTAAAGTCTTCCAGGGCAGATCTTAGTGATCATATTCCTGCTTTTCACACATTCTGTGCCCACACAGGACTGCAGAATGCTAAATGAAACTACAGCATCCATTAGAAAAATATGTTGATTCTTTATAAGAATTTAGAGGCCAAATTCTGGGCAACGGGAAATTGAAAATCAAGTCACACCATGCTAAGTAACCTTTAAAAACGACAGACTCTCCCTTTGATCAATCTCTTTCTCTAATATTCCCTTTGCAGCTTCATTAGCACAATGTATTCTTCATTTAATTTCTCACAAAAGCCCTGGGAGAATACAAGACCCCTCTGAGCTATAATAAAGGCACCCGAGCATGTGCCTGAAATAAACTTATTAACCAGCGCCAATTAGGCCAACATTTTGTTTTGGATTCTGTTGCTGAGGAGACCTTGTTAAGACATCGTCAAACGAGTGCAGAAACAGAAGGCCTGTAGTGTGCGGTGGACAGCAAACAGCTCCAAGAGTTGAGGAAGTTGCTATGGTAAAGGAAGCCCTTAACAACACTGACTACAATAAGAACTGGATCAAATTCCACATCATTATACATTAAAGTATCTAGTAGCACCTAGTGGCAGCCTCAGACAACTACAGCCTGATCAAATGCAAGTTACCATCCACAACCCCACCTGCTGTTTTAAGCTACTTCCACACGAGGTAACTGATTCTATTCATAGGTGAGACCTGATGCACAGAATATAGTCTACACACGTCAGCTTCACAGACAAGCTGCCTCACAGCTCCAAATCCAAATGAAGTCAAACTACTGATATGAATACAGCAAATTAAAAGTGTAACTAAAGGAAATTGGAGTCTTATTTAACCTGGGTTAACTCTTGTTTCTGTGGCCCTTCTGTCAGCAGGTTGTGCCAAATTTGTACTCACCACCTTTGTTGCTTGGAAAAAAATCGGGACAGGCAAATCTGGTGAGAGAACATATACTGGGTGAGAGCACAACAGCTCTCCAAACAGACTTAACATAAATCATTTCAAACACTTGCTGTCAAAACTGCACAGTGTGGATTTTGTGTCGAATCATTCAGTCTGTAAAGTTGATGGCACAAAGCTGCTTCTAATTAGGGCTGGGTGATAAAATGATAATTATCTCGATATAATTTTCCTTGATAGATTTATAATAAATGTTTGATAAATCTTTGATGTAATTAAACCACCCATACCTAGTGATGGCCTAATGAAGCCTCATGAGGCATTTTCTGGGCCCACTAGATGGCACTTCTGTTCAACAAAAGGTTGAAAGCACACTGAATTGCCATTATTTGAGCCTCTCTCTTTAAACCATGAGCGCCATCTAGTGGGCTCAGAAAATAAAGAAAATGCTTCATGAGGCTTCATTTGGCCGTCACTAACCGTACCCCAGTAGAGGGAGGTAATAATACACCTTCAATGCCAGTTTCCACCTGCCATAAAGAAGAAGAGGGAGTAGTAGTTATATCATTACAAAAACATTCAACATGCTAATAAAGTTATTACAAGTACAACTGTTTTGACCACAGATCATCAATGTGCAACATAACATAGCTAAAGTAGCTGTATAGTCGACTCATCTAATGCTAAATTAGCAAGTTCACGTGACTGTCTTGCGGCCATTTCATAAGAATGATATGATATGACATGACTAAATGCAACTATACTTTAATAATAAATAACTTCTGTGAATATGATTTTTGCCTGAGAGACGTCACATAGATTTTAACCGGCAATTAATGACCCCACGTTACTTAATGACATCTTCAAAGCACAAAATGTTTTAACCTGTCCGCATGTGCTTCTGAACAGAATTAAGATTTCTTTGTCCATTTATAGTTAACTGACCTTATTTTGGTAATAACTGTTTTGAACCTACCTCAGATTTTTAAAATGTTCCGCTGTCAGGTTCTGATAGAGAATAATTAAAGTTAAAAAACAAATATCTTAAACCACAATTAAGCGCATGAATTCTTCAAATCAATCACAACGATCTGCCTTTAAACTTGAAGAAATAATAATTTAACATTTATCGTGAAAATTATTGATATCAACTGATATTAAAAAATATATATATATATATCGTGATATCACTTTAAGTCACATTGCCCAGCCCCATTTCTGATCTATTATTTACGCACGCTAAGTTGTTTCTTAAAGCCTAAAATTAGCATTTTAGTTTTAACTACATTGATGAGTGAACAGGTTGTCATCTACCTTCTAACAGTGAGGACTCTAAACCTACTTACAAACATTTGTATATATGCACCAAGCACATGCTCACTTAACTTACGCTTCCAACTGGAAAGTTGAACCAAGTCCTTTTCTTTCACTTTCACGTTGCATTGCTGCAATGAGCTTACAGTTACAGTGTGTGGTGCTTTCAGCCACTGATATTCATATGTAACAAGAGCTGAGTGCTCATTTGGATTGTTAAATATGTAGGTGCGAACGTTTCCAGTTGCCGCTCTCTTAGCTCGGCTAAATTTTTGCTAAATTTAAGCTCTTACGTCTATTTTGCAAGTGTTGGTGCTTTTTGTAGTTAGCTGTGGCAGCGGTATGTGGCTGTGAGTCACTTTTCAGGATGACATCAGCAAACATCAAGGAAAAGTTGGGCAAAGCCAGACTAGAGCCCTGCTAACTCCTGTACAGGCCTTGGAAAGTAATGACCTCTGTGCTGCATCCTCAGAGTATCAAGAACTGTTAACTCCTGCAATCCACCAAAACTTTTCTAAATCCTGGACAGCGCAATTCAACCAGGAGGCTACACATTTCATTTAGACTTTTACCTTGTGTCATGTGAAAAATAATTGATTGATTGATTGATTGATTGATTGATTGATTGATGACATAGATCTGATTCCCATTTTTGTAGGAGTAGAATATGGATTAGTTTACTGAGAGAAAGCAAATGGGCATGAAAGAGTCGTGGTCTGAGGACAGAACCCTGAGGAACACCATACCTCAGTGCATATATGTATATTCATATATTTTGGGCTGAACTCAGAAGATCCTTGTGGACCACACAGATTTTGGCAGATGACAGTTTATGCCACACGACTTTGGACATAACACTGATGAACACTAAATTACAACCTTACTCTGAGTAGTTGTGGCTGGTCGTGACATTTTAAGCTGATTCGACAAAAGAATTCCTGGTTTTCTGCGACTGTATGTTAGATTCCGGTTTAAATTAATGGTATTATTCTAACAAACATTGAAACCGTGGTGTGAAATAACCCCCTAACCTTTTTCTTTAAACAGAACATGGAGCCAACTATACAGCTTTAACAAGGACACAAGTGACAAACTTTTACAGGCATTGTAACTAATGGCCAGACGTGTCAAAGTAATTTGTATTTTTAAGCCTGCTAGTGTTGAGAATTCACACCTTTGTTTGTCCCATGTTCACAGAGTAACAGATATCAGCCTGGAGCACACAGTCCTGTGCAGAGAAATATTAAAACGTGATAATATCAGCAATGTCTGCCTGCGTGGCTGCTTTTTTTCCCTTCCCTGTTAGCCTCAGTAACACCTCTCTGCAGCAAGGTACATATCCTGACTCTAAAACACAGGAAATTAAACGTGTTTTCGTTCCCCTGATACTTCCTGCCAGGAGATTAGATCACCATGGTGAACTCACCTCACTCACTGATGTAAACCCCTCTGGTGTCAGACTGTCCCTCCGAGGCCAACGTAGGGGCCTCTCGGCCGCATGTCTTTCCTGCCAATAATCACCCCATTAAAATGAATGATTTCGCCCAGTCCGTGTACTGTACATAATCGTCAATTAGCCGCTGGCGTCGAGATGGCACCTCTGCTAACCTCTAAGAGTCTGCTGGAGCCTCATTATGGGGAGTGTGACTCACTCATGATCACAGCCAGTCTCTGGGCAATAATGGGAATTGAAACATCAGCTCCATGTTCATGAGATTCACACAGAGCTGAAATGAACTGTGTGCAGCATCTTCTCACTGCTTGATCATCTAAATGAGAGGAGGCTTTGTTAGATTGGTTTGTTTTTTAATGATACAATTAGAAAACTATAAAGAGGGAGAAAAGGGGCAGGAGGTCGCGGTCAGCAGACAGACATGTCATGTTTTTCAGTCGTCCATCTCATGCATGTCTGACAGAACACATCAGCTTCAGTTTTAATTATTGTAGCTGTCTACATTCACTGCATATCGGCTTAGACTTCCCACACGTGACTGTGACCAGAAGTGCATCCACTGCGGAAGCTTTTTGGCAGTGTGCTCAATCCAGCCAAATCAGATTTATCATCTTTTTTTGGTACATACAGTCTTTTTCCTTGTCAAAACCTGGAGCCTATCGAGTGTGTTATGCTGAGCTGCTGCTAGAGCCTCAAGTAGTGATGAAGTCTGGGAACAGAGGTCTTGTGAGCTCACTTTTTTCCAACTCCACTCAGACTTGTAGTTCTCAACCCCGACTGACTCAAGTGACATCACTTAGGGACATAAATCAGACTTCACACAACTCACTCTGGAGACACGAAAGGCTTTATATTACTGATCAGTGGGCAAAAATATCCAGATCTAGTATAAGGGTATTTTTCTGAGCAATATCAGCTGGCACTAATTTTAGTGACAATTACACTGAGTTTCTTGTGGCTGCTTCACTATAAAAGGGCCACAGTGTTTTCCCACTGGATGCTTTTAATATGAAGAAGCAACCACAGGAAATGTTTAGTTTGCATTAGAACGGCTGACGCTAATAGAGATTCAGTTACAAGCTAAAGCTACTGAAAGATGAATACAGCAAAATACACCATTTCCAGCCATAAGCAGACATCATCCTTGTACCTCAGTATGGAGCCACGACAGACAGAAACAAAACTGAATAAAATATGGATTTCCATGCCATCCCAACTTGAGAGTTCCATGACAATTGTCCGGCTCCATCAGTGATTAGTGTTGCCTAAACACTGAGCACACAGTATGTCTTGCCTAGAAGAAGGCATGGTCCCTGTGGCTCCTGACACCATTGGTTCAATCAGCTGCCTGGTGACACCAATCCGCTGCCAGACTTCCAGTCGGCCGTGCCTGACCTGCCAAAGTCGGGTCAGACCTTCCAGATGTCCAGTCTGCTGCCGATGCCCTGCCTGAACCCCTCCAGACCAGTGTTACCTACGTTGGTTACGTTCAGTCCATCCTCCAGAGTGGCCTCCACCATCTTGTCATCAGTCCTGCCCCTGGGCCGTCCAACTGAAGTCACCAGCTCCCTCTTTGGTTACCAAGCCATGTGTCCACCAGACTCCCTCCACCGTGTCTCTCTCCATCCTCTCCAGCCACATTTCACAATCCCTTAACCTTTGACATTTCCCTTCCTTCCACCAGTTGCCCTCGTAGTTTCCCTCCTTTCCTCACCACCTGCTCACCCTTCCCCACTTCCATCATCATCAGTAGTCCAGTTACCTGGAACCTGCCTGTAAACTTCTTCTTCTTCCTCTTCTATTTCTGCCATCAAATCACTGAACTGTCCCTGTCTGTCTCGACTGTATCTTGGTCCAACCCTGTTGCCCTGCTCCAGATGTGCCACAGCAGTGCTGTTGCATTGAGTGTAGCCAGAGATAGAAGGCTGCAGCTGCTGCTGACGTGCTGCTTTTACAACACACCCAGTGTAGAGAGGAAGCAAAGATAAGATTTAGTGAGCAGAAGAAGGGTATGGGTTTCACATTATCTTAAATCTGCTTGCATTAAATTGAGTTATGCTACTAGTGTATTGTTATGTTAGAAAGGTGAATATAGCAGATATTTACAGTGTGGCATAATTTCCTCCACAGCACAGTCTGCTCCGTCCAATATGTATTTCTTGAGTGGTTTTACTCATGTACCTTAATTTAGCAATACATCGAACATACACCTAACTGACCCATCATTTATGCAAGACTGTGTAACTTAACCTTAAATTGTGGCCATACTTTAATCCAACATTAATCCTTCATCATAATTTATACCTCTACATGTGTGTGTTCTTGCACCAGAGAAAGAGGCTGAATTAGAGGCAGAAAGCAGTGCAGACGACGATGGAGGTGAAAGATGTTTGAAGATGATGGAGCTGAAGAAGAGGAGGAGAAAGTGAGGCTACACTGCAAATGATCCTTAATATGATATATGCCAAAAAAAGTTGGGACATAGATGGACCAGTAAATTGAAAGCTTTGCTTTCTGGCTCAGCTCCTTCTTCACCACAACAGACCAGCGCAGCACCTGCATCACTGCAGAATCCATCCTCACGCTCCATTCTACCCTCACTTGTGAACAAGACCCTGAGATACTTGAATTCCCTCGCTTGAAGCAGTAAGGGTTTACATTTACGTTAACATACAGACACTTTCAAAATAAATGCACTACGTCGGCACAACACAGTGAATTTAAGTTTTATTTCCTTAAACAACAAACACACATGGTCAGGTTTTCGCAACACTCGGAAGTGGTTTGTTTGACCGAAAAAACAAAAAGCAAAACAGGATTCGGCTTTAGAATCTCAGATGACCCGGATGTCGCTCTCTCGGGTGAAAGTCTGTGTTTGTTGGACACATCCACCCGTCCCGCCTGCTCCACTTGGACTTTTGCCGCTTTAACTTTCGTCCTTGTCCCGTCACGTAACCCCCCGATGCCGCCAGGCACTGTTAAACTATAATAATGCTGATGTTAAAGGACGCCTTCTTCGTTTGGTTTCTGACACTGCCCAAGTGTACTTCTTAAAATTTGTGTTATATGTTTAGCACACTGATTTTTTTTTTTTATACGTGTCTTATTCGATTATTATTATTGTTATTATATTTTCACCGGTTATTGTATTTTTTTTATGTATGTATCATTCTAATTGTTTGATTTGATAAACCTCAGTGCAATCTGCAGGGCCGTTAATTGCCAACTCTGCTTCTCTGCTTCAGAGATGGTATTTTATCTTCATTTTATTTTTGTTCTTCTTTGTATTTCTTGAAATTATCTCACTTTTAATCAATTTAAAGTTAAAATTTTCATTGTAACTTTGTTTTTGTTTAGTACTGACAACTATTTGGGGGATTATTTTATGGGGACAAAATACTTTTTTTTTTTTTTTTTTTTTTTGTTAAACTACCTTGCTGAAAGGATTAATAGGTAGTCTGGTGTCTACTTTATCACCGTGATGGTTGAAGAAATCGTGTGCAAAATATAAATCAAACTGAAGGTTTGATTTGGATCAAAGATTGGATTGCATGATCTCTTTAGATTTCAGAATCCTTTATTTTTCTTCTGAACAACCCATTTTCAAAATTTGATCAATCCGATTTCGAACAAGTCAATCAGATTATTTGTGAACAACTGAGCCCATATCTTAATGTTACATCATGCTTGGAGAATGACGGATACTTTAACATGAAGCAGACATCGTGATTTTCTCAGGGAATCTTGCGGATACGCACATTACATGATTTTGAGTAAGCTATCATTGGTTTGATGATCACAAACAGTTCACTGGTGATTATCTTGATAGTATGATTAATGTGCAGCCCTGGGGGCCCAGAAGTCATTGCCGCGACTGAGCTCATGGGCAGGTTCGCTGCACCCTGCACTGTTTACCATTTGATATCATCACAACTTCAAGTCTGTCAGGGAACATTTAAGGGCCCATTGAAATCACTTTCGTGTGTGTTTACCAGAGACAAGCCTGATTTGTATAGAAATGAAATCTGATGGAGCGAGCTTGTCCTTGTCATCACATTTAGCCACGGCTGCTTTTAAGTACCTGTGTTCTGTGGTGGAGGGACAGAGGAGGAGGAGGGTGTTTTTGTTTCTGCACTCAGCAGGACTTTTTTCTAAAGCTCTTACTTTGCTGCTCAAATGAAATCAAAGCTGCCCTCATTTGTTCTGCTCATTGTGAGCTCCTGGATTCTCCAAATAGTGAAGAATTTTGTATTTGGGTTGTGAGTGTGATGGCTCGAACATTAACAGTCAGTGCTGTTGCTTCAGGCAGAGAGTTTGTTCTTCGGCTCAGCCACAGGCTCCTCATCCTCAAAACGCTCCATCTATTCTGTGCATGGGGCTCTTTTCGTGGCAAAAAGAGCTGGAGCGAACTTATCCACAGATTTAATCCTCAGGGAAAAAACCAGACGTAGATGATTCTTCTTTTTGTAGAATGAAGGGGGCACCACCACCTACTTTGCTGTCTAGCTGACAAATGTGCAAATTAAGCAGAAGAATTTGTCAGTGAGATAGAAACACAATCGTGACTGAACAAACTGTAGACATATGTTCAATCTAATCCACATTACTGCACATGAGAGAAAGCTCTGGACAGTGAGGTCTGTCCATTTTCCAGAGACACAGGAACACTGTTTCTGAAAAGAGATGCTGCTACTGATACATATATATATTTTATTCTATTATTTGTTATTGCTGCAAACACTGAAAGAATGACCCTTTAGGTATACACAGTACACCGTAGAAACTCCCACTGCCTGTCAGCTGGATTCTGGCCCTCCAGCAATATTCACATTTTCAGAAAATACAAAAGAAGCTTGTGAAAAAATTAAAGGGATATTTTGAAGATTTTCAACCAAGTCTGTGTCACCGCAGTGCAAATAAACAGTGTTTGGTTGCTCTGTTGCTGGCAGCACCAGGATCTCCCCACGTCTGCCAGACAAAATCTGATGCATCATCAACGACACAAAATGATGTGTTTCGTGTCATCCATGGATTTTTTTGTTTGTGGCACGGGCAGGGAGCTCTTGGTGCTTCGGTTATGTGCAAAGCCAAGCTTCTTTTATCTGCACACACTGTGGTGACACAGACCTGTTTGAAAATCAGTGTCCCTTTAACAGAAAAACAGAAAAATGAGTAGTGCCTGTTATTTAAATCCATCAGATACATATTTAATCATTTCAGTCATATGCTATTCATACTATTTTCACTGACTTTAAAGTCAACAGAGAGTGAGTACAAATCTCACATTATCTTTAATGTTGCTGTAGATATCCTACTTAATTTGGATGAGTGAACCCCCACTCCTCTGACAGTTTTCTCATTTAAACTACATACATGAATATACAGAATTTGCTTCTGGTTGGCTTATAAGGTCCATCAGCAAACAAAGAGCACTGGTACAGTTCTGTGCTAATGTTTGAACTCGAGATTTCCCTAAACTTTGCCCATTTCCAGGTCGTCAAATACGATGGTTTGTCATACCATCTCATAAGCCCTGTTTCCACACAACGCTTTCGGTATTCTACCTTGCTAACCAGCAGTGAGCCTTCAGACATGGTACCTAGACCCTCGGTGTGTTCAGACAGTCTCTTAAATGTGGGCGGGGTTGTTGTCACTCACTGCTCCGTCCAGCACTCGCTGTATTTCCTCATCAGCGGTGACACAGATGGAAGTCTGCACCTGGTTTATCGTCCACAGAACGAGGCTGCACGCCCACATTTTCAGAACAAAATAGAACAGGCTGCAGTGAGAGTCTCTCTCCATGGGATATTTAAAAATAGCAGCTTTGTGCATTTAGTCCTTCTCAGGCAAGCTCAGGGGTTTAGTGTTGCTGTAGCCCACAGGAATGACACTCCATGATGCTTTTTTTTTGCTCCAAGTGAGGATTTGAGAGTGTCTGTCATAAAAACACTTCCGTAATGATCAAAGTTGTCATATGGAATGTTTAAGGTGTATATAGTGGTGATGGCCAAATGAAGCCTCATGAAGCATTTTCTGAGCCCACTAGATGGCGCTCATGGTTTAAAGAGAGAGGCTCAAAGAATGGCAATTCAGTGTGCTTTCAACCTTTTGTTGAACAAAAAGCGCCATCTAGTGGGCTCAGAAAATGAAGACAATGCCTCATGAGGCTTCATTTGGCCATCACTAGTATGTAGGCCACAGTATGAACAGTGGTTACAAAACCAGCCACGACTCCTGAGCAGAGTGACCGTCCTCTACTGACCAATCAGACTGCAGGGTTTCAAGCTCCACCTTTTAGTACCAGATCTGTGTGCTAGGTGCCCCAACAGAGGGGGGACCAAACATGGGGACGCTAAGGACGCTGCTGTTGGTGCCATCCACAACTTTTCACAGTGGAAACACAAAAAAATGTGTACTGAAATGAACTGTACTGGACTGCTTGTTGGAAACAGGGCTTCTGTGAGGCATAGGGAACCCTTTAGTGTCTCAAACAAAACTACTGGTCATCAAATACCTTGATCAGTGACAAAGCATCTGCAGCCTATTCGACGACCTGGGGACAAGAACAGGCTGGTTTTTCTTGATGTCTGGGACTCTTCAGTAGCAGCAGTAGTATCAGTGGTGTTAGCAGGGAGAACAGAGGTGTGACGAGGCTGGGTGATAATCTCCAGACGCTGGAGCTTCTCTCATTCAGATCAGCTAACAGCAGACTGACAGCTTGGGTATTGGAGATGCTAGTCATAGCTGATAAGAAGCAAGAAATGACAACAAACAGGGCCAGTGGAGGAGATGAAATTACCAACAGCAGCCTGATGTCTCAATGTATGACATTCAGCGGGACAGAGCCTGGAGGAACCTGCCGCAGCCCATCGTCACTACACTTGACGGCAAAAAGGAAAGGGAGGAGGAGGGAAACGCCCACGGGTTGAGAGAGAAAAAAAAATCAGGAAGCAGCGCAATAAGCTGTGAATGTTCGCTCCCTTCTCTGCACTACCTGAAGGGAAAGCTATTGGTGTAATTGAAAGAAATAAACTCTGTGAAGAAAAAAACTGAAATGGAAGATGAAGGAAAAAGGAGAAGGAAGTTAATAGTCTCCTTTATAGCATAACTAGGTTATTTTAGACGGGAGAAAAAAACACTCAGTTCACTTCCCCAAAAAACCTTCACATAAATTATTCAAATAGGTTGTGGGAGGGGGGAGTCATTTGCATATAGATAAAAGTCAGTTTAATATTGTAAATTACCTTTTTATATGGCAATCTGGAAGATTTGGTTTTAATCTCTCAATAAATGTCTCGCTGTGTGTTTTCTCTGCCTACCTGGAGTGTGTGTGACTGGGTGAGGAGGAGTAGCAGTGGGGGAGGTGATGGAGATATCACACAGGAAAAGGTTCCCCATTCGTTTTGCTGCCTCGCCTTTAATTAATAGATTATGTACACATGCACACTCCTGTCAGTCTCTCTCAGAGCTTCCCATTACCACTGTGACCTCTCTTCCCGCTGCCCGGAAACCTCTAACACACACACACACACACACACACAGACACACACACACATTCATATATATCAGGCACAAGCATGAGGGGGTTGATGAATGGCTGGGTGAACGGGGGATTGGGAAGTAAATGTGGTGGACGAGTAAAACCAATGAGCCTTGATGAGAAAGCCGGAGTGCTGAGTCTGAAACACTTCTGAAATTCTGAATAGTATAAGTTGTCCAATAAAAGCTGGTTGTCAAATAACAGCCCAGTCTCAGACCAGCTCGAACACATCATGGCCCTCCCCTAATAAACGTAAAAAATATGGAGCAGGGTTGGAAATGGCCTTTGTAGAGAGAGAGAGAGGACACAGTGTTGTTCGAATACGTTGAAACTGGACCATCAGATCGTCTCTCCTGGAAGACATTCAGAATGTTGCCCTCTGTTTCACGCTGTTATGGTGCCTTGCCGTTCTAGGGCATTGACGAATGGGGGGGGGGGCAAAACAATATCTGTAAAACGGGACAGCTGGCAGGACGGGAACATGGACGGCATGGGTGTGACGTTTGCCGATGTGTTCTATTAGCAATCCACTGTATCCGATAGCAGTTAGCAGCTAACTCAAAGAAGAGGAACAGTGGTGACAAATATTCACAAATCGGAAAAGAATGAGGTCCAGGAGTTCCTTACTCTCCGAGCAGAGGACGGGATCCACCACCATGTAACAGAGACAGTAAATGATTGTTATGGACAATGACTGTTGTTGTGTCGTTGTTATTGTTCATAAAGCACTGCTGATGTGTATGTTATGTGTCACACTAGAGGGTGACGCTGTTGTGTTGAAAAGAGAGCAACATGATGTCACCGTCACTGGGTTTGTGTCAAAATGCAAAGGCGGCATAAAGGAGGGACTTTGTAGTGGCCACTGTGTGAAGTGGGTGCTATGTCTGATTGTTGGTTTCACCCCCATCCATCCAATATCAGACAGCTTTGAGACATTTTAAGGTACATTCTCCCCTTGTTTCTTTTCCTAACCCTAACCACAGTAACTTTATTTTAACTACATAACTTTATGTGAAGGACATAACATCTTTCATGGGTCGGAGGATCATCTGAACCGCTGTTTAAGGGTATGTTGCTAATAAATGCCTTGAAGTGATGCCCCTTGCTTCAGGTTAAATCCACCAGTTTACAAAGAAAAACTATCTGGAGGTGTGAAGTTAGAAAGAATCGATCCTAGTAGACCTGCTTCTCAAAGTCAAGGATGCTTCCTTGGTAGGACAGGTCCAAATGTCTCCGCTCCACCACCTCTCTGTGCACCGAGCTCACGTGTGTGCGCTTGCGTGCGAGACCAGCGAAAACACGTGAACACACATGAAGGCGGTGCCCATGTCTCACGGTCTCGCGCAAGCGCACACACGTGAGCACGGTGCCCAGAGAGACAGTCAAGCTACAGGCTGCAATGAGGACACTTGGATCACTACAGACGAGCAGTATGGAGATATTTTGTGGTTTCAATTATGTGTTTTTGGACGTTTGAATCTGGGGCGCCGTCAGCCTCCATTAGGTGGAGTTGTGTTGCTACCTCCTCTCCCCTTGGATCTCTGCAAGTGATGTGAGGACTCTAAAACTTCACCTGAGCCTCCCTCGACATATGGGTGAGTAGATAATGGCTGGATTTTCATTTTTGGGTGCACTATCCCTTTAAAGAGGCCCTGCCTTCAATTCCGGCAAATTGCGCGGAAAGGTACTTGCTGAGGATACTGGCATGTATCCTTGAAAGTTCTCTGAAGGAATGACTCGGTGTTTGGTATGTTTCGAAGGATCCTCAACCCTTTGGCAGGATTCAATGACGTAGCCTCCTTGAAATTTAGCAATTAGCCTTTTAATTACGACAAATTGTCCACAAAGAATTGTGGGTACTTCATGCCTGCTGAGGACACATGCGTGGATACTTGAAAATTCTCTGAAGGAAGGACAATGTCTTTGGTAGAATTTCAAGGACACTCCCATGGCGGGATTCAATAACGTAGCCCTCTCGAAATTAGCCGTTTAAGGATCACCTCTGATCAAACTGTCAGGGGTCAAGTTGCATTGTGGGTAATGTTGGTGACAGGTTGCCACATAGCAGAAGAATACATGGAATAAAAAAGATATTTCTGGTCATATAGGTCATATTTTTTTTTACTTATGTGTGTGTGTATCTGTTTTTAAGAGCTGTCCTGAGGCGAATTCTTATCAACTGTGTTGACATGACAATAAAGTTTTAAATCTGTTGTGCTACATTGATTTTGATCCGTTTTTTTTTTAAGCCGTCTATCTTGAGTTCTCTTCATAGAAAATGCACAACTTGTGGAAGTTGAAGTGTGATGTTTGTTTCTCCCCACACGACCTCTGACCACTGTCCATCTCTATCAGATAGTTTTCAGAGTAGATCAGCTGGATGCAGGCAGAGCAGGAGATGGGAGTCAGATGTCTCTCTCTCCATGCCCTGTGGCAGAGGGGGGAGGTGAAAAATGCCTTGACGATAATGTACTCTGTACGATAATGGTTGTACACCTTGATGATCAATGTAAGTCATAAAAGGCACAGTGACATAAAGAAGTGATAAATCTCCCAGGTCCTCAGTGAAGCAAGACACATAAAAGCAGGCAGCTGTGGGTTTTCATGGCCATTGCCGGATTCCTCTCCTCACCTCGGGGGCGAAAAATGCAAATAAAATACAGATTATAAAAAAGGATAATGTGCGGGCTTTGGAAGATGAGGAATGAAAATATCAGCGGGCCTCTTTTTGATTTGTATGTCCAGCGGCGACACTTGAGATGAACGAACCATGTCTTAAATTACCATGTAATAAAATTTTTACCTCAGAAGGTGGGGTGTCTCGCACAAAAAAATAGCATTGGCAGCTTAATGGTGCCAGAAAGTGGGAAAAAAGACCATTATATTTTCCCATCTGTGACAAATCCTATTAGTAATGTGGCATGTAAAGATGGAAGTGCACTGATGTTATGTCTAGTGGACATCTTATTCTGTTGACTTGATAATGTAGATCAATGGGAAGATAAAAGAGAGCAATCAGCATTAAGTTTGACTCGTTCCTTCGCTGTGAGTGTGGTGGGCCGACTTAATCACTGAGCTGGCCTCTGTGCTGCCAGATATTCTATTTGTCATGCAGATAGAAACACAACCAGCTCTAATAAATGCAAATTCTCTTTCATTTTATGCTCATTGTTCTGTTGATGTGATAAAATCATGCAGTTAGCCTGCAGTTTTCAGGTCATCTGAATTCAGAAAGGTTCTCCTTTTTATCTGTGGAAGCATAAAAATTAGGTTTTGGACACTGAGTAGCTCCCAGTCAACAGAGACCGTCCTCCTCCCAAATACGACCACGTAGGTCGTTTTTCAAGCAGAAATCACGTCCTGTGTCTACGTTTTTTTTAAAAGGCAGAGACGTCTAGTGGCCACAGTAATTATTAGAAGAGGACCCACGATACCACATTATCACAATACAGCATTATTGTGATTTTGCCATTGTGCTGAGTATTGTGATGAAATATCTTGCGATTTATGACCTTTTTTCCAACTGCAAATTATTTCCCCAAAACTGTCCAACTTTTCCAGAGGTGTGGATTCAACTTTTTTGAGTCTTTATGGAGAGTGTAATTTGAATTGCATCATACTGAGTGGTGTTTAATACTTTGTCAACCCCATTATATCAGTGGGGGTCACACCCACTTTGGGAGCCAATGCACTGGAAGTAGAAGACATTATATGCTTTTTGTCATTTGGGCAAACAAGGCCTTTAATTCAGACAAATTGTTGCACAGTTGTTTTGGTCTGACACACATACTGCCTCCTCATCTCCTCCTCCAGCCCACTTGTGGTGACTGGTGAGAGCGGTGGCAGACTGGCGCCGGTCCGACGGGGAGGGGGAGGTGAAGAGGGGGAGGACAGAGGGTGAGGGACAGCGAGGCCGGCAAAGCAAGCCATGCATTAAAAAGACACGGTCCTGTCTGTGCTCAAACACAGACAGAAAGGCAGAGAAAGAGACGAGAACAAAAGCCAAATCAATACTGTCATTATCAGCCCTGTGTAAGACTGAATTAGATGTCATACAGCCTCCAGGTTAAAGAGGGGATTTGACATATCTGAACATTAAGAGTGCTGTGTGATGGATGCAGCTGTGTGTGTGTGTTTGTGCGCAGGGTCACCATTTCCTCCGCCCGGTTACAAGTAGCCTGATTGTTTCTTTTGCATACACACAGATGGACACATTTACATTCACCATGATTTAAACACACTCATCCATATTGGAGTCTAGTGAGATGTGTTTTTGGGCCGATGGAGCACGACCCAAGGGTCAGTCCTGCAACAAAGAAACTGATATTTCTAAAGCCCCTTTTACACTGCCAGATTTTCAGTGAATGTTGGGCCGTTTTGCTGCGAGCTGCGAGCTGCGAGCGTTTAGACACATAGAGCCGGATTGGCGAGTTGATCCGAGGTGCCCAATTTTCCACCTCATAGGGTAGACATATTGGCGGAAACTTCTTGGTTTAAAAAGACCGAGGCGGCCTTCTGCAACCGGAGGAGCTGTTGATGATGCTGCATGTGCGAGCCACTGGCGGTGGACAAACAGGAAACAGCTGATAGCAGGAATTAGCGAGCAGCTAGTAGCAAGAGGGAAACACAAACCTTAAACAGGAATTGTGCAAATTTGCAGGAAAGCCCAATCAGTGTTTTTTCAGCATTGGCAGTATAAAAACAAAATCGGGGAGTGCAGCAAAATGCCGCCTACCTACTTTTGTTTATACAGAATGTGCCTTTTTCGGGGCAATGGGGGGCGTGAGCAAGTAACAAAACGTGTAGCTCAGCGTGTGACCTAAACAGTGACGTGGGAGGGAAGCCGCGGCTGGTCAGTCCTTCTGCGATTCTCTCGTAAGTCGGCCCGTCCTTCACCGTCCCCGTCATCTGACGGTTAATGGCCTCTTCGTTTGCGAGGACAAGGAGGGCGCGCAATTCCTTGTCTCCCCAGTTGCTCATCTTTACAGTGTCTGTCAGGTTTGTGTTTCCCTCTTGCTACTAGCTGCTCGCTAAGTCCTGCTATCAGCTGTTTCCTGTTTATCCACCACCGGCGTCATCAACAGCTCCTCCCGTGACAGAAGGCCGCCTCGTTCTTTTTAAACTAAAAAGGTTCCACCAATATGTCTACCCTACGAAGTGGAAAACTGGGCACCTCAGATCAACTCGCGTTTAGACTTGTGTCTAAACGCTCGCAGCTTGCGGGCAAAATGGCCCAACATTCGCCAAAAATCTGCCAGTGTAAAAGAGGCTGTAGTGTAAAAAGTGTTTTGAGTGGTCAGACGACTAGAAAGGTGCGATACAAGTACAAGTGCATTTACCTTGTGTAAAACTGTTTTTCCAGCTGTTGTTTCCTGCAGTGGATGAATCCTGCTGATATTTCTCAGACATGTTCACTGCTGCACTGGCCACATGTTGACATGACGACATCATGATGCTACTTCTGAAGCCAGAGCAAACATGCATGTTACAATTATAGCACGTTACATTAAAGTGACTCCTCCTTCTCCTTTTCACAACACATTTGCTACCAGTACATAATTCTTCACCTTTAACAACTTGGCTTCTTTTGTTTCTTGTGTTTTATGTCGCATCATATTTCCAATTAACTGAGCATTATTATTTAACTGAAGTTAAAGAACTTTATTATATGTAATGGAGAGTTTTGCTTCTACCATTCAATATGCTGCATATCAGGAAGACATGAGTTATTAGTTTCGCCCTGAGGAGCTCCCTGCGTGTTGTGTGATTGTGAGACAGAGACATCTCTACATGTTAACACAGAGCAGCTTCCAAAGAAAGGAAACATTTCCTGCATTTTCAATGTTGCTTTTCATATTTCAGGATGTCAGACACTGACAGGAAACTGTTGGCTGGTTTGATTCGTTCTCCGAGGGAAGCAGCAGACGTTTTCCTTTTATGAGAGCAGAAATAAAGAGATAGTGGAAGGAAACTAACATCCCCTCCCCCCAACATACTGTAGCATGAAGCCCATGAGGCCAAATGTACTGACTGCATTCAGACGTGTTAACATTTGGTGAGATGTGAGAGAATTCTGCGATCTACTTTGAGAGATGCCTTGAGGGAGCGCAGACACACTGAGGAACACAGATGAGATGACACGGTGTTTATTATCCACTCGCACTATTTGCTCTCACTATTTACTATTCACTTTACTGTTTCCTTATTAAGCTTGTTAGAATGGCTCCGTCGCACCAGCTCTGTTGTGTGCTACACCTATCGCAGGGTACAGATTCATTTGTGGGAATGCATCCTATAATTTCACACTTGCCTGCCTTGTTGTGATGCTGACAGTGAGCCTTTACTCATCACTCGCTTTCAGGAATTATACTTTGGTTTTGCAGTAGAGCTCCACTTTCTGTAGCAGCTGCTGCACTGAACTCATGATTGTGTTGAGACTGCGGCGCTGACCTGGGTGTGTCACAGCTGGTAGTCAAGTTTGGGAGTCTGTCTCCTGTCAATCCTGTCAATTGACAAAATGAACTAGATGAGAAGATGGAAAGTACTCATGACTGTATGTTAAATATGAAGCTATCACCACCATCTAGTTAGCTTTGCTAGCCTGGCTCTGACCAAACAACGCATTCTCATCCCAACTCGCCAAAAATTGTGACTTTGCCTGTGGACTTTTATGTCTACATGACGTGCTATCTACGTCCCAAGAATTGCAGTTTAAAATGGTCAGACGGTGAGCATGAGGTACATGCAGCTCTGACACAAGGTATCCTGAGAGGCTGGGCGACCAGCTGTAGTTTTTACACTTTAAACCACATCTCAAGCCAGAAAAGTGTCTCCTTTGGATAAAGTTGTGTGGTAACGTTAGACCACAACATCAACTCAACGTGAATAAGATTAACAATGATGTCTACATCTGTTCTAAGGTAAGTCAACATTGTGTTTGAGGCAACATATTGTCACTTTGCTGGAAAGAAATATAAAGTTATCTTTAACATCTCTAGCTAACATTAAAACCTTAAAAAAATAACAACCTTAAAACCTTAACTTCAGTGATACTTTAACTTGTTGTCTTTGATGGTGACGGCAACCAGATGCGCTTCACAAGCGTAACACTGTGACCTGTAAATGTTGGCTTGTAATTTAAGCTTTTCATCGACCTTCTCAACAATAAAATGATGAATATATCCCTCCAATGCGTAGTTTAGGCCCTTTTGGTTACTTCTCAATGACATCTGATCGTTATGTCCCCAAAAATCATCAGTTGGCTCCTGTGAAATGTCGTGTGCTGTGACACCTGCCATAGCGCCGCTCACTGAATGTTGATAGTTTGTCCAGGTGAGAGGAGGGAGCGGGGCTTAGCCATAGGTCAATTCCCCGCCAAAGCACTTGGGGGCGCGGTGGTCTTTTATACCTAGACTCTGTGACATCTATGGTCGCTGCTTGTTCAGTGTTCATCTTCTGGCTTTGCTCTAGTCACAGTGAAGATGCGACCGAGAGAGAAAGACTGTCGCTGGAGCTCAAAATGATCGACACTGAACAACAAATGTTACGATGACGATGAAAAGAGAGGCGACTGCACCAATGGTCTGTTCGCCCGTTGAATGGCTCGAGGTGGTGTTGTGGTTCTGCAGCAGGAAGTGAAACTTTGCAAAATAGTTTGAAGGACAGATGGTGCACAGTGCAGAGCAGAAAAGGCAACCAGTGAAGACTGGAGTGTGGGCCCAGAGCGCTATGCTAGCTGCCTGTATGTCAGCAAAGCCAACAGAAAAAAAATAAATAAATGAAAGACAACATTAACATCACAAAACATTAAAATGTTATCATCTATGAAAAAATGGGAGTGCCAGACTAAAAGGAAAGGTCCTTCTGTACTTCACAATTTTTTTTTTCTTAAAAATTATGCTGTTAGTCACCGGTTGATGGATGTCAGGCTGTTGAAAGCAAAATTAACCAAAACTGACAGCTCAGGCCACTGTCAAGAATGTAAATATCTATAATCAGATTGATCAGATGAATTGATTGCTGTCATGCAGAAATTAACATGGTACCTGTAGAGGTATAGGAAGTTTTTTTGTTTAGGTCCAAACAGAAGCGATTCATCACTTAAAAGCCAGTGATGGCCAAATAGTTTAATAGTGAGGAGGGCAGTGAGGCCACGAGGGAGTTAAACACATGAGAGAGAAGCCTCAGCTCCATGGTCTATGAGCAGAGTGATGGAGAGCGGGATCACAGTGTCCTGCCCTGGTGATACATTGGCCAGACTAGCTATTGATTGGCTCTGTCCTTCTGGCTTGATACATCATGTCATCTTTGTTTAGAGAGCAGGATCCAGGACACAAGCACTTCCATTGAAAGCTTGCAAAATAAAAGCCCCTTGCATTGGTTGTAAGCAGCAGCGTGTCTGCGTGATGATGGATCAGGTCATATGCCTGGTCCCAGGGCCTGAGAGTGGAGCGTCATCTTCATCAGACAACAGCTGACAGGACGTCCATCATCGCAAAGTCACGCCGATGGGCCCGGTCCCTGATGGAGCAACGCCTGCTTACATCAACACATCGGCAGCAACTTTATCATTCTCAGTCATTTAGAGCTGGAAACAAATTGAACCTCAGTCATCATCAGAGGTCGAGGCCTCCAGGCCCCCAACTGCTGTTTATGTAGGTTTTTTTTTTTTACTGTACTTTTCTCAGTTTTTAGCAACGACAGTGACGCTGATGCTGGTTGCTCAAAATGTAACCAGTGGATCTGTTCTGCGTTCTTGTGGCTTGACAGTTCAAAGCATCACCGAAGAGACGGTCGGCCTGCTGCCTTCAGATGGCTTTAAAGAAAGTCACCAGTGCACAGATAAAGTCTTCAGTACGGTGCTACCCACTGATGCATTATTATACCGAGCTGCCATTGATGCCAAAACACTGTTAAATTTTGTCATTATTAGCATTAAATTCTTGAGACATGGCCAAAAACATGTTTCATGAGGTCACACTGACCTTGACCTTTGACTACCATCTTCTAATAGGTTCATTGTGGTGTCTCAGTGGACGCTGATGCCAAATTTGAGTAAACTTGTAATGTTACTCAATGCATGAGCCGACGACGTGAATTTATCAGCACACCTTAAATTTCGATATGACAACTTTGACCATCACTTTAGTTTTTATTGTCTCTCTTGGATCACACCTTTAGGAATGAGTGGATTTTCAAGCGTTTTAAAAAATATATTAATTTTGACCTAATTATGTGAACTGCATATATTCTGATCCTCACATTTGGAAAAAAAAAAAAACATGGTGGAGCATTGTTCCTGTGGGCTACAGCAACACTAAACACCTGAGCTTGCCTGAAAATGTGGGCGTGCAGCCTCGTTCTGTGGACGATAAACCAGGTGCAGACTTCCATCTGTGTCACCGCTGATGAGGAAATACAGCGAGTGCTGGACGGAGCAGTGAGTGACAACAACCCCGCCCACATTTAAGAGACTGTCTGAACACACTGAGGGTCTAGGTACCATGTCTGAAGGGTTTCAGACCCAGTTTTATACATTTAAAATGTTTCAATGGTAAAGCATAACTTTAAAAACTTCACTGCCAATAAATGTATTTGGGATATTAATGCACGAGACAGTCCTTTCTTGACCTACTTTGCTGTATAAAATTATACTGTAGCTAACAAGGTGAAAAGGTCATTTTTCATTACACTGTGATTACATTTGTATTAATTATTTATTGATTAATTTATTTCAGTGCTGCCAGGCGTGCCGCGCACAATGAATAAGACTGTCAACAGCACACGGCTGAATGATTAGCTTCATTTCACAGAAACACATGCACTGGCTACCATGCAATTAATGATTGACATTATTTTCACCCATCTGATTACATCACCCCAGACTGATGTATAATGTCTTCATCTGAGACTAAACTTCTCTGCATCAACACTGTGCTTTGTGTCCAGCTGCCATACTTACTTAGTTTCATACTGATAGAAATGGTGATTGTGTTTTTAATAGACGTACTGAGGGACTGTTCTGTACTGCTTAGATGAGAGGGATGTCTGGGGTGTAACTTCTTTTTTTGACCATCCTCAAAGCTACAAATATTTTTCCTTGAGCCTCCCTGAACAACTCCTGGCAAATGCATGACCCTCCCTCCACCATGCATTAGCTCTTAGAGTTTTATAACTTACCCTTTGATGTTTGAGAGTGAAAAGCTGAAGACAAAATCTTGCAGTTAAAAAAAGTCTTGGTTTTCCACTCCGATCATCGAGGCTGGTCAGTCAGTGCAAACAGTTTCTTTTTGGCCACATGTTTAATGAGACGAGGTCTGGGAGTTTGAGGGTTCTGCGCAGTATCTTAGCTGTTCCTAGACCTGCACTCTTCTGGACAGAGGCAGATGTTGTACCTGGAATCTGCTGGAGCCGCTCTCCCAGTTGGTTGGGTCACTGCCCCGAGTGCTCCTGCTACCACGGGGACCACGTCAACTTTGACCTTCCACATCTGTTCCAGCTGTTCTTCCAACCCTTGATACTTCTCCACCTTTTCGTGTTTCTTCTTTCTGATGTTGCTGCTGGCTGGTATCACCACATCTACCACCACTGCCCTCTTCTGGTGTCTGTCAACCACCACTATGTCCGGCAGATGTATGTCAGTCTGGAAGCTGAAGTCCCACAGGATCTTAGCCCTGTTGTTCCAAACCAGCTTCGGTGGTGTGTCCCTTCAGGATTTGGGTACTTCGAGTCCATACTGGGTACAGACCACCGAGCCCTGGTTTGTTATTCAGGTTAAAGTGGGAAGAAGCAGCGGGTTTATCGGGCAGCTGAGTGAAGTGGAGCCTGCGGAGGAAACACCGGGACCGTCTGGATGTAATAGTCCGTGAAGGTGCTGCGGTGCTCGGCTGCACAGATAGGAAACCCCTCAGCTGACAGGATGTACCACTCTCTCACTCCGCTCTCTCTCACGCAGGCGCAGAACACGTGCTGCTTGGCCGTCGGATGTAGTCCGTGTAGTGTGTTCAAATGCAACTGACACAGGGCGACGTGAGGCGACGCGACCTAGACGATGCAACAGTTGGCTGTCGTCGCCGCTAGTTTTTTGAGACTTCATAGAGAGTCATGACTGACTCTCTATGAAGTCGTCTCCTTGTCTCCCTGTGTGATACCGCAGCTCATTTTGATACGTCGAATTGTTCATGGACAAACTGAAACCTACACTGAACATTTACCACCAACTCACAGCTCTATCACTAGTTCCTTCTCTGCTCTGATCACAAACACCTGTCTGTACTGAACGCAGCCACCGACACTCTTTCTGTTACTAACCACACACACACACACACACACACACTGAGGCACTACAGTACTCCTACACTTGACAGCAGCCTGCCAAAACCTTTCTGTAATTAGCCCAAATGTCTGAACCATCCAAAAAATGTTTTCACACCAGAACTGAACCAAAACCCTGGTTCAATTTGATTCAGACCGAGACCAGCTCTGTACGTTGGACCGAGGTTGGACTGTTTGGTCTGTGGGAGATTTTACAGCTGTCACTTTGTTTCAAATCAAGCTGGAAAGTCCAAAAGTTTGGAGCAGACGAGGTAGGTGTGAGGGGGCCTAACATGCACCACAAGTAAAATACATTTCATGGAAATCCATTCAGTACACTGGTTGCTGAAACATTTCGGCAAGTGGTGGACTGACAGACCGCCTTGGCATCCCTGGAGCCATGCCGCTAGCTTGGCTCAGCACAGCTTTCAGTTTCCAGTTTATTAGCTACACCTGCACTGTTGAATGCAATCCAATATTCTCAATCACATTATTTGAGCAGTAAACATCGCTGTGGCTTTTTTCTCATTAAATCTTGCATTCAGTAGTGCGATGAGAATCACCGTGTTGCAGTCCTCGCTAACAGCTGAAAGTTTTTGTTTCACCTCAGGCCATATGTCAGGGAAGGAAAGGCAGATATTCTTTATTTAGCAGAGGCAGTTTGGCAACAGAAGATGGCCATCCGGGAGTAGGTGGATCAGTGGTTTGATGCACTGCCCTTTGCTCAGTCCATGTACCACATTTTACTGGTGTGCATAATTTAAAACAGAGGAAGCCAAAATGTAGCTGGAAATAGGCAGTGATTTTATTCATATCTCATTCCTGCATGATGAGGCTGCTTTGGAGATTAAGTAAAAAAATAAAAATAAAACTACTAGTGACAACAGGGCCATAGTCAGGATGTACAAATCCAAGTCCACACCACAAGGAAATTATGACCACTAATTATCTAAGACTGATTTTTAATCAGGAACAAAAGTCAGAGGTTTAAAACAAGCAGAAACTGTCGTAGTTTTTACCATAAATGATGCCAACTAGAGATCCGGCTGCATTTTTCCCATGATGTGTGTCCTGGAAACAAAGTCTTTAGGTAGAATGATTGCAAAAGCTGGAACTTAACGTTTTTATTATTCATTTATTCAATTAAGTTATGATGTGTGTAATTGTTATTTTCCCAACATGAGGATCTAAAGGGGGAATTATTGTACTACTCACCTGGCCTACGCTGTTGTGAGCATTTCTACTTGTGGTGTGTCACTGTGCAGTTACACCTCCAAAACACTTGACGGCAAAGGAGGTTTCTGTGAAGTGCTGGAAAGTTTAGTTGATTCAAAACACACATTAAACACACATTAAACATGGCCTAATAGAGACAGTTTCAAACACAAATCAGCTTCACTATAACTCGCAGCATTCACAGACAAACACTTGTCTTTATCTGGACACATTTTCCCCACAAATACAAAATGCTAACGTTATTAGCACAAGTCTATGGCATTTTACATTGTATAAATTAGCCTAGTGGCTAGTGGAATTTTCCTCTGGAAAGTATGTGGATAGTGACAGTTAGAACATTTGAAATGAACACGATTTTCGTTCGTAGAGGAAGTATTAATAAACCTATAGTTATCTTTTCAATATCTTCAGAGTTTTCAGGGTTTTTTGGAGTGTGTTCTGATAACTACACAGACTGTGACCCGTTCAAGGCATCACTGCAGCATCAGCTTCAGGCTGAGGCAAGTAGCCTACATATTTATGTTCAGATTGACTATCAGCAGTGACTGCAAATGAGACAAAGGAAAAATTTAAAGTACAAAATGAAGCATAAAAAATGGGCAAAAACATTGGTTTTAAAATCATGAGAAAAAAAAAAGTGTCTGAGACGCTGTGGGCATGTCCGCTGAGAGAGCAGAGCCGCAGAACGAGCTGCTGCAACACAACACACATCACAGACTGTGGGTGTGTTCTGATTCGCATACTTTCCTCTTTACTCTTAGTAGATACTACAAGCAGCCGGGCAGCAGGTGAGAACATATATATATATTTGGTTTTTCAGAATAAAACTAATGGAAAAGATGTGCAGTATATGTATAATATTTTGACAACTAAATCACAATATTCAAGTCGCCATACCTTTTATTTTTAAGTCAACAAGTCGAACCTTTGACCAGTCTTCATCACCAACGGACGACTCCAGCGCTGACATATCGAGAACAAGACACCCAAATTTGGAGGTTTGATGGTGGTGGATGGAGCATGCGAAAATGTTTCCTAACCTGGCAGTGACTGAATGTTTTCACCATCCAGTCAAAGAGACGTCTCCTCTGCTGGATTTGGAATTCAAGAACAGGGAACCAGCTTAATGTGAGGGACTGGAGTCTGGGTGGGTTTGATCACAGGTGCTGGTCAGGTCACAGGACTTTCATTAACAGGTGCAGTTTTGGCTTAAACCAGGGGTGTCAAACTCATTTTAGATCACGAGCCACAGGTAGTGATGGCCAAATGAAGCCTCATGAAGCATTTCCTTTATTTTCTGAGCCCACTAGATGTGTATTTTGTGTCGAATCATTCAGTCCGTAAAGGTGATGGCACAAAGCTGCTTCTAATTAGGGCTGGGTGATAACATGGTAATTATCTCAATATAATTTTCCTTGATAGAGTTATAATAAATGTTTGATAAATGTTTGATGTAATTAAACCACCCGTAACTAGTGATGGCCAAATGAAGCCTCATGAGGCATTTTCTTTATTTCCTGAGCCCACTAGATGGCACTTTTTGTTCAACAAAAGGTTGAAAGCACACTGAATTGCCATTCTTTGAGCCTCTCTCTTTAAACCATGAGCGCCATCTAGTGGGCTCAGAAAATAAAAACAATGCCTCATGAGGCTTCATTTGGCCATCACTAATCGCAGGTGGGCCCAAGCGGTAAAACAGATGACAAACAGCCTGTCATGTCTTCAGAAGAAGTCAAAATTGTTGCTGGAGCTCTGACATTCTTGACATTTTCCAGTGTTCCCTCAGTCTCCGTGCACCTTGTGAATCGGTGAAATTGTGCCAGAAACCACTTTCTATTTCATGTCTTCATTAGAAAAAAAAGCAATTTCAACAATATTTCTGTTATTCCTCAGTCAGTCAGTCGACTACTGCAAGTCATCACGTGCATTTTTCCATACATTTCCACTCCTGTGTGGTCGTACTGACACCAAACCAAACCAAAATGAAAGACCTGTATTATCGTGTAAGTGGAAAAACCTCTGAAGCCGCATTTAACATGAAGAACGCTACTCAATGTTTAACTTGCTCCTGAAACCTGGTACCTGTTAGCCTTTACAAGTGCATCTCTGTTAGGTGTTAAAGGTCATCCAGTGGGCTGGATTGAACCCTCTGGCGAGCTGGTTCTGGCCCCCGTGCTGTATGTGTGACACCCGACTTAGACATAACGCCAGGTAACGGGTTGGTTCTGGTACTGAGCTTTACGGGTATGTGCAGATGTGTATTTTCAGAAACCTCTGCTCCGTGGCATTCTGCATCTTACAGTGTGGCTTTCATTGGCTCAACATATGCCATTATCCATCTATGCTTGCGTATGAAGCAATTTCACTTACAGATACTCCAAAGCTGGCAGTGGCGCAAAATGCAGAAAGCTTGGAAAAATGACAAATGAGGCCATTTATGTAATTGATAAAAGGTGTGAGAGCAAGTAGATAGATCAGACAGATTGTCAGGAGAGCGGAGGCCCTTAGAGACTGATTAGAAAATAGGCAACTACCAGAAGAGAGAAGAGCAAGACATCAAAGGAATAGATTGTGTCAGTTGGCAGGGTGGGAAACGCATCAACAAAATGTACTTCTTGTCCTGTGAATTAGTACCATCAGAGGGCTCAATCTGGCTTATTAGAGCTTGTTTTCAAGTGGCTCCAAAATGAATTTTGGCTTCTTTCCCACCCTGGGACTGAAGATGGTTTCAGAAGTGAGCAGAGCAGACAGAACAGAGGAGAGAGACAGAGGAGGTGAATGCAGAGCTACAGAATCGTTTTATTTAGCATGCTACAGACGTAATGCAGAATACACGAGAGACCATGAGAGGGAAAACTCAAAAAGCAGGAAACCAAGGCGCACCTCACCTTGTTAGAAAATAATTCATCCTTTAATTGTGCCTCTTCAGATCTAAACCAAGTCCTTACATTTTAATCTGTAGAAAATCTGAGAAAAAAAAATACACATAGCTATTATTTCTGAAGAATAACCTCGAGTCAGAAGGTCCTGTTGGGTCGTTTAAAAAAAACGGGATTAACTCTCCACTTAAAAGTCTGGGTATCAGTGTGTTCAAATGCTTTTTGTTAAAATGAATTCAAAGGAACACTAAAGGCACAGAAACTTTGGTCCAACTGAGTAGCCCTCTCGAGTAAACTGTCACATGACAATGAAATCACAGTGGACTCATCTTCTAACTGCTCGTACAGCATGCAACACTTTCTGATGTGAGACCCTACCATAACTAGACATGCTTAGAAAACCATTGTCACTGACAATTACATCTCACTGCTATGGAAAAAAAGCATGGAAGGCTTCAAAAACACGAATAAAGAAATACTTAGCCACGAGCCACATCGTGATATGTGACGTGTGAATTCAAAACTGGGGGAGAACGATCTTACACTCGACATACTTGTGGAATAATGGAATTCAAGTTAAGCTCCCTGTCACAACTCATACGTGTTGCCTCAGGAACATCGTCTCCTGCTGCTAAACTAAAAGGGAAAATGTTATGAATCTAAAACAAAACAAGCTTCGCCTGGTTGGTGGCACAGCTTCGAAAATGTCTAGAGGACGACGAAACATTCTCACTAACCCCCCAAAATATCCAATACCAATGTGCCTCAAAAGCAAAGGAGCAATTCATGAATGTGTCCAGCTGTAGAAACAGTTCATATTGTCAAGTAAGGCACATAAGTACTGTATCTTTTCAACTAAATAAAGAATTCAACACTGATCTACACCAAACTATCATACAGGGGGACAATCAATCATGTCATTGTTTTGCTTGACATAAAAATACAGAGGTACCAATAAGAATTGCTGGGAGGATCCAGTATCTCTTTTTAAAAAAAGGATGCAAGTCAAAAATTTCAGTCTCTCTCAAGGAATGACAGGATCAACAAAACCCCAACAACAAAACTGATTTACTCAATGTGGTCCCCCCCCCAGTGTCCAGACACAGTCTGAAAGGTTTCTGACCACCAGCTCCGAGACACTGAACCCTGGTACTGTGGCTCAGATTGTTTAGATGGTGGACTTGGAGAAGGAGACTCTCAGGTGCTGGTTGCCTCCCATGTTGTAGTTGTGAAGGTCAATCAAGGCCTGGATAGCCTCTTCCACTGTTGACATCTGGATCAGAGCCATTTTGCGATCCCTGAGAAAATAAGACAGTTAAAGAACCACAGGAACAAACTCTGGGACCCGTTCTGTGAGTACATAGGATTTACTTTACAGCAGGATAGGTCTACGTACTGGAAAAATTTGAATGCTTTCACAGTGCCTCCAGCGTTGGAGAAGAGCAGCCGCAGGTCATCCTCCGTCACATCTTGTCTGTTGAAATAAAGGTCACCGATTACAGTCTGGAAGGAAGTTCATGCGTTTAATGGCACAGTCACAGACTTTGCTGTCAACACTTTCCAGAGGGGCTCGTTCTTGTTGACAGTGACGTCAGTGGATTATCCCCCCGCTAACATTTATGATGTTTTTTTTGTAGTTTTTCAATGCACTCACTAAAGTCCACTGACCTCCACTGTACTGAGGTTAGCGCTAGGGCTGTCAAAATTGCTCAAAAATGACGTTTGAATATTCCTTCTAAAAATAACTCATAGGTTCGAACCATTCGAATATTTTTTTTTTTGCATTATGTCCACAAGAGGGCAAACTAATACAAGGAAACATACTTGTATATGTATTAATACACAGAAACATAACTACGTGTAGGTATTTTTATTTCAACATAAACGCCTTTGAAAACATACCTACACATTAAAACACATAAAGGATGTACGTATGGCACGTATGATCTGACTGCCCTGGTACTTACGGGATGTTGGAGAGGTGGAGGGTGGCCGACGGCGGGAAGATGTTCTGGAAATTCTTGGAGCCGGGTTTCTTGAAGCGATGAAGTGGGGAGTTGGCGTAGTCCTTGGTCAGGCCCTGGTCGTCCAGGCCGTCGCGAGGCAGCGCCACAGTCTGATGTTTGGACAGCGTCACCCGGATGATCTTCCCGTACATCTTCTGGCCATTCAAGTGGCTCATTGCTTTAACAGTGGCAAAGGAAAGGAAGGTCAGTGAGGAGGAAGCTGCAGCCTGTTGTGGTATTCACGGGTGAAGGCCAAATGAAGCCTCGTGAAGCATTGTCTTTATTTTCTGAGCCCACTAGATGGCGCTTTTTGTTCAACAAAAGGTTGAAAGCAGACTGAATTGCCATTCTTTGAGCCTCTCTCTTTAAACCATGAGCGCCATCTAGTGGGCTCAGAAAATAAAGAAAATGCTTCATGAGGCTTCATTCGGCCATCACTAGTATTAACTGGCAATACTAACTGAACCCCACGAGGGAAAAAAGAACTTTCACAGGAATGAATGGGGGCCGGCCTCCGATGCTGTATCAAGTTGTCTTAATACGTTCATAGACATGACTCACTCATGACAATTAGTTAATGGAAAACTATGTCACTTCTGTATTTTTGAGAGTAATAATTGAGTAATGTGAGGTCCCGTAAAACATAGGCCATATTTTCTAAATGTGAAATAAAGTGAATTTATCTGGTTTTGCAGATACAGATCAAATTGGCAGTTGGCTCCCAAGTAAAATACTAAGTAACAAGGGCAAATTTGCAGGAGCTGCGATCACATACATGCATGCACCCACATGTTCATGCATTCACTCCAACACCAAGACTGACCAACCAACAGAACGACATGTAGAGCAGTGGTTCCCAACTGATCCAGTCACGGGGTCTTATTTCAAGGTCCAAACTGTATCATTTTAGCATCATAATTGTGTTTGACCGTGTCTTTGAGTTCGTTTGTGGTCTCTGTCCAGCAGCTGTGTGTTAGTCACTCGCTCTGCAGCAGGAAACAGCTCTTTAAAATAAAAGCTCTGTGCCGGAAATTCACTATACTTCAAAATAATGAATGTTTTTTACAAATTTGAGACCTTTGCTGATAATGTGCGGCCCATTCAGAAGGCACCAGCGACCCACCAGTTGGGAAACACTGCTCTAGAGTAACTTTTGTAAGTGACAGTGAAAAAACAAGGTGTTTATTTCTTGATTGTCTTGTTTCTTCCACTGCTAACTGAAACTGAAAAGTCAAGAATTGTGTTACTATAATGTCTCATATCTGTAATAAGTATGATTGGATGCAGCAGTGACTCCCTTGCAAAGGACAAAGGCCCCGGACAAACACAGCCACCAGCATCACAAGACAATTAGACGTGAACGACTGAAGTGGATGCCTGTGACATCTGCTCACCCAGCTGGGCCTGGTTGGCATCTGACATCTGAATGAGAGCGCTGTCCTTCTTATTGTAAAGGATTTTCACCCTCTGGACATCGCCGTACACTCCTGCGTTAGAGCCACAGGCAGGCAGGAGGAGAAGAGGTGGAGTGGAGAGAAAGCAGACAGTTAGAAAAAAAAACAGAAAGTTAGCATCGGAGACAAGGATATTTGAAGACAAGAAACACAGAAGAGAGACTAGCAGAGTACACACAAGAACTTTACAGTAGACTTTTAGAGTGAGAGTTGTGTAGAAAGAAGAGGGAAAGAGAGAAGAGACACCCTCTAAACAGATAAGTTATCAAGCTGTGTCAGATGGCTACAAATTAAAACAGCATGCAAAATAATGACTTAAGCGTGCATTAACTGATTACTACACAGGGAATTATAGGGGCAAAGTAATGGACATTAACCCAAACCAATAAACAGGGGGCCAAAATGTATTACTGATTACTCAATAAGCTGCTGTGCGCAAACAAATATACATAAGCCTTTGATAATAACAATAATAATAATAATAATAATGATAAATGTCTCAAAGATAGAATGAAAATAGAACAAAAAGAGTAGGTAGAAGAAAGAGAGAAGGAGAGAAAGAGAAAGAGAGAGTAGGAGAGAGGAGAGAGAGAGCTAACGATAACATACCGAAGAGGGTAAACAGACTTTGGGGCGTAACCATCTTTAGAGGGAGAGAAGAGCAACAAGCAGCGTGAGACAGGTAGAGAGGTAGAAGAGTCGGAGCGGAGCGGAGGTAGAGATGGACAGATCAATCCAGAACGGTAGGTAGGAGGAATGGTGGTTTTTGTTTTCCCCCCGGAGAGTGATGGAGGTGGTGGGTCATGGAGGAGGGGAGCAGGCGGCGAGAGAGGAGTCATGGAGGGGAGGAGGGAGGTTCGTTAATGTGGGAGGAGGAGGAAGAGGAGGAGGAGGTGGAGGAGGAAGAAGGGGGCGATTTGAGGGGATTAAAAGTCCCCCACCGGCACGTGGAGTGGAGGGAGGAGGCAGGATGGATGGAGGGGAAGAAGGAGGGGTGGGGGTAGAGAGAGAGAGAGAGAGAGAGAGAGGGGGAGATGAATAGGGGCAAATGCAAATTGGGGGGAAAAATAAAAAAATAAAAATAAAAAGTGAGGAAGGGGGAGGGACAAAAAATAAAATATAGGTCAGTACACTGGAATAATGCAGGTAGTTTGGTCAGAGATAATGGCTTGGATCAATGTTCTCTTTAGTCAAAATACAGCAAATAACTTGCGCCAAAATGTCTTTCACCCTGGACAAGCATGGGGTAAAGGTACATTCATGTCAAAATCATAATAAAATCAGCAATATAAAGTCATAACCATGGGATAAAAACAACATGCAGCAGGTCGGAAGTCTGAAGATATACAATCTTTCAGCGAGGGAGAATGGTAGTACAAGGATGTGAGAAGCTGAAGGGAGAAAATTAGTTAAGAGACCATGCAGTTCAAATTTTGTTTCCAAGTACAATTAGGCATGCAAGAGTTGATGTGAAGGCCACTTAGGTGGCGTTCACACAAGTCTGAGAGGCTAAAAGAAAGATTAAGCACAGTATCTTAACATCAGGTGTTTAGTTTGAATGGTTGAGATACTGTCAAAGGCTCCGCTATGACACATTCATTCACAGCCAGAGAGAACAGACTGATGAGGAAAGAGACAGAGACATTAGGTGAGACAAATTAGATGCTATTTAAGTCACAGTCAAAAAAAATGCAGAGGAAGAGGGAGAGAAGCGTTTCAGAGAGGCAGGTATTTGTTCCCAGACACAGGTTAGGAGACCACAGAATGATTTCATATGAGCTTTCATATGAGCTGAGGAGAGGTGAGGAGAGCTTAGAGAGAAAAACAGAAGAGAGACAGTTAGCTGAGTTAGGTACAGTTTGACAAGAGGAGGGAGGGGCAGAACATCGGAGGAGGAAAGAGGGGAGTTTGGTGCGGTGACAGAAATCCCCCTCTCTCACACAGGGACATAATGAGTCTTGACCAAAAGTTCAAAAAAATAAAAACAGCAGGGTTCTGGGTATGTATGGGACACTAGAAGAGCAAAGAAAAAGGTTAGACACTTTATTTTTTACTTCATATCAAAACTAACTGGAATAACAAGAGGTCCAGTCGTCTCTTCTAAAGACGTGTGGAATTTCAGGTGTGAAGTCAAATGTCCCCTGGGACGCTTCAATAATTAGACTCCATAAATTAAACCACACCTAACAGCTCTGGGGTTCAAAAATATTCTGTACATATCTAAAAAACAATACTCGAGTAATATCCTCTACTTTTTATGGCTGACACATTCTGGCCGGTTGGTTGGTCAATATGCTCTGGGCCTACAAAATTCTCACTGGTCGGACAATGTGTCCACCAAAGTGTTTCTTTTTCCAGCTGAAAGTGCAGTTGTTTTTCAGCTGTACATGTTCTCTGTGACGATTGGATGTGATGGCCAAATGAAGCCTCATGAAGCATTGTCTTTATTTTCTGAGCCCACTAGATGGCACTTCTTGTTCAACAAAAGGCTGAAAGCACACTGAACTGCCATTCTTTGAGCCTCTCTCTTTAAACCTGGATCGCCATCTTGTGGGCTCAGAAAATAAAGAAAATGCTTCATGAGGCTTCATTTGGCCATCACTAAGGATTGGCGTTCGTGGTATTTGTCCCACCTCGTGTCCACTGTGACTGGTGGGCTGGTGCCAGTTACGAGCGCAGCGTTTTTAACTTTCATTTTTAACCAGAACAAATAATTAAAAACATAAATTACAGAGAACATTCAGTGTCAGATTTATCTTTCTCCAAAAAGAAGCTGCAGTTAAGGGCTGGATTATAAATCTTCTGAAAAGGATATGATCACACTGGAGCCCTTGTTGGAGCAGCGCGATGGTGATAATATTAGCTACTGGGCTTAAAACAGTACGTCTCTCTCACATGCAGTGTTAAGGCCCAAACACACCAACTGACTTCAGAGAACTAACAGTGATGAAGGCCCCCTGCTGCATCGCCCGACATCGCCGTGTCTCAGCCAAAAAGTTCTACATGTACACACTACTAAGATACAGCCGACAGCCAGCATGTTAGTTCTTCGCCTACATGAGAGGAAATAACTCCACAGGCGAGCAGATGGCAGTGGTCTGTATTAGTCGTTCAGATAGGGCAACTAGAAGACCATCATGGTGCTAGTTAGCCAGTTAGCACATTAACAACACAATCCAATGTTGAAAGAACAGAGCATATTTACCGAGCACAAGTGAACAAAAACAAAAACCATCAGGAAACATTTCTGCTGAAGAGCTTAATGGATAAAGAAAAATAATCTGACCTTATGTACTATGATTGTTTTGGTCTCACTCCCTCTTGACTTTGTTTACTTTCCTCATTTCTGTTTTTTTTTCTCATGTGCTGAGCTGAACTACCAATCAGAGATTTCATTCACCGATGAGCTCTGCAGTCGCTAATTCAACATGCTCAACTGGCAGAAAAAGTAGTGATGGCCAAATGAAGCTTCATGAAGCATTTACTTTATTCTGTGAGCCCACTAGACGGCGCTTTTTGTTCAACAAGAGGTTGAAAGCACAATGAATTGCCATTCTTTGAGTCTCTCCCTTCAGAAAATAAAGAAAATACTTAATGAGGCTTCATTTGGCCATCACTATGAAGATGATGTTAATGTGATATTATGTGATGAATATCACATTTATTTTTGCCTTGAGACATCACACTGGTCTGAAAACTTCCACTCAGGGCAAGTGATAATGTCGAGCTCTGTGACAGGGTAAAAAAAAAAACCGCTTTGGTGGACACAGGTAGAGTGAGCTCAGTGCACTGTGGTCATGTAGTTCATCTAGAAACAACGTGCTGATTTCTTTTTCTGCCCATCGACCAACTGATTGCTTGAGGGGTAGGTAGAATTTCAGTCGACCAAGATTTTCTTCGGTTGTTTGAAGCCCTACGACGTCTCTGCCACAGATTTTATCAGCCTGACTACAGAAAAACATTTTGTGGAATCAAAAGCTCAAACAAATCTACAGGTGCACAAAACCACCCTCTCATTCTTAAGAATCCCACATAAGAGGTGTTTCTCTGCTGTCTTATTTTGAGAGTTCCTAACATTTGCATAAAAGTAGAATAGTCTAAAATCATCGAAGTGTTAGAGCTAAATATGTTAAATTAAGTAGTTTAGTTAACATGATTGTGTTCTCCGGTCAAATGTTTACAAAACATCCCACCATGGACCTTCCTAACGTGACCTCTGTGACAGACACTAGACAATGAAAACAGCAGCACAAGAAGGACAACTGGCCATAATGAGGAAATAAAAAACCAAAAACAAAAAAACAAACAAAGAGAGGGATGAAGGTGGTGGGTAGGGGTGGTGGACTTTAAGCCTTAGATGGTCCATCTGACTGGTGTCTGTGCAGGTGTGTTACTGACCTCCTCATTAAGGTTGCTGACCAGCAGGACCCCACTGGACCCCGCCTGCCCAGCTAGGGCCACCCTCCCTGCAGCAGCAGCAGCCGCCGCTGCCGCGCTCAGAGGGTTCAGGGCTCCTGACGGGAGGCAGACAAGACAATCATGGAATGGAGAGCAGCACTTCCACTAAACCACGGCATTACAACACTGAGCAAGGATGCAACTTTTAAACCAGCCCCAAATGACTGATACTCTCTATCAAACAGCAGCAGCCACCATTCAATATTCATTAAACTGTTTAAAAAACACAGCGCTTACAAATTATTCAAACCTGTCCAGATTCTGATCAAAATGTCTCATGAGAATAAATTCAGCCAGTTGGCACAAACAACAACAACAAGATAAAGGAAGAAAAATAAAAGTGTGATCTACCTGGGATCTTACCGAGGAGGGAGTTGGAATCTTTGGTGAATGCAGCGGCCACCGAGGGGTCGAGGCTGGGCTGGCCATCACCAGCAGGCAGCTCAGGTCGTGTGTAGTCGCGGCTCTTATCATTGTTGTACTTGACATTTAGGTTGACCAGCTTGGAGAAGTCGATTCGCAGCGTGCAACATGAATTGTAGATGTTCTGACCATCGAGTGCCTGGTGGGAGGAAGGAAGTCATCACACACAGGAGCCTATGTTCAGCTGTTTGGTATTGCAAACAGTAAACCAGACAGTAGGTGATGAATAATAAAGATGCATAATATGACTAGTGGAAGCTGTAGGTACACGACTGCTTACCAGTTTGGCTTGCTGTGCATTGACAGGATCGCTGAACTGCAGAAGAGCCTGGAACTGATTGTTCTTGGTGAATGTGATTATCTTCATGACTGTACCAAACTTGGAGAAAATCTGCAAACAACAGAATAGAAATAAACACAAACTTTAAGTATAAACAGTGGATATTCTGTCACATTCCACCTGATCCGTCCCATACCTGTTGCAGTACATCCAGCGTTACAGGGTAGAACATGTTGTCGATGATGATCCGCAGCACAGGACTGGAGGCCGCAGCAAGAGCCTCCTGTACATCTGAGCTCGGTGACCCGCCAGACTGGACCGCCGACACTGCCTGAAGCACCGCCTGGGTCCGCTGCGGCCAAACACAAGCTGTCAGCCACTATCATCAATGGGGCTCAACATACAAGACGGTGACCCATTTCTGTACTTATTAAACTGCAAACATCTAAATGGTAGCCTATAAGGTTGTTGGTTGGTTTCCGCAGTTATGGTGCATTGCTTGGAATGTTATCACAGTGGATTACTGTCGCAATTTTATTACACACAACAGAATTCCATGACTTTTCCAGGTCTTAAAAATGTGTCTGCAAAATCCCATGACTTTTCCAGATTTTTCTTGACCATGGGAACCCTGTTCAAGGTATTAGACAGCCAAACAAAGAGCTCTAGTTCTCAATCAAATACTAATGGCCCTGACACACCGAGCTGACAATAAGTGAGCTGTCAGTGAGCATTTGTCACCCTAGTTTTTGTGGTGTGTCCTGCACTGGTGGCACTTGTGGCCCATGTCGGCCCTTGTCTGCTGTTTTTCAGTCGATTCAGTGTGTTAAATTGGTGCTGGAACCCGTCTTTGAATGAAATTAATCTGACAACGGGACAAACGGAAGTGAAGAAAGCGAACAAACAACTGAAGTCACAAAGAGTGCGAGACTGAAACAAACTTGTTATATTAGAAAAGAATATGTCTGTAGATGCATTGCGATGCAAGCGTGGACGATCCGGCATCAATACACAAATGCCAATAATCAGTAATCTAAATGTTGATTAATAAGGTGGTGTTGAAGGAACTAAAAAAAGGGAACTCCACCGCGATGTCGGTGTAGGACCTGGACAGTCTACAGCGAGGACACGTCAGAGTTAACTTCTAATTCATCTTCACAAAATGCAGCCGATGCAAACTTGTGTTAATGTTAGTCTGAATAATTACATTTGAGAGGCAAACTTGAAGTATACAATGAACACTTGCTTACGCCATTAGCTAGAGACTACCATTAACAAGCGGAGCAGGGATCGGCACGTAAACTGCCTGACTAACACATGCTGCAGCATTAACTACCTTAAAACACCTCTGTGGTGAAGAAAATAACCCTATGATCAGTCTGTTTCAACTTAAAAACCCCACCCCTGGCCTGCTCAGCGTCTTGGCTTTCAGCAGAGATATCTGAGAAATAGAGGCTGATCGCAGCTCCACTACTGATATAATGTAAATAACAACAAAGCAGAGCTGTGCAGCGCTCCGCCTCATGTTAGTTTTATACACACAGGGGACTGTAGGGTGCTTTCAAATCAATCAATTCATTCATTAATGCAGTTAACTTTTAAAATAAAAAGATGCCGATCATATATTATTCAACATGAACTGCAAACTGTTCCCAGTTAAATATAATGGTACGCAAACATCTGCAGATGAATACAATCCGGCTGGTTCAAAAGTTCGGGTATGGAGGCAGGTTAAAGAGAAAAGGGACCTGAACAAGAGCCACAGTGTATACACGTAAACTCATCTGTTTTTTTTTTTTTTTAAATTATGGATCACTAAAAATACAGTATGCCGTGTTTTTAAAAGTATCAAGTTGTAACTGTATTATTGTTATTAACTCACAGTAAATATGAATTGTTCTTCAAACGTCAGGTTGTGTTATGTATGTGCTAACTGGCGTCTTGAATCTTACCTGTGAGTCTTCTGGTTTCCGTTTGTCATGACAAATACAGACTACTCCTCTCACACAGGTAGTGACGGCCAAATGAAGCTTCATGAAGCTTCATTTGGCCGTCACTACACCCAGGCGCAGAACATACGTGCTGACTGGCTGTTGGCTGAAGTCGTTCTGACATGTTCAAGCCTAAGTTTTGGCTGAGATAAAGGCAACACAAGACAAAGGAACAGTCGGCCTTTGTCGCCACAAGTGCACTGATGTCAGTTTGGTGTGACTTAGACACAAGAGTAGTTGCCGTATATCATAAGCATGCTAATTAATGAAATGGGTGTTTGGTTTAAATAAAAACCTGCAGCAACCCTTGACAGAATTTCCTGAACACAGTGATCTGTTAGTCTGGCTCTACTCACCTGGTTGCCAGCATCAGTTTTGAGTTCTTTGTGATTGGAGTACTGAATAAAGACGGGGACATTTCGGATATGAGGAGTCACAGTGGTGTAGTAGTTCACCATAGTGATGGCTGCCTCCTCAGTCCCCATCTCCAAAAACGCCTGGAAGAGGAGAAAAGCAAAGCTCTGATAAATGCCCCACCGCAGTGACTAACAAGTCCTCATCAAATTAACTTAGTTTCCACTAAATTTGGAAAAAACCTTCCAACTATTTTCACTGAATTATGTAAAGTAATTTTAGATATCCTGTGTGTAACGGACAAACAGGCCAAACACAGCCTCTGTGCCCGAGGTCACTGCTACAAAGTGTACATCAGAGTGAACTGTGATTCACCACTGTGGTGGCAACAGATAAGTTATCACACCAGCACAGATGAAGCTGTCTGAACATGGAGATGATGCAGTTGCCGATCGATCATGACTAGCCGACACACCGACATCAGTACTGTGAGGAGAACAAAGCAGCTCTACTTGACAGGAATCTAGGGGACAAATGCCAAGTATCTCCTACATTCCTCCTCTGCACCCAGACAATAGGCTTTTGGTCAGCTTTTGTATGAGGCTGTGGGCATGTTTCAGATGCAGTGCAAGATAACACGACCGGATGAGTCCAACTGCTCGTGACACAATAAGATGACAGTGGACACTTCACAGGTCGAGGCAGAAAAAAGAAATAAGATCTGACACTCCACTGTTCCAAAGAAAACATCATCTACAACTGAAGTCTGGCGATTGTTGCGTGGTTCTTACGAATACACCTCAACTTCAGTTTCTTCCACTCACCTGGTTCTTTCCCTTCAGTGTGAGGATATTGGTGACTTTGCCAAAAGGCAAGCCGAGGGCGATGACTTCTGTCTCTGAGGCCTCGTTGGGCAGTTTCCTGATGTGGAGCACACGAGACGGTGGGGCCTCCTCCACCCTCAGTTTTTTACTGTCACTGCCGTTGGACGCCCCGTCTAAAAGTTTAGCATAAACACTGATTAACTGTGCTAATCAACACAATGAGAGCCACTGTGACTTGAAGGATAAAGCTGGTGATATGCTGTATTTTTGTTGTGGTCAACAGATCTCACAAAAAGGCCAAAAGCGACGTATTTTCAGTCCATCTTTAAATCTCTAGGCTAGATCATAACCAACAACGTGTCAGTCTGTCTGTCTCTCAGTTCCTTTTCTCAGCCCAAAGCCCACTGGGTCCAACTGACGAGATCATCCTCATGACTATATACAACCATGAAGGTAAACTTACAGCTCAGTAATTTCCTAAACCAGACGGCTAATGTCATTTTTAGCAAATGTTACTCAAGCAGGAGCAAATAGTGCACTTGACAGGGACTATTTTCAGCCCCTTTAAATATGGACTGATCCATATTTGGTGAGCTAAGGAGTATTTGGGGCAGCGGGACAGTGTGTGTGAGTCAAAATAAAGTAGAGTGTGTGAACATAGGACCCAGGGCAACAATGTGACTCACTGATGTGTTTTGAATAGTTTTGGGACAACAGAGGAAAAAGATAAATCAGGCTTTGAAGACACACACAACACTTGTTAGAGTTTTGGGTGTGCGCATGAGATTTGTTCCTGGGTGTTAATATCAGCTAATGTACTGTATATTTAGACACACAGTATTATCATGTTTGCATGTTAAGTGCTGTGAGTGCTGATTTTCTTGGACCCTTACAGCGTTGCTTCATGTGTTCTCTTTATAGCCCTCAGCGCTAGACTGCTGATGACGAAGGGGAAGCCTGGACTCTGAATTCTTTTAATCTACTTAAGCACTCAGTTGTACTAGAGCTCTGATTCTCGGCCTGAGCTCTGTCAGGCCTGATGTGACCTGCTGGGTTGCAGCCTGGCCGGGCTGTTATTTCTCATTATTCCCTTGGCCTTGAATCGGGTCATGTTCTTAACAATTTATCTGTGTTTTCTTCTTATTTTTTTAATGAAACTGGCAGTTGTCGTGTGTAAATGGGAGGAGTTTTAATGGACTGAATCGAGAGGGAAAGAGAGAGACAGAGAGAGGAAGAGACTGGAGAACACGGGAAGACAATGCAAACAAGAGAGGGACGGAAAACGAGGGAGGTGAGGCTGAATGGCGACTTGGTTGGCAGTGTTTGCCTCTGCTTCCCCAGCAGTGGGAGAGATATGCGTAACATGCGGCAAAGAGCGGTGATCATCATCAACGTGGACCACTGCGCACACCGAGGGCTCACTTTTAATAAGTGGGAGACATGGACGGCGCATTCGTTTTATCTCTCTTTATGTACCAGTATCATCACAGATTGCATAGTTCAAGCGAGATGTCCCTGTAGGAAACGACAAAGAAATTTAAATTGTGGAACAAATTGGTAATTTAGTGAAAACAATTCTCCATCCACATGTCTGGATGTATTTAATGGCTTTACAGACCACCACTGTCCACAACACCACCTCTGTTTAAAGGTCACTATTACGCCTTCTCGACCACTGCTTCATTTTGTGACATTTTTGACTCTTCCCTCTGGCGCCATATATTGGCTGTATCTATGCCAACATGAAGGACGCATGGAAGTATGAGAGCAGTGACGTTTACAATGTCTGAAATGGACGCGTCTATTTTTGTGCGTAAAGGAAATAAAAATTTGACCTCAGACACACGACGAGCTGCCAAACCTGTAATGCACAACTGAGGAGAAGGAGAAGTGGTGCGAGGAAACACACCTTAGCTTGTAAAACATTTTTTAATATTTCCAAAATAAATAATACATAATGGTTTGTTGTTTTTTTTTTCCCAACAGCAGAAATGTGGCTTTGTCGTCAGGCTAGGGCTCAAAACTGCTGTCATGGTTCAGACTTGGGCAGAAACAGTGCAGGGTCACTTAGGGTCAGGGCTGGGTTTTTTTGGGACCCGATCGGTTTTCATTTGTACAACAGCCCTTTGTCCAGTTACCATGTTTGGACATCTTTTTTTCTCCGTGAAGTACTGTGAGTACCGGAAACAACTTTGCCCTCAGCGAGCCGTGTCAATTCCTGTCGGAACTGACAGGGGCAGTATACGCACGACAGTCTGTGCCCAGGACGAGCGCAGAAGAAGAACACCTGTTCTCCATCGTCTTGGCTGGAAACAATGGCTTCTACAAGTGCTGCTGGAGCCACCACACCTCGGCTTGTCGAGAAGTCAGGTAGCAGGAGTCGTGTGTGGAGATATTTTGCATTTGAGGCAGATGAAAGCGGAGCGATTATAAACTTGCAAAAACCAGGAAACACTTCAAACCTGGCTAAACACTTAAAAGACAGACACCCTGACTTGTTTAAAGAATTCAAGGTGAGTGAGTTTCAATTTACCATCACTTGTGTTACATTATACTTATCCTGAAATATACGTTACATCATTTGGGTTTGAGAGCCAGCTTACTATGTTTATAGGGGCGGCTACAAGTACTCGCTACCTCACGTTATAACTTACTCTGTAATAGATGGCTAAAGTTATGCGACGTTAACAATACCGTCTTTAATGTTACTTAACAGTTTCAAGCAATTATTATCGGATTAATTGTCTATCACCATATCAGTGAATTCAAAGTTTGAAACAATTTTAATAAAGTAGTGAACTTAGAAATACATGAGTTGTGTTTTTTGATTTTTATCGTGGTATCGATTGAGTATCGAGAATCGTAGAAATTCACTGGTATTGGTATCGACTACTGAAATTCTGGTATTGTGACAAGCCTATGGCACATGCTGACTGCTTTCAAATGCAGGACTGGCCTTGCAGCTTACGTGCAGGGCGTCATCATTTACGTGCCATCTACCAACCTAAATTCAGTCGATTCAGATGCCAAATCATGTCAGCTCTCAACTCAAACATGTGATTGTGAGACATTTCTCTCACTGCACAAAAAAAGTGCCTCTGAACTAAACAGATAGTTAATCGCAGCTTAAGTCGCTGCCCAGGGATCCCTAGCTCTCACACGGAAGCATTTCATTTAGGAATTATTTTAAACTCTGAAGCAATCTGACCTCATCCAGGTCACCATCACCCGTCCATGGAGTCAGACCCAGAGCCATATGTATGAGTGTGCACGCTGACGGGAATTTGGTGGCAGAACATCTTCGTCTTGTTATACAACATAGTGAGAACGTACATGTCAATAGCAGAGCCATGTACTCTCACTTATTTCCTCTTACTACTGTTACATTTTGCACTGGTCAAATACAGCACTGTGAAACTTGGTTTTCTTGAAAACAGAAATAATGACGGCGCATGAATAATCTCGATGCTAAAAGATTCAGTGTGCTGAGAGTGCACGCAGCAGTCTTTGCCAGTCAAACTACCACAAAATGATTTATAATTCTGTTTTGTAGCACAACACCCAGCCCACTCATGCTAAAGGTTAGAGGCTATCTGTTACAGATCCTTCTGTTTTTTTAAAGCTATCATAGCAGGACTGGGAAATCCTGCACTCAAAGAACCATCAATCCACCTCTGCATGATGGGTTATTTAAGATCACCAATGGCTGATGTTGTGAAGCTTCCTAAATAAAGGCAGTCTGAGAATCTTTATCTCACTTTATTGGACGGGTCCCTGGGGTGACATTAGCTTGGAAAGGGGGTGTTGTGTAGCAGAGGTTGACTGGGACTTTGATTAAAGACCTTTGTGTTTGCCTTTACATTGTTCTTATGTTGTCAGCAGAGAGTTTAATAGCCTAACTTTGTGGTGGCATGACCAGCTCTTTGAGTCATCCTTAATTCTGCCGTTTTCCTTGAGATGCCTCTGATAACATCTCAACAGTGAGGAGGCATTACAATGCTGTGGTATCCACTATGTCTGTGCTAGTCACATGTTTCTGTGTGTGGGTGCCCACCTACTGAGGAGCGTGATGTTATTCAGACACTAAATAGCTCCCGTGGGAAAACGGTTCGACTCACGCAGCCTGCTTCGCTTTTCAAACACCTATTAATCCTTTGATTCCTTTTAATACGGTCTGTCACTACCGATCAAACTGCTTCCTGTAAATTCCGTCAAGACCCTCCCTATTCAAGGGTGGTCGGAACGAACTCACCACTGATACTGCTCATGCCAGAGTTGGGACTGTTGTACATACTCAGCTCTTCTGATCCTCTCTGCGGAAAGAAAGACAAAGGCAGACAGTCAGGCACAGTTGTGAAATAATGGGGGAAAACTATTTCCATTTTCCAGACAAGCCCTCAAAGACAACAATAAAGCAGAGGTCTCTGAAGACAGTTTAGAGGGAAAAAAGGAGGGAAGAAGAGTGGGTGAAAAGGGACATAAAACAGCAGAAGAGTGGTCTGCTCATCTTCTGCTGTGGGTTTAATCTTGCTGAATTTAAGATGTCAAGATGTGTCATTTCATCCTGAGCTATTCCAGGTCCCAGAAGGCTTGCTGGAGCTGACGGGCGCCCTGTGCTCTTAAACCTGACTGATGGGATGAAGAGCAACCTGGCTGGGGACCCATTACACACACAACTTTATAATAGCTTCATACACCCCTCCTTGTTTCTGTCTGACTGAATTTGAACCAATTGTTCTTTTGTCACTAACATTCTTTATGGTTACGATAAACTAGATGTTGCAGGCCCTGCTACAGCGACATGACACAAATAAATTGAAAGGGTAATAAAGTTGTCTGACTTGGGCCAAAATGTGAGCACACAGTGCACGGGCTACAAGAATCCAATAAATGATTTCTCTCCCAACAGCTGGCAACCCTCTGTTTTGTCTTTGACACTGAAATATTGATGAAATAAACAGGATGACAAAGACCCACCATATCAGAGGAATCTGAATTTTATGACTGTTCCGTTTCCCTTCGAGAGACGACTTTAACTTTGTTTGGTGCAGATGGAAATGCAGCAGGCACTCAACAAATCAGGTTAGGTAGCCACAACAACAATGCGCTTACATAAAGGAAACAGGTTTGTTTGGTGATCAGCAGGGCCCTACCCTTGTGAAAGTTCAAGACTGTTGGAGGTGGAGGTTCAATGTTTAAAAAATACATTTAAAATCTTTATGGCATGTCTCTTCTAATTTATTTCATGGATGTTTTGTTGGTTTAAAATAAAGCTAAGCCTGAGCCTGATGGTTTATAAGTGTGCCTCAAATGTTAAGTTAGAATCATCAACATTTATGATACTTGATTAATCATTTAAGTCCACAAAAATGCCCAAAATGCACTGGTTCCAAGGTCTCAAATGTGATTATTTGCTGTTCTTCTTAGACTTGTATTATGGTAAATTAAACATCTTTGAGTTTGAACTGTTAATCACGCAATCTGAAGACATCACACCAGGTTCAAGGAATCTGTCAGATATGTTTTACTATTTTCTGAGATATCAAATGATTCACCAGTCAACCAGAAAAACAATATACAGATTCACTACTAAGTTTTAGTGCATTAGTAGACGTTTGCTCTCTTTAAAGACAATTAGCAAAATACAGTAAAGAATTGAAGCTTCAGAATTCAATGTTTAGAGCCCTCAGGTGAAAAACGGTCTGTTAGACATTTCCACCCATGTCCACTTAAGATAAATGTTAAGGTCCTGACAGTCAATGTAGGGCTGTTGGCGAGCATCTGTCGCCCTAGTCAGTGTGCTGTTTCCTGCACTGTCGCCCCTCGTCGGCCCCTGTCTGCTTTTTTTTTTTTTTGCCGATTCAGCATGTTTAATCGCGATGGCAGAGCCCGTCGGTGAATGAAATCGCTCTGATTGGCGGTTCAGCTCAGTGCACAAGAAGAGAGACAGAAGTGAGGAGAGTAAACAGATCGCTCAAGTCAAGAGGGAATGAGATTGAAACAAACTTGTGACATAAGGTCAGATTATTTTAATCCAATGAGCTCAGAAATGTTTCCTGATTGTTTGTGTTATAGTTCACTGTTGCAGAGTGAATATGCTGTTCTTTCTACATTAGGTTGTATTGTTCATGTGCTAACTGGATACCTAGCATTACGACAGTCTGTGCATTTATGTGTTCAGAGAGAAAATTCTATTTTCGAATATTAGTGTGAAGGTACATGTATTCGACCCAAACCGTGCGGTACACAACATCCTCGGTGCGGTGAGCTGTATGACCGAAACAATCGCTGTCAAATAGTCTTTGTATTAGGGCTGCAACGATTAGTTGACCAATTGATGACCAATCAACTACTAAAATAATCTGTGACTATTTTAGTAGTCGACTAATCGGTTTGAGCCATTTTTCATAGAAAAGTACTATAAACGTACCCCAAAATACTCTTACTGCATAGCTGAATAGCTGATGTTGAGCTGTAGAGATGTGTTACTTGTTATGACCTAAGGCTTATTTTAATAAACCTGCCTTTGTTTTAACTGATTCTTTCAAGCTTTATTGCTTCTCATCTTATCTGAGTTCTGTTGTATATTTGTGCTCCATTGCAAACTATAGCTGTTTAGTAAGTTAAAGATGTGTTGCTGCTAACGACAGCTTGAAGTGGGGATGAGATCTTAAGGTTTTTTTGTAAGGTCTTAAAAAGGTATTGAAATTAACCTCAGGATTCCTGCATATACCCTGTAAAAACATTTTGTTCTCAATATTGGAAAAGCATATTATTTAGTGTTTTATGTTATTAAACTTTTATTGTTAGGTTTCAATGAATCTCTTGTTTCTTCAAGCTCCAATCAGGATGCTCCTCGATCTGGCAGAATCAGCAAAAACTACATATCGTGATAAAAATCGAGATCGATCAATATGAAAAAATATATCGTGATAACATTTTTTGCCATATTGCCCAGCCCTATACTCGCACGCACGGAACAGGACATCTGGAGTTAAAGTTTTACCCTGACAGTTTTGGCAGTGGACTGGGTGCTGTTTATCAGCTGCAGCATGCCAGTCGGCTTAGCCCAACACAACGATTTGTAGCTAAATATATTCCAGCATTGTTCAAGTGAAGTTGGGTGTGTCTGTGGGAACAGAGACGAAACGAGACAACAACAGACTGGAAGAGGAGTCCTTCTCCTCAAAGTGTTCAGACAGCCTTCCACTGCAGGTGCAGACTGCGCCAAAGTCCTAACTATGGATGGAGTGTTTGTGGCTGCACATGTGCGACCACACTCACATATACTGTACGTCGTAATTAATACCAAATTAAAGTTTATGGTCAAATTGCTTGAATCGCAATATGTGTCTTCACTTGTGCACTTTCGTCAGTCCATTGTGCCTGCACTGTAACAACAAGTGCAAGCTGCAGTTTACAATTATTAACAGGTCAGAGTCTCTTTACTGACAAAAAAATAGATTGTTTTCTGCCTTTTTTCCGGCTGTACCGTAATGTTGTGTACCCTTACACCCCTATCTAATATCAATATCTCCGATCTCAAGCCATTTGTTTTGTTGAACTGTAGCAGTCTAAACGCAATAACAATGTGCATGTTGTTTCATAATGGAGCAACAAACACACCTACAGTGTCCAAGGCACGCTCATGTGATCTGTGTGGTGAACACTAAGCAAAAACCAAAGCAGGAAACTCACCTTCACTCCAACTGCAACATCACTGATGCTGAAAAGAGAAACAATTTTCACGTGATCAAAATGACGGGATTTAAAACAGAAAAACACAGTTACATACACAATCACCTGATGTGTGTGAAGAGTGTTACTGTGTGACAGTTGTATGTCCTGATGCATCACATATTTAACAGACTCCTATGAGATCTTTGTGACAGCAAGTCTCGGAGAAGTTTAAAACTAGTTCACTTACATCCACCTACAAGTCCTGCAGCACTTTAACTCCCACTGAGAGCCAAAGCTGTTTGGTTGTATGTTGCTCACATCCTACAAACACATCTCCAGTCCTTCACTGTGAGCAGCACATGCATCCTGATACCAGCACTTGTTAATTCACACTTCCCACTTACACATACAGATTACACTTTTTTTTTAAATGCTGTGTACTACTTATATCTGTGTCTGTATAACCGCATGAACATGATCTGGCTCCTTGCTGTCATGCTGTTCCAACTCCTTCCCATGAGGCTCATTTATGATTCATCACCTCTTCAAGTAACATTGAGATCACGCTGCATGCACGATCCACCCACAGCCTGTGACTGACACACCCTACTACACTTAATATAACCCTCATTTTAGACACTTTAAAGCAAACACAGTGTGACACTACGGGAGTTATAGCACAGCTGGGCACTATTTAACACACGCACCGCTCCGCTTGGTAACAAAATGTGTCCAAGCGATGCTAGTGACATGAAACCAGGACTGAAATCATGCTTTGCGAGGACACTATACACTAACTGGACGCGCTCGGTCAGCTAAGCTAGCGCGTTAGCTACAACACAAAGGATCGACGTTACAGTAAGGTTGCGTTAGTTAGCATAACGGTTTGCTAAACTTCACTAGCCGCTGCGTTAGCACAGCAGACACCACTGTGGGCAATGAGCTGTTGTAACACGTCCACCTGTCACACACACACCAATTATATCTGCCAAATACACGTAAGCTAGCGATGCAGCGCGTTAATAAACAGCGAGCGTTGGCTAAGTTATGCTAGCATGCTAACAGCAGGCACTTCCTTAATGGAAGGCAGCGCGTGGCTATGGAAACCCGTTAACACACATGACGCGTTCACACACTCGCTGCTCCGCAACGCATCGCTATCAGTGACATGAGACGGAGTTAGCATCGCTGGTTAAACATTACCCGTCCATTTCTGTGCAGGTTCGTCAGCGCGTCCGTGTCCAGCTCCTGTTTTCTTTCCAGTTTACACCGACACTGCGCGCGCACACACACACACGCGACAGTAAAATGGAGGCAACATCAAATTGAGACGATGCAGCGGCGGAAATGGACGGAAAGTGCCGAAGCCTCAGCGACCAGAGGCACGTTTGTAATTGTAGTTCAGTGAGGAAATATCCAGACAGGCAGGTGTTGCTGTTAATGACGCTGCTCTCTGGCTTTGATCTGCGCTTATTCTATAAGAAAAGAAAATATATTTACGTTTAATAAATTGTCAGAAATAAAAGGATAAAAATTTCTGCCTCTGCCATAAAAGAACAAAGAGGAGAGAGTGTGAACAACCAAAACAATATCTTTATGTCAGTGACATATACAATAATGCTTGATGAAATATGCACATGTTACATTTTAAAACATACAAACACTGAAGCAACCTTTTCTTTTAGCTTTGTCTTGTGCCCTCAGCTTGAATGTTTTTGGTCAACAGCGTCTCAGAAAATATTAATATTTTACCAGAACCTGTGTTACACATTCTGGGTTTATCTGAGGCATTGAGACAGCCAAACAGAAATTCCCCTCCTACTGCATCACTACGCCAAAAACACTACTAGGAGAGCACAGGGCACAACTTAACGTGGGATAAATTGTAACATGGACTTTCTACGTGGTTACATAGCATCGATCCTTTCGTGCTTCCTGCCAGTTGACCACAATACCACCAAACAGCAGTGATGGCCAAATGAAGCCTCATGAAGCATTTTCTTTATTTTCTGAGCCCACTAAATGGCGCTCATGGATTAAACAGAGAGGCTCTTTTTAGATAGGAATTGTGCAAATTTGCAGGAAAGCCCAATCAGTGTTTTTTCAGCATTGACAGTATAAAAACAAAATTGGGGAGTGCAGCAAAATGCCGCCTACCTACTTTTGTTCATACAGAATGTGCCTTTTTCGAGCAATGGGCAGAATTCCTTGTCTCCCCAGTTGCTCATCTTTACAGTGTCTGTCAGGTTTGTGTTTCCCTCTTGCTACTAGCTGCTCGCTAATTCCTGCTATCAGCTGTTTCCTGTTTATCCACCGCCAGTGGCTCGCACGTGCGGCGTCATCAACAGCTCCTCCCACAAGTCATCATCGCCTTTGTTCTGCTTAAACCATAAAAGGGTTCTGCCAATATGTCTACCATACGAGGTGGAAAATTGTGCACCTTGGATCAATTCAATCCGGCTCTGTGTGTCTAAACGCTCGCAGCAAAACGGCCCAACATTCGCCAAAAATCTGGCAGTGTAAAAGGGGCTAGAAGCTCAAAGAATGGCAATTCAGTGTGCTTTCAGCCTTTTGTTGAACAAAAAGCGCCATCTAGTGGGCTCATGAAATAAAGAAAATGCTTCCTGTGGCTTCATTTGGCCATCACTACCAAACAGCGACCCACAAAATTCCACAGGAATCAGACATGTTTCAGTTGAGTTCAGTAACAAAGCATGTTTTCAGCCAACATAAGTACATTTCTTTGCCATACTTGTCTCTGTGAGTCACCGAATCCAGCCATATATTATCTCAACAACTGTCTTGTTGCCTTAAACATAGCACCATTTTGAACTAACCAACTCTTAGCAAGTGTTAGCTAGGTCGGATACATTTTCCATCCAGCAGGGTTAGTTTTAATGCAGTGTTACAACTAAGCCACCTGTAGCGCATTTTCTCTGTGCAGATGATATACCTTGTATTTTTAATTTGTCAGGTATCTTATTGACACACAGTTTCACAGTCTTGTCAATATTCAAAACTCATATTTTGACATGACTTCTGGTGCAATTGTCGAAGAACGGTAAGTTCTAGAAAAAAACATAACTGTTTACTTATAGCAGAGTTATTCATGTTGTTAGAATAAAACAAAACAAAAAATCATCTCAAACATTTTTAATAACATTCAGCCCAGACTAAAATGTGCTACGTTGTGCCCTTCTCTCTCCTACTCATGTCACGGAAAGGAACAACAGCTCCAGCCTACAATATGTGGCCATGCGAGCTAACCAGTACAGAACATTTGGAAAGTATAAGATATGTCTTAAAGGGCAGACTCCCACAATATATCACAATCTGGATAAGGGAATAGAGGGAGTTAAGTTCTGTACCTGGACTTAGTTTCCTTTATTACTTTTTAGTAATAAAATTTAATGTACCTTTTTTTTGTTCTGTTTCCATGTTCACGTTTTCTTGCATCTGTGAACTTATTATTTCAAAAGGCTTTTACATAAAAAGAACTGAGTGCTGATACTGCAACATGATATATGTCATTTCATCTTTGGCTCAATAAAAATACTTGAAAAGACAATAAAGAAAACCCATAAACGAAATGTAAAAACGTGATGAGGATGATATCTGCAGGCATTCATAGATGTACACTGCTCAGAAAAATTAAGGGAACACTTTAGTCACACGTCAGATCTTGATGAATGAATTATTCAAGTTGAAAGTCTTTACTGACGTACAGTGTATAATTTGTTGAGAACGAAATGACGCCACAACAGTCAGTGGAATCCAAAATCATCAACCCACTGAGGGCTGCATTCAAAATCACACTGAAAATCAAAGTAAAAAACTGAAATCACAGGCTGAATTTTATCACGGCAACTCATAATGTGACTCAGTAGCAGTGATGGCCAAATGAAGCTTCATGAAGCATTTTCTTTATTTTCTGAGCCCACTAGATGGCGCTCATGGTTTAGAGAGAGGCTCAAAGAATGGCAACTCAGTGTGCTTTCAACCTTTTGTTGAACAAGAAGCACCTTGTGATAAAGAAAATCCTCCTGAGGCTTCATTTGGCCATCACTCCTGACAACATTTGCTCCTGATGAGTCTGTGGAAATTATAAACTGACCATTGGATTATTATCACCCGAAGCTCATATAATGTGTTACCAACATTAAATTACAGTTACCTTGGAGTTGTGTTCGTGTCTGCCTGATGAAGATACGTCCAATATTCACTCTTCTTCCACCTCTGGTTTGGTCTCCACCAGTTCCTGAGGGACATTTCTGTCTCTCTGGCTGCTTAATGCTCCACTATGTTCACCAGCTGGTCTGTAACTGTGTCTACCTGCTGTTTGCTGCTGAGCAGGTAGAGTACAGTGGGTTCATCACAGTGTTTTCACTGTGAACAGCTGCCTGTTGGAAAGGTTGTGTAAAGCAGCAGGACTCAACCAAAACCGTAAAGTTGGCAGGCCATAAAAACCAAAACACTGAGGTGAAAAAAGACCAAAAGCTCTGACAGCTGAGGGCCAACACTTCCACATAGTCATCTGGTCTTTTTTAAAATATAAAATGATGATTAGCGCAGCTTTAAAATGCCTGAGTGACATTAAGGCATATGCTTTTGTTTTTAATGTCCTGTGAACATCATGAGACTTCACCAGACGTCTCCTGGTCATTTAAAACTTCCTGAAAATGTTTGATTGGCACAATGAAAAACATTTCCAGGATATCAAGGGAGCCGTACACACGAACACTCAGGGGCTGTTCATTTGGACCATTCAGACAATGTTTCTGTTTGCTGGGCAGTTAGAGACTCCTTCTGCATGTGAGGGGAAAGGAGAGGAGAGGAAAAAACAGGGCAGTTTTTGCATAATGATTAATCTTGACAGACATACGTCATGCTCCTGGGCTCCTGACAACGTCACGCCCTGGGTGAAATTAACGCCTAACTGCTTATCTTAAAGGACCTGGGATTTAATTAAAAATGACATTTCCCCAAAGACTTGCGCCTCTGAGGCTGCCATGTTGAAATTAGCTGATGAGGGGCCCTCTGAGCAAAAGGGAAATAAGCAAACTGTCAAACGCTCAGCAAATCACTGCCGTTTATCAGTCCTGCTCGCTGCTCAGGAAATAACAGTGGACTGACATCCTGCATGGAGCCCGCTGCACCGCAGATACAAGTCATATTGTTATTAAAAAGGAGGGAGGGGGGGGCACAAAAAAACAAGCCTGTCAAATGTGATATGGAGACAAACAATGTGGTTGGGCTAAGTAGGGGAATAGGTTGCTGAAATGAGCTCTTAAGTCACCACAGACATATTTTGCCACTGACAAAGGCGTACTTTAGGACTGGAAATTTCTGTATTTTGTAATGAGTGCCACTCAAATAGTGAGTCCTCAACAGAATTAAACAAAATAGGCAAGGGAAATGAAATGCTCTGCTAAATTCACATGGATTGGCGTTCAGGGCCTGTATTTATCAAGCATCTCAGAGTCACTCCAAGGAATCACAAAGGTTTAACTAAAGGTCAGACTAGGCCTAAACCCGCTCCTAACTCAGAGTAGGACCAAACGGGGGTGGAGACTTATTTCTTGCTCTTGAGACCCTTCATAAATAGCCTACAGGCCCAGAACCTTCAGCGATAACTGGGCCTAAATTATTCAACTCTATTGGTCTTACTGACTAAAAATAGGTTTCTATTTGAAATCTATGTATACAGACTCTTTGTGTGTGTGTGTACCTCACATGCACACACACAGCTTTCATCTCTCTTTGACAGCGGTGTCACAACGTAGGCATCATTAGGAGGAGGACTGTGACAGGCTCAGTCAGAGGTGATGTCATCACGGCGCGACCTATGAGGACGAGGGCAGTCCGACAGGGTCAGCCTGTCTGTGCCGATGCGGGGCTGAGGGAGTGGATGTGTTGCTGGAGGTGTGAGGTGTGTGTCAGTGGGTGTCGCCTCCAATATCTCCCTCACCTTTAATCAGCCACATTAGTTTTGAGTGTGAGTTGATATGCACGCTGATGCTTCCACAACACACACACACACACACACACACACACACAAACACACACACGGAGAGTGGGCTGCAGCGGGGCTTCCTGAGTAAGCCATCATTGCTGATGCACAGTCGGTATTCAGGTTGGTAATTTAGCCCTGTACGTTTGAAATTGAAACATTTAAAGAGAGAACAGTAATGTCATCAAATGTCATTTGTGTCATGGCAACCGGCAGGGAGATAAAATGTCATCTTGTCTGAGAATGAATATTTCTGCAGGGTCGGAGAACCCATTTATTAAAATCACGGCGCCGGTGCCCCTCTGTGCTAAAGAGACAGTATTCCCTGTCATGTTTCACAGTGACCCTCCAGCTTGACATTTTGATTTCTCTCATTTTGTCCTTTCCAGTTTTCTCTCAGAGTGACAGCACGCATGCCTGTACGTGTGTGCATGTGTGTGTGTTTAAGTGTGCCATAGACTAAAAGCCGTCCGTCCTAAAAGGCAACACAAAGTGATTGTCAGAAATGTCAGGACACCAACATGGCCGCTGGTGACATGAGGGATTGGCAGATGTGCCAGGCATCCTCGTCCTTGCTGCCGTTCAAGACTTGACTCTCATGATGTTTGATCTGTTTTCTCGCCGCTTCTCAGCTGAGATTTTGAAGCCGAGACGTCTCACAGACGGCACCAGAGCGACGGGGAAAATATCGACTCCAAAATGCTCTTTTCAAAGCGCATTCCTCCATGTCTACACGCATTTCAGCGATCCATCATTTGCAGACAACAGCTGTAGGAAGAATGTCAATGTGATATTATGCAAATGTATTCAGTAGAATATCACAAACATTCATGGATGCGGTGCATCGCGGAATGTGAATTTTATGTGCTTTGACACTGTGCTGAATAACTAATGATGTGGGACTGACCTGTTTGCTCGAATGCCTGCCACAAAAAAACAAAAAAAAACAAAACCCTGCACTCTAAGCTGCAGAATGAGAGGAGAGAGCGGCAGCAGACTTTCCCACTTTATTTGATCAAACCCGTAACTTACTGTCAAAGCAAACGCATTCATTCTGACAGGGAAGGCAAAAAGGCTTTCAGAGCAGTTCTGACTGATATTGGCTTTGTGAAAGGCCGACACACACACACACACACAGACACACACACACACACCTATTTTTCAGTGGCTGAAGCTGCTGATGCTGGATAAGTTGTACTGATATTGACTTACTTGAAATTAGATTATTTTTGCCTTTGAAAAAAATCTAAAGCAAGACTGTTTAACTTTTAAAGGAAGTCACAGAATCTTTCTCTGCAAAATAAAAAGTTGAATTAATAAGGAATCAAACACACCCGTACTTAACCCTTTAAACTCTGCCATAGAAATGTACGGCATGTGCCTACATTGGTATTTTTGCTTGTTGTGATGTCATTTCTCATCTTCAAATGTTTCACGTCCCTGAAATCTGTACAACCTAAACAAAAAGGTTTTGTAAGTCAATAAAACATGATCATTCATTAAAGTTTTGAAATTGTGTCAAACATCAGAAATAGTTTTATGCCTCTGTGCCAGCGGTTATCGTGCCTGGAGGCATCATGTTTTTGGGTTCGTCCGTCTGTCCATCTGTTCCATTCTCATGAAGGTGATATTTCAAAAATGCCCTGCGTGAATTTTCTCAAATTTGGCACAAACGTCTCCATGGACTCAAGGATAAACTGATTAGATTTCAGTGTACATAGGTCAAAGGTCAATATCAATGTGACCTTGAATCCATCTTACTTTTGTGAATGCGTTATCTACAGAACACCTCAAGGAAATTTCTCCATATCTGTTATGTGTTTATGTTTACCAGAAGAAAACACTGTAGTCCTCGCTCCGGATAACAAGATGCTTGACGACGCTGTTCTTAGTGCCTTTTTGGGGCTTGTTTTGCTTCTATTCTTGAAGCAGCAGTACGACAACAACCTTGTTCTGCTAATGCTTGGTGTGTTGAGGAGGAGAAGGGAGGTAGAAGATCGTGCTGCTGCAAATGGAAACCAGCGTGTGCAACGAGTCCAACTGCTCTATCTCAGCCTGTTGCTATGCGCGCTATATACGTCATCGATTGGTTGATGGGTCTGGCAAACAGTGCACATTACCAACAAGAGGTTTAACCCCAGACCTGACACCAGAAGTCATATTTCACAGTGGTATGATATGCCTGATGGCATCAGTTCGTAACACAGTCAGACCGAACCTTTCGTGGTGTAATGATATGCCGCCAGTCAGTCGGACAGCTCCTGTCACTGCAGTATGATAGGTGGACGGGTGGCATCAGTTTATAATGCAGCCAGACAGAACCTATGATACACCTGCGGTCGATTGGACAGCACATGTTGCACCAGTATGCAAAGCAGCTGGACACCGTCAGGTTGAGTGAGTGAAGTTGGTGGTGGATGGATCCAACATACCCCGGACTTCAACCAGAGATACCAGTATTAATTTCTCATATGAATGTAATGCCAAACCATGATGTTATTTTTAACATAACCCTGTGCTTCTGTTGCCTAAACCTAACCATGTCTTTTGGTTGATGTCCCGGCGTTGGTTGCATCATCATGGAACATCAACAGCAGACACAGGAGGACACAGTGCTTTTGGGGTCTGTGATTTCTGAGTCAAACTTGGAGAGTGTGAGGCCACTTCTTATTTCGGTCACTGTTGGTAATTATCAGTTCCTCTGTGGTGAACTCGGCTTGAGTCGGAATCTGGATCGCTCTCTATCAGCAGGTAGCTGGTTCTACTTTTCACCCCGAAGTCATTGCGGCACCTTTTTCAGACATTGTTCAATTTAGAGAGTTTTTTCAAAGTCTCTTTCTATTATCAGTTGCTGGACAGTAAGTTTGGACGGCGGGGATGCAGAAGAGTTGTGGGTTGCGTTTCCAGTGGCCAATATAGTCATCAAACCAGGAACAAGGAGCAGGAACAATAGGCAACGAGAGGTCCAGGAGAGTGATCTGTGGGTTGCTTGTGATTTGATAGTAAGGTGGTTATATGGCCATAACGAGTATCTGTAGTCATGAATTAACCTTTGTATTCTTTCTTGAGTTTCTGCATATCTGTCTTGAGTCAGAGATCAGAATACTCTGTAGTGATTCAGAGTTTCAGTCACTAATACATGCCACACTCTTCACATTACATATACTATACACTATAACTAGGGACAAGGACAGTAGTTCAATTAAATGTCATGTACTGATAGATCACTGAATCAATTATTCGACCCAGTTCTGTGGATGGTCACACCTGTGGTCATTATCTGTTGTAAATATTAAAACATATTGATAAGTTTAGATTTAAAGAAGCAGAGAACTCAGTGAGAATCTTGTGTCATTAACCTGTCACTGTGACTTGGCAGTGATGGCCAAATGAAGCCTCATGAAGCATTTTCTTTATTTTCTGAGCCCACTAGATGGCGCTTTTTGTACATTAAAAGGTTGAAAGCACACTGAATTGCCATTCTTTGAGCCTCTCTCTTTAAACCATGACCACCATCTAGTGGGCTCAGAAAATAAAGACAGTGCTTCATGAAGCTTCATTTGGCCATCACTACTACTTGGGACCAAATCCAAAGGTCCCTGGAAGAGTCATACAGGTGCTTACGCATTCTCAAACAGCTTTAGCTCATTAAAGACTTACACTTTATCTCGTTATCATCATCATCATCATCATCATCATCATTATCATACAAATATAAAATCCAGTCAAGTGTCCTCCAGTAACTTCAGGTTAATGATATAAGTAAATCTCATTCAGAAAGAGGACGTGTCAGTGAGACATGTGATCATGTCATACAATTATTACAGTCATAATAGCATCACCATGTATTGAACCAACAACATACTGTAATATAGCCACAAAAACACATTTACGAACATCTTCTCGCTCCAGCCCCCCAACTAGACTCCGATATTAAAACAACCTCACATTCCACGTGATTATAAACACGTATTGATTTCCAATGTGACTGCATGGAAGTTCCCATGTCTCTCCATTGGGACAGAGACTCGGAGAGAGCTGTCTCTTTTGCCTCCACACTGTACTGAATCAATGTGTTGCTATCCAAGCAATAGCCTCAATATTCTCCCCCGCTCTGTTTCCAATTTGGTGCTCGATTGGAGACATCATTCTTCAGTTGTCTTCACAGAGAGTGGCTGTCAGTGGGGACGTTAGTCTATCCACTGGCCAGTGGGCTGTGGAGGCGGCGCTGCAGTTGTATTGTGAGTGCATGCAGGGCCTCTGGGTACTGAAGAATGTTGAAAGCTCTTGTGTTGTTGTCCTCTCTGTTTATTCACTGTCATCACACGACAATTGATTTCTGTCTTTGAGATTTGTTGAAATACACACCTGTGCAAAATTACCTCTGAACATGCAGATTTTTTTTGTTCAAATTCATAAAGATATGGGTGGAGCTGAAGGTCCAAGTAAGAATTATCACCTGATCCAGCAGTTCCCCTCGGCTCTACAGAATATAGCTCACTGTTTTGTTTGTGTGACCCACAGTTTACCTGTTTTGGTCGTCAGTGCTCATCAACCTCAGCAGCAGAAGACAGATGTTCCAACAATAACCTCTGATAAAACCAGCGTGCACTACCTGCCCAGCAGCAAACAGCAGACACACACAGTTAGAGACCAGCTGGTGAACACAGTGGAGCATTTTGCAGCTGATGAGACAGTTAGTTTTCTCAGGAGTTGGTGGAGACCAAATACAGAGATAAAAGAGAGTGATTACCGCACACACATGACTCACACATGTGACCAAGGCGTGTGGTTGAAGACTTTAAAGGGAAAGGAATGAATTTCTATAATTAAACGTTATTGTCACTCGACATGGTGGTGCAGCGGTTAGCATAGGCTTCCTGGAAGGAGATACGAACCTTGGGGTGGGGGAGCCCTTCTGTGTGGAGTTTGCATGTTCTCCCCATGTCAGCGTGGGTTTCCTCCAGGTGGGTTAACTGGTGACTCTACATGACCTGTGAGCAATGTCTCTATTATATGTCTGGCGACCTTTCAAGGATGTACCCCACCTCTCACCTAATGTTAGCTGGGATAGGCTCCAGCCCCCCGCGACCCCCTACAGGATAAGCGGTTATGGATAATAAATGAATGAATGTTACTCCATGTCTGTTTGTTATTGTTGTTGTATCTATTTCTTTAATTTGTACACACTGTATATACAACAGTAAAACCCGTTGATAGACATGCCAGGAGAGGTCAATAAGCCATGAGATTATACAGCTCAGTCTCATTCCTGGGTCTTCATGTACTGATAGCAATGCCCAAGGCTCCCTTTAGTGTCTCTATGAGATGCAGCAGGCTTTCAGTTCACTCTCATTCCAATGTAAACCCCTCTGTGACATTATTTGAACCTTAGGGCAAATGAAACTCTGCATACTGTTGGAGGGAGGCAAATTTGTGTTTCGTACGAAAGCAAAGGAACGACCCTTCTTCACCTCTGACTAGCTAGTACTCGTTGCCTTCATTGGTTGGTTAGGTCTAACCTGACTGAAAGTTAGGGAAAGAATGTCAGGGTAAGCCGATCAGAGACAGAGTAGGGAGGGTCCTTCCTTTGCTATCCTATAGAACGCAACCATGAGGGAGGAAGGGGTGGACGGGTCAGTCAAACAGGACTTGCACCCAGGAGACTGCTGTTTGTGTCCACCGTGAAACCAAAAGTCAACATAGTTTTAGCACAATGTTACGTAACTTACAAAGGCATGTGATGCAGTTTGTTGCTCACGTTTTACAATGACTACGTTTACATGCACACCATATTCCGATTAAGGTCAATATTCTGGTTGAAATGATGTTCCGAATGAGGTGTTTATATGCACTGCAGACACTGGAATATTCCGTTTGCATGTTAATTAAATTAAAGGCGAGAGCGAGACGAAAAGGCAAACGAGTGTGTGGACCTTTCCCTCCAGCTCATGCCGTTCACGCCAGCCAGAGCCGCCCAGAGTCTGTGGATGAAGGTACGAAGCCAGTTCTGCTGTTCTCCCTGCTCACCATCACCATAACAACACCGACAACTCAGGAGTTCTTGCAAATCAAGCATGTGCAGACATTACTGAATATTCCGGTACTTGGCATTTTCCAATTAAGGTGTATCCATGTCACAATATTCTGGTTAAAACAGGCATATGCCAGGGGTCGTATTCAGAATATTCTCCAACCGGAATATGACCTTAATCGGGTTAAGCACATGTTTACATGACTCGTGCGCAACTGGAATATTGAGGATATTCTGAATAATACAGGAATATGGTGCATGTAAACATACACCAGGAGACAGCTGTGCGTTACATACAGGCGCCAAAGGATGCCTTATGCATTGGTATGAGACACTGAGGTGGAACGACAAAGCGTTGGTATTCAACCACCTGGGAATGAGAACAGGTTGGCCTGTATGTGCATCTGACCTCCTCTTTACTCGACTTAAATAATGAAAAGAAAGAAGGAAAAATATATTAAATCATTGGTGTCCAAACTGTTCTGAACGGAAGCCAGATTGCATCATTTGAAAATATCGGCGGCCAGCTGCTTCTTGCATCATGCAGGTTGTTTTTTTAAAAGAAATTCTCATACAAATGAGACAAACACAGCTATTTCATCTTTGAGTGAAAAAGTTTTAAACTATCCGCTGTTCCTGAGAGCCTATATTTTCAACAAGCGGCTACACTTTGGACATGTCTGTTTTAAAAATGTACGATGAGTAAAATTAATTAATAAAAACAACTCATAAACAATTGATAAAAACATTAATAGATAAACAAACATACATACAGCTAAAGAGAGAAAAAGGCATAATTAAGACATCATTAATTACATTTGAGGATTTTCTTTTTTTTTTTTTTCAAACGATAGCAACTCTAGATGTGTACTTTGGCGTCCCAGACCTGTCTGAAGAAATACTGGGAGTGTTTCTTTTTCGAAAAAGGAAGACGAGAACAGGTTTCTCCATAGCAACTTTATATATTCACAGTATGTCATGCTGTGTTTTCAGCTTGCTCTGCTGCCCCCAAGTGGCTGAAAAGAGGACGGGGCTCTCAGCTCTAACCTGAGGACTAGTGTGTGAGCGATGCTTTAACTGTGTCTGTATTGTTTGACTTTTGTTGCTGTGTGGAAATGTTTCGCTGCACTCTGGACCGGGCTTGTATGAATTTATGGTGTCTTGTAACAATATGCATGACACAATAAAATAAAAATGCCATCCATTCCTACCATAAACAAAATGTGCAAAAACTGTAAGGAGCTGAAGAGTTTATGGGGAAGCTGTTTAGTTAATGATGCAATTTTAAACCGAATGTGATTCTCTGATGCTGCTGCTGATGTTCTCCCTGATGTGTGATGAAAGTCGATCTCTGCTTCTAATGCTTTTATAATCTGCTGGTTAGACATCACAGTGCACTTAAAATAAAATGTTGCTGCAGCACCTCGTGCCACTCTATACAACAAAAGAAAAACCTCTCAGAGGAAACCGTCATTGTCCCACTGCCTCATATATCACAAATGTCTGTTGCTGTTAAGGCAGTGGGTGGAACTGGAACATAAAAGTGTTAACTTGACAGTCAATTAGTATGCATCACAGCAACAGCATTTCCTGTGAGTGTGTTGACTATGCAAAAAAAAAACGAACAGCTGCTGATATGTCTGTCACAGCCATTTTATTTTTTGTTGAATTCAATAATTAGAAACACTTTTATGAATCCCTCCACGTTACTGCTTTGTTGGCTATGCATTACATTATATTAGCCGAGGCTTTTATCCAAAGCAGCTTACAGTAAGTTCATTCAGTCACGTGGGGACAACCCCAAAAAGTGCAAGAAGTACGACAGTTTCATCAAATATGCTGATCTACCTCAAGTGCTACATTGAGAGTCAATAGAATATCGATTATCCAACCAGTGCCACCTCCTTTGCGAGCAGGTCCAGGTGTGTGGGTGAAGCAGTGAAGAGAGGGCTGCAGGGGTGGTGGTTCTCTGGTGTGATCCAAGTCTCAGCGAGAGCATGGAAGTCCCGAGACTGCAAGGAAGTGTAGCTGGAGATGTAGCAAGCTGACTGGCAGTCGCACAGGCCCCCTGTGACGAGGTGTTAGGTGTCTGTGTGGTGCGTTGAAAAGGCTCCAGTGATGTGAGCAGGTGGGCCAGTATCTAGATGAAGAATGGTGGACGGGAATAGGAAGTACAAGATAAGGAAAAAGCAGGTATTTGGACCATGCAAACGATGCTAAGCCCTGATGATATCATCCCGGCTTCTAACTTGGCTTCCACAAAGTCCTCTTTCGTCTTTGTAGCCTCCACTGAAACTGCTTCTTCAAACAAGGATGGAGTTCAACACAAGCGCTGAGCTTAAATGCTGATTGCAACCTTTGCAACCTAGTAAAGACAACAGCCAGATGTTAGTGGGTGTCTTTCTTTTCAACAACAAGCTTATTCTTAAGATATTCCTGTCTTGGTAGAATGATGGCAAAATGCAGATTAAACAAAGAGAAGCATTTATTCCAACTAGCTCATCTCATCAAGACACCTGAAGAAATGCAGCTAAAAGTGCAGCACACCCGGCCTGCAGCTCCATCACTTACTTTCAGAGCGTACAGTATTTGGTGATGTATGTGCGTCAGTGTGTGAACATGTGCTCGCGAGTGTCTGTGCAGAGGGCCGCTGCATTTCATATTCCGCCTGTCTCCTTTTTTATTAGGTTGTTTACCAGTGGAGCTGAATACCGAGCAGTCGGGGGCACTGAATGAAAAGTGAGGGAGGGTGCGCTGGGGGTGCGGGGTGTTCGAATTTAGAGACATTTTTCAAAATTTTATCCAATTTCTGTAATTCTCAAGCCTCCTGTTTTCAAAGGTCCCTCCACTCTCCTTTCCAGTCTGCGGCAGGCACACAAGCCTGAGCGCCGAGGCTTAAAGACTAATATAATCACCCACCCGCCCACCTACCACCCACCCCGCCCGACCGCCACCCTCACACACTGATGTGGGGCCCATTCGCATAATATTGGCACAGCTGCAGCAAGCTGTCTGCTGTCTCCCATCATCACCTCTCTCTATGTCTCTCCTCTCTGTCTCTCTGACATGCAGGTGAATCTCAGCTGTTTCACCTGATGCATGACGATTGTTTTTTGTACCAGTTGGTGTATTTTTAGTTCATCTCCATGTTGATTCATTGTCCCCTAGAGTAGAGACACAGCCTGTTCCACAGACACTGACTGGGGTTCAGGTATGGACGAATCAAGGACGGCAGGAAAGGTCACCCAACATTTACAATCTGAGCGGTAACGACCCAACTTCTCTGTAACACAAAGACACTTGCTGCACAGCATGAGTGAGGATGGCAAGGGAAGAGAAAGCAGCCTTTTGACAATTGACCTATAGCTAAGCCCCGCCCCCTCCACTCACCTGGACAAACTATCAACATTCAGTGAGCGGCACTATGGCAGGTGTCACAGTACACGACATTTCACAGGAGGCAACTGATGATTTTTGGGGACATAACGATCAGATGTCATTGAGAAGTAACCAAAAGGGCCTAAACTTCGCATTGGAGGGAAATATTCAAGAAGAAGTCAAGAATGCCAAAGGTCTGAAAAGTGTGGACTCAAAATAACTTCTGTTCTGAAGTGGTGCCTCTGCAGAAAGTGAACACCAAACGAGTGATATTTAGAAGTGGCAGGAGTGGATATAAATAAAACAGAAAGATGCTTGGGATGCTAACTCTACGTGGTGATCAACCAGCCAACCCCAAAACCTCAAACTGTATTGCATTATAGCAGCACAACGTTCAGAGCTGAGGACTGAGAAAGGTCTTCACTCTCCAGGGAGTGTGTGTGTGTGTGTGGAGACAGTAAGTTGTTATTAAGTTACTCTGAACGCTGCTTTGTCACCTCTTGCCCCGCCCACCTGACTCACCTGTGATGTTTTTTAGAGTGATCAATCAGCAGTTATTAGATGGCGTGGTTCACATTAACATAACTGATGTGAATTGAAGTGTTAGTGAGGTGTTTATTTTCAAAGGCCATAATGCTTTTTGTAAAATAATGAGAGCAGATGACAATGGATGGATGGACTGAAGACAATGCAATTGCCAATTTGCAATGTGCTCTCGAGTGTGCGTAGATTCTGTTCTTAAGGACGATTCTCAAATAAGAAAACACTGGTGAATGTCAGAATCTTCATCAAAAATGTATACGTGAGTTTTAAGAAGAATTTCTTCTTATGAACAGTTGATGAATGAGGCCCTGTCTCCTCTTCACTCTTCCTTATTACTTCAAATATTATTATTATTGTGGATCATGAGCTATTTGATCCAAATACTGACAGTTGAGATTCCAAACTGATTCCTATAAGCTCTCAAGTTGAGCCTGGCTGTCGCTGAGGACAGTGGCACTGCAGCATTAGCAAGCTGAGGTTGATAAAACACAGCAGAGCACAGTAAAGGAAGGATCTGATTTTGATTGGCTTTATTTTAGCTGCTGCAGATCCATGTCCAGATTGCTGCTGACACTAATACTTGGGATCAGCTCGGGACGTTTCTAATTAACCCCTTAGATGAATTTCATCTGGTTTGCTAAGTGAAATCCTGACCCTCAGGAAAAGTAAAACTTCAAGGTAAAATCTTGTCGCACTCCACACACACTCCACAGACGGAGCCATGTGACAGGTGAGCTCCAGGTGTGCTGAGCATTGAGCCTGCAGGATCCTGCTGAGGCTCCCTGGGTCTCCTGTGATAGCGGAGCCTCGGGGGCAGAGCGGGCCTCAGCAGTCACTGTAAGCCAGTGGAGCCTGGTGACAGTGAGCAGACAGGCTTTTCCAGGAGCTATTCTACAGCCAGTGCAAATTGAATGTGCCTTTGCAAGGCACAGGATGTGATGTAACTGTCCCTGGCATCCTGGGGCTGGACAGATATTGACACCAAATGACGATCTTATGTAAGGCAATTACAGCAAGAGCCAAGGACGGTGTCTGTCTGTCTGTCTGTCTGTCTGTCCACTCTGTACTGTAGCTCTGACATATAGACGTCTCAGTCAATGAGAAACATGGGAAAGTTTTCAGTGTGGACACCAACCTGCAGCCGGATCTTTTGTCTTGTTCTGTTGGAATAGGATGCTTGTGGTTTGTTGTTTGGAGTTTGTTTCACTGTGTTCTTGCTCCCCTTTTAAAGATAATAATCCAATGCCTTCAGTTCTGTCTTCCTAGTTTTGGTCATCATTTCTATCAGTTGTGATATGAAGTAAAAGCCTCAATCTGGGAACACAGACACAACAAAGCGAGCACTCATTGGTCATCAGGGGCCTCTAAAGCCCACGTTCACTGTGTGGCAATCTGTGTTTATTTGATTTATCGCAAATGTGTTTCTTTTAACGATAATGATTAGGGACCTCAAGGAGGGTCTTGCATTCTAATTAATGTTAGGGTGGTGGGATAGAGGCCCACAGCTCTTTTTTTCTTGCCCCGGGCCCCCTGGCACGTTAATCAACTGATTATCTCTTAAACCACTTTATTATTTGGAGATCAAACTGTGAGCACACCTGAAATGGCAGTTACAGCCCAGGAAGACTTTGCACACAGCTATGTAACTATGGGAGGTCGAAGTAACCACAGAAAATATCATGAAATATTTAAAATATTCTTGAAAGGAACCAGGTACTTTTAGAGTTTACTGTCATGGAGATTTTTTTTCCAAATGATTTTATATCACCACATTGCAAGAGAGCAGATTACTGCAACTGGAAACAACTAATATTTGCCATATTAGCATTGCCAGGGAGAGACGGGAGCCATGTGCAAGGTACCCTGGGCGTGTTGGTTGTTGACGTTCTGGGACGCCGTGTCAAGTTCTGCCTGTTACATGAATTGCCTGTTTTCAAAATACACTTCGCTGGTGTTACACTACGAATTGACTTTTTTTTCTCTTCAACAACATGCACAGGTTTAGGCAACAAAAACAAGTGGCTAGGTTTAGGAAAAGAAGAACAGGGTTTGGCTTTATGTCCTCTATACACTGTGCGATTTTATCTTATAAGACCATTGCACGACACACTGTGAGACGTGGATCTAATAAACTTTGATACAACGTCAAGTTTGATGTGCGCAGATTGTATGATGGCTGTTTACTACTGAATTGCAGGTTACAACGTACATCAATATGCAGCGTCAGTTGCAGTTCCTCTGCAGTTTCCTTCCATGCAGCGTCTTTTTTCTGGCGGTCATGACAGCAGCTGGAGGAAACATCAAATCAACAAGGCTTCTGCTGCCACAGCTCCACCAAACTTCCCTCTTTCTGGGAGTTACACACACTTCTTTTTGTTCGTTTTACCTCCATGGCAAGCGATCGGTGACCATTGTGTCATTTCGTGCTGCATTTCTATTGGCTGATTAGTAGATGTAGGTCGTAGCAGCTGTCACACTGTGAGATAGTCATACTAAATTTCTGACACTGTCAGAACATTATCTCAGATTATCTTTGGTCACAAGACGTTGACAACGGTCGTCCTTGAACCTGTCTCACAGTGCGACGGAAGAAAGCCGTTTTAGAGCCACGACCAAAGATATCACCACGTTTCTCCAACGATGGTCATCTTTTGTCTGGGACAGCCCAAAATCGCACAGTGTATACCGGCCATTATCTTAAGGGAGCTGAACACCGCTCTCTTGGGTGAAAGTCGGTGGTTGTCCAGTTTTAGTTGGACACAATTAATAGATTTTCTCTCATGTCACGTAAAGGTAGTGATTGTGTTGCTGGTCAAAACCAATTTGACCTCCTCAGTGGCAACTTTTGATACTTTGTGGTACTTTTAGTTTTCAAATGAAGAAACTTTAGTGGCAATAAAAGAAGATCAAGTTTCATGTTTTAAGTGTTGGCACAGGGAGTGTCGGCCTATCCAACAGGTACTGAAGGGACCGTGAGGTGAAACTGTTTGACTAAACCCGATTTCCAGGGTTTTCCAATAGTTTCACTTGCATATAATTCACAGCAGATCAGGCTGCACATAGATAATAATGTAAGAGAGGAAGTTTATTGGATCACTTACTGTAGCATTTATAACTTCTAAAGTAAATATACAGTATTATTAAGCAAAGGTCTTCATATCCATCATATTAGACGGGAATGTCACCGACTCTCTCATATATGATTTTTATTATCAGCCGGGTTTATTGACAATCCAATATTTAATCTGACTCTGACTGACTTACCTTCACACGCTCGCAGAGAGTGAGTGCGTTTGAGTCGCTGCGTTGACAGACTGTTTCAGGAAAAAGCCTGATAATGACATTTTCTGTGTGTTTAGCTTATGATCTACTCTGAGTGGGTTTTCATCTTGAGTAGTCTGCCTGTGTGTCGGCGCACTTTTACCTTCACACATCCTTCATTATTTGATTACTTGTAACAGTGATAAAAGGGAGACTTGGCTGTACAGTGAGATAGACAATATACCTCCATATTTCAATTTATCTCCTCCACTGAGTCCTCGGAGAGCCTTAGCTTCTGCTCTGCTAACCCATCAGTCCAAAGCTTAACCATATCAGTCCGGGGATGACTGTCACACACACACACACACACACACACACACACACACACACACACACACACTGGTGCACACACATACCACATTAATAATCATTAGGCTTATTTCCATGTGTTTTCTATGCAGGTGCATCCAAATGTCAATTGAGAAATCATCAGTGCAACTGCAAATTGGAGGTTTGAATTCCTCAATGTACAGAGTGCCATACGTTAATGAGAGGTGATGGGTGAAATTGAATAATGCCAAAAAGAATTCCCGTGGTATCAGACAGAGGGAGCGGAGGGGAGGTGGGGGGGGTCATGCATAAACATTTCTCTCAGTGCTGGAAATCATCCTGAGCACCCTCAGCACAATTGGCTCCTCTTTAAATGTAATATATTCTAATCGAGAACCCACTGTAAGGACGGTGGCTCCGCGCACAGCTAAAGTGATATTTGCGTAGCGCTGCCTGCTTTGTTTTTCCATAAAGAAAATTAAGGATATAAGGGCAATCTGTTAAGAAGCAAGTGAGCCTGCACAATATAAGCTTTCTAAAGTGCAATTTGCATCGCAACCAAGGATGATGCTTTTTGTTATTCTGCCTGGTGCTGTTAGGGATGCTTCGTCTGAATTTGAAGGAAGCACATCTAAATCCCTGCGCAGCGATAAGCACCCTCGTGGCAAGGTGCCACCAGCACTGTTTGTGTTCCTCGAGCTGATGCCATTAAGCGCTCTTAGCAAAACAAATCTTTTCTTGTACTGCGAACGCTCTTACTTCCATTTACAGCCGCCCTCACTCAACACCTGCAGCCCATTATATGTCATTAAAAGTCAGAGTGTAAATTCTGCGCTAAACACTGCCTTGAAACTAGTTGGTTTGACACTAAGAGCTGCGTCTTTGATTGGCCCATGACCGTGTGTCGGGGTCTTAACACGATGCATTTGTGCTCAGGATGTTTCTTATGTACAACCTTTATTTACACAGAGAACCTCATTTCACAATTACACAGTCAACCTCTGTAAAACATTTAAAATCATCCACTGATATGAGAAGCTGGTTTTAACATCCTTTGTAAATCATGCCGCTCGTATGATCCAGGGTTATGCTTCTCTGACTTTACACTGAAACATCTATGTGAACCTATGCAGAGACAGATGTTTTAAGTAAAGTGAGATTACACTTCTGCTTTGAATCTATCACGTTGCCCTGTGTCAGTTGCATTTGAACACACTACATGGACTACATCCGACGGCTAGTGATGGCCAAATGAAGCCTCATGAAGCACTGTCTTTATTTTCGGAGCCCACAAGATGGCGCTCATGGTTTAAAGAGAGAGGCCCAAAGAATGACAATTCAGTGAGCTTTTGTTAAACAAAAAGCGCCTTCTAGTGGGCTTAGAAAATAAAGAAAATGCTTCATGAGGCTTCATTTGGCCATCACTACCGACGGCCAAGTAGCACGTACGTTCTGCGCCTGCGTGAGAGAGAGCGGAGTGAGAGAGTGGTACATCCTGTCAGCCGAGGGGTTTCCTATCTGTGCAGCCGAGCACCGCAGCACCTCCACGGACTATTACATCCAGACGGTCCCGGTGTTTCCTCCGCAGGCTCCACTTCACTCGGCGGCTTTTCGGCCCTGGTTTGTTATTCAGGTTAAAGTGTGAAGAAGCAGCGGTTTTATCGGGCAGCTGACGGTGCAGGACACACTGCAAAAACTAGGCTGACAGACGCTGACCGACGGCCTGACTTTGGTTGACCATCGGCTTGGTGTGTCAGGGCCTTTACTAATGTGGCATCTTCCCCAGAGTTCTGTGCTTTCCTATCTCGCAGGTTTCTGTGGGTCTTGGTTGCATTTGCCGCTATGATCGTACTTGATGCCCACTATTAATGTTAGTCATATCTGTCTAATAATACTATTATTACTGCTTAACCATTGTGCTTTGCCCTTAAGGGCCCCTGGGGCCGCTGTAGTGTGCTACTTTGTCACTTTATTGCTTGAAACCAAAGTACAGAAGCACCGAGGCTGCTCCTCTATCATGACTGATGCAGGACACTGTCTGATGCAGCTGTAATGTTTAATAAATCTTCACATGCGGCAGTGATGCATGATTATTTACAACTCAGGGAGTGTTTCTCCGATAGGCCACACAGACGGGTTAACCAGACACCATTTCTCTCATTGTCCTGTGACATTTCACTTATTGATAATTTATGTGGAAAAAGCATTGTGCGCAGATTAGCAGTGCGAAGGGCAATCACGATTTATGGCCTTAAAAGGGCAGGCCATCATCAGGCCACAGCACAGGATCAAGAAAAATGCCCAGAGATAGCTGCATTTACTTGGTTACACGTACCTGAGTAACTTATTCGAGTAAACTGTACTTGGTTGAGTAGTTTCAATGCAGCATACTTTTTATTCTCTTGTGAGACATTTTTAGAGAAATCAATACTTACTCTGAATCACTGGGACACTCATTACACTTCTTTTGTTTAGGCCTATTTATTGTTTTACTCATTGCACATTCTGTAAAAAGGCTCTCTGTTACCACACAGTCATGCTGCGTGTCTCAGGAGAATAATGAAGGAATTGGTTGACTGGTTAATACAAGGGATGAGCCGACTCCTCGGATGAAACAAGTCTCCGGTACAGATAATGTACTTTTTATGAGTACTGGTATCATAGGTGTAAAATGTGTCAATATCCAGACTCGTAATTCAGGAAAATCTTCATTTGGGAATCTCTGTTTAAGTTCTTTTTCTTCTAATCAAAAATGATCTGAAGCTTAATTCTGAGATTGTTCTGTGAATGGTTTTCTGAAAAATTGTAAATAGCAACTTCTGATCAACCCACATCAATTTTAGGCTTAAAATAACAGCTTCCACTTAGGCCACACCCATTTCTGACTTAAATTCCGCCTCCTTTCTCAAAATAAATTCACAACATAAATAAAATACTACGCTTTTAGGCTGATTTACTTTAATTTAGGGCAAAAAAGCTCATGGTTAAGTTATAAAAAAAAACATTCCCGGGTGAAAGTCCAGAGTTTGTTTGACCCATTCACTTCCCCTCCTGCCCGCTCCGTATGGACCATCTCCCTCCTTAAGTCGCAGACTTGCTTTTAACTTGCTTTTAAGCGTTGCGTCACCTGTGCACATCCTCAGAAATTTACACAACGTAACTGTTAGATGTGATACACGCGTGAGCGGTCGGGGCAGTGTTTTGGCATGGCTTTACTCAAAGTGACAGTGGAAAAGGCCCATGAGTTCTCTGCTGCGCCCTCTTGTGGACTCTTCCAGTAACACACACAGTGCGCAGGCAAGTATATGAATAACTGGTCTCATGACGAAGCCAGTTGTCTACACAACCTCATGGTTGAAAACTAAGTATATCTTAGGCATCTTAAGTATATCTAGGAAGCATGATATTCCCTTTCACTGCTTTGCTGATGACATGCTGGTGTATTTGCCGCTAAACATTCCTTCCGTGCTAAACTGCGTGAGTGACATTAAAACATGGATGGACTTAAATTTCTTAAAACTGAATGAAAACAAAACAGAGCTTGTCCTGTTCGGTCGCCCTGATCTGGTTCAGGTCCTTGCCAGCTCGCTGGGCCCACTAGCACCTCACATGGGATCCCACACTAGGAATCTTGGTGTGATTATTGAGGGTGCTTTAAGCTAGACATACAGGTCAGCTCAGTGGTCAAGTCCAGCTTTTTTCAGCTGAGGCTTTTAGCCAAAGTCAAACCTTATCTAAGCCAGAAAGACCTTGAAAAAGTTATCCAGGCTTTTATTACCTCTCGCTTAGATTATCGCAACTCCCTGTATGTCAGCATTGAGCAGTCAGAGCTTAACTGCCTGCAGCTTGTTCAAAACACAGCAGCTCGTCTCCTGACATGGACAAAGAAACGCGAGCATACAACTCCGGTGCTCTCTTCACTTCACTGGCTTCCGGTTAGATTGATTTAAAGATTCTTTTATTTGTTTTTAAGTCTCTGAATGGGCTGGCTCCAGAATACCTATCTGACCTTGTTGAGTTGCATCAGCCCTCGAGAGCCCTCAGATGGTCTTGGATGTTTTTGTGTTGTTGTTTTTGCTGATTTTAACTGTAAAGCACTTTGGTTGGCCGTTGGCTGTTTTAAATGTGCTATATAAATAAAGCTGACATTGACATATCTAGGGCCTTAAACACTCTCTATCTTGCTCATGGTAGTTGTGGGTGGCGTTACAAACTGACAGACTGGTGCATATCGAGCCCCTGCAAAGGGTGCCTCTCTGTCCACTGACAAAGCCATGATATTTACTTTTTTTTTTTTTTGTTGTTGTTGTCTTTTTACTTTTAAAGTTACTCTCTACTGAAGAAGTTTTCAGTGTAAACTTGGGTCGTTATTTAAAAAACTACTTTAACTACTACTTGAGTACTTTTTCTTACACAGTTCCTACTTTGACTTGAGGGCAGTTTTGGCTCCTCTCCTCAGCCCTGGTTCAGACAGAATCCCATGAAGACAGACTGAGGTGCAGGAGGATGACATGAATGGTATTGAAATCTCAACAGTGTTCACAAACAGTCAGCGCCTGTCCTTTCAACTGTCCACCTACTGTACTATGTTTTCACTGAAACACTCAGGGAGCCAACAGGAACACTGTGTATTCAGTCTTTTTTACATTTCAGTCTGCTGCTGTGTGGAGGGTAATAAATCATGTCTCCATCTCCTCTTAGAAGGCTCCAGACACTTTAATCATCCTGTATTCTTGTGTGTTTAGCCATAATAATTTGGCTCTATCATGCAAGGACAGTCCTGCCCATGATTTATGTGTGTGAGTGTGAGGGAGAGCGGAGGAAGGCGAGCCGGAACGCTGCTGCTGTTTGCCTTGTTTTTCACTTCCTCCAATCTTTGCTCATGGTGTGTGTTATATCTGTTCATTTCCTCCTCCTGTTTTCTCCTCTGTCTCTGTCAGAGCAGGCGTCCATATGTTGCTCTTTATAACTGTACGGCTGAAAGAGAGACAGCACTAGATTGTGCTATATTCAATATACAGTATTTAACTGTAAAGACCTATTCCGCTCTACACTATGCTATAATTCACTGTATTACACAACACAGAGTGTGGGACATACTGTACTACACTGTACTTTAATATATTACACTATAGGTGTGTAAAAATACCACATTTGTTTAAAAGTACATGTTCTTCCTTATTGGGCTGTTCTCACGCACCATTCTTATGTGATGCGTACACGTAATGATGCGTCAGTAATTTAGGCATGTCTTAAAAGGTTTTGATCACATGACCGATGCGCTGACAGGAGTAAGGAAGGAGGTGAAGTTGAGGTGGTGGTTGGGTCACAAACACAAGGCTTTCCCAAAAAAAGTTTCCCCAGGACACCGGGGAGTGAACATTAGCTCCTTTCACACTGCCAGATTTTCGGCGAATGTTGGGTCGTTTTGCCGGCAAGCTGCGAGCGTTTAAACACACAGAGCCAGATTGGCGAGTTGATCCGAGGTGCCCAATTTTCCGCCTCGTAGGGTAGACATATTGGAGGAACCTTTTAGTTTAAACAATGAGGGGGGCTGTTGATGACTTATGGGAGGAGCTGTTGATGACTTGTGGGAGGAGCTGTTGATGACGCTGCACGTGCGAGCCACTGGCGGTGGATAAACAGGAAACAGCTGATAGCAGGAATTAGTGAGCAGCTAGTAGCAAGAGGGAAACACAAACCTGACAGACACTGTAAAGATGAGCAACTGGGGAGACAAGGAATTGCGCGCCCTCCTTGTCCTCGCAAACGAAGAGGCCATTAACCGTCAGATGACGGGGACGGTGAAGGACGGGCCGACTTACGAGAGAATCGCCGAAGGACTGACCAGCCGCGGCTTCCCTCCCACGTCACTGTTTACGTCACACGCTGAGCTACACGTTTTGTTACTTGCTCACGCCCCCCATTGCCCCGAAAAAGGCGCATTCTGTATAAACAAAAGTAGGTAGGCGGCATTTTGCTGCACTCCCCGATTTTGTTTTTATACTGCCAATGCTGAAAAAAGATAGGCTCGAAATCCAGACTCAAATCAGAAAGATTTTGAGTCTGGCCCTCACCGATACACCCTTCCTACCCAAGGGGCGGCACTAATTGAGGCATATTAAATGGTGTCACATGCAACTGGATAGCACAATAGCTAATCAGAGCAAAATCATTCATTGCACTAAGCCCCATTTGTTTGCTGACCAGTGGGGCTAACTGATATATTTTGCTTTAGACGTATCCCGTTGGGCAAAACAGCAGAAACGTCCTTCCTGGAAGCGAAGGCTTCTGGGACAGTCTTCTGTTCCTCTCTCAAGGAAAAAGATAAGTGTAGTTGGCTTAGCGTTTCTTCCAAAGCTAAACTGAATGGACGCGGTCCTTCGGCAGCTGCCATCTTGGATGTTTACTTTTCGACTCCTACGGCGCAGCGCTCTTCTCATCATGTTACGCCCGCCCAGAGCCCACCTCTGTCAGATAGACTGATCTGATTGGTCCGATGGCGATTCAATGGGCTCTGCTCGTCGGGGCCAGATCCCCGTTCACAGCAGATTCGAATTTGCCAGGGGCGGGGCATCTGGATTTCCAGGTTAGTGAAAAGACTGATTGGGCTTTCCTGCAAATTTGCACAACTATCTAAAAAAGGCTTTTGACTCATTCTGAGGTACATCCTCACCATTTTGTTATTCCTCCACGCTGGTGATAGCCACGGCCACAGGCATTATGTTTGGGTGTTGTCCATCCGTCCATCCCATCCGGAAATTTCTTCAAATTGGGCACAATGTCCACTTGGACTCAACAATGAACTGATCAGATTTTGGCTGCCAAAGGTCAAGGCCATTGTGACCTTGCATCTGTTGCACTGCTCCCCTCTGCCAAGGTGTTCCCCAAGGTTCAGTTCTCGGCCCTCTCCTTTTCATACTGTAAATTCTCCCCCTCGGTCAAATAATTCACCATCATGGACTCCAGTTTCACTGCTTTGCAGACGACATTCAGCTCCACATCTCCACCAACGCCATCACGTCTGCCACTCACTCTACCCCCACCAAGTGCATCACTGAAATAAAATCCTGGCTGCAAATCAGCCTCCCCAAACTGAACTGTGACAAATCAGAAGTCATCATCATAGGTCCCAAATCTCTCATTAAATCCACCCATAACTTCTCCATCAACAACTCCACTGTGCTCTCCTCCTCCATGTCCGAAACCTTGGTGTCATTTTTGATCAAACCCTCTCCTTTGACCAACATATCAAACACATCACTAAAACTGCTTTCTTCCATCTCAGGAACGTTGCCCATCCATCCCTCTCCTTTTCAGTTGCAGAGACTCTCATTCATGCATTCATCACTTCCAAGAAACTACAAAATAACGAGATCTCAGCTGCTCGTCTTCTCACACACTCTCGCACCCGTGACCTGGCTCCATTTCAAACTTCTCCTTATCACCTATAAAGCTTTCCATAACCTGGCTCCTCCTCTACCTGTCTAAGCTCCTCCGCCGGCACACGGCCTCCTGCACTCTTAGGTCTGCTGATACCAACCTCATCATCATTATTATTATTATTATCAGTATGCCTTTAAACTGCAGTGAATACAGCTCCATCTTTCTGATGTGATGTGTTAGAACATCAGATCTGTTTAAACCAATCTACTAAAAAATCTGGGTACTTTGGTGAAACGAGTAGCAACAAAAATGGAAACCAGAGACGTCAGCAAGTGAAAAGGGGACAGTGACTGTAAACTCCCTTCTTAGGTGTACCAAACAGATGGTGCAAATGGCTGTACTGTTTTGAACAGCTGAAGAGGTGATGTCTCACCTCTCACTGACTGAGAGAGAAAGAGAAAGAGAGAAAGGGAGGGAGAGCAGGGATTGAAGAGCAATCACAGAAGAGAAATGTCATATTTGCATATCTCAAAAATACATCACAGGGCAGGCATAAAGGGGCCTGTGAACACAGTTTTGCATATTGAGAGAAATTTCCACTGCTTTTCAGAGAGCGCTGTTTATGTGCAATTTTAAGAGGAAGATAAAGGTTGTATTGGAAGGGAGGGAAACATATTACTCCCACCGGTGAAAACTAAAAGCTGAAGACAGATTTTTTCATAAAACACACTATATGACACACACACACACACACACACACAGTGCCTGATGACGCCTATCTGGTGTTTGTCAGGAGTGATGCTGTCCTGTGTTGGACTCCAGACACACTGGTGTATTTTGGGAGCTGCCAAGTCATTTACACTGGATGAACCTAAAATATGAAATACGCTGGGATTAAAAACTCCCCATGTTGCCAGCAGAACCATGTGAGTTTGATTAATGCACGTTAGTAGCCTCTGGTAAACACTGTCACTCAGGCCTAACTTCCTCTGTTAGTGGAAGTGTGTTAATGAAGAAGTCAGTCAGCCAGCTCTGTTTGACGGCAGCCATCTCTTTCTTCTTTCAACCCATCTGGTTCGGTCAGACGCCGCCAATATCTCAATTAGAGCTTTCCAAGACAGGGCTCACACCGAAGCCCTGTAATTTCTCCCATCACCAGCAGCCACACTCCTCTCCAAACAATAGGACCATCTTGTTTTGATTTGATTAAAATAGATTAATTAATTACCGTGCGCCAAAGCTGTTGTTTGTGATTAATGAGGCAGCAATACCTAATCAGCTGGCAGACGGAGGAGCCTTATTGGCTGTCCTCCCTGTCTCACCTGGCTGTTTATTACTCGACTAAACTAAACCCCATCGGGCTGTGCAGAGATGGTGTTAACTGGTTCCAAATACTGACGATGTCTCGACTCCTTCTCATATCCTGTGGCTGCTGGAAAGACAGTAATAGTTGTTGACCCACGAACATGTTTATCGGCAGCCTCAGCTGTTCGGAAGGAAATGACAGTGAATCTGGGAAAAGAAGAGCTGAATGGGATGAAAGACTGAGAATGTTATTTTGAGATTAATATTCTACAAGTAGGGACTTTATTTTATAACCCTGCAGACAACTGACAGTAATGTTATTACCATAACCCACTAACCCTGACCAGCACTACTCCACTACAACCCAGAGTTAAATTGTCTGCCAGTTACTGGGGGGTAACTTTCTCATAACTCGGGAATACAAGCACCTACAGACTTGCGTGAAACCCCAATCAATGCAGAATTAAAGTTCAGCCCTAACAGAAGGGACAGAAGCATCAATTTCAAGCCCCTATGACATTCCCACTGGGAGTTAAAAATTACATCTCGACCAATAGCATTTACTCCACTTGCCAACATCGTAGATTTGCGGATGGCACCAATCGATGTGAAACAGCCAAAAGTTACAGGGGAACTAGAGAGTTATCATCCCTATATCACCCCTATAACCCTGACATGCAGCTTGGTTCCAGGTTGCCAGGACCGTCCCTTCAAAAGCTATTCCCAAAAAACTGACAGTTACCTTGGGGGGTAACTTTCGGGTATAACTCGTGAATGGAAGCACCTAGATGCTACAAATCTTTTGACAATTCTTAAGACACATAAGCACACTAAATTTCAAGCCCCTATTACATTCCTACAGGAAGTCATCCAGGTAACAGTAACAGTAGTGATGGTCAAATGAAGCCTCATGAAGCATTTTCTTTATTTTCTGAGCCCACTAGATGGCGCTTTTTGTTCAAAAAAAGGTTGCTCCTTTACAAGCCTGGTGTGTAACAATACACTGATCACGAAGAATACAGTGATGTTGCACATCAAATTTAACAGCGGAACGTCGGCTACACAGCTGTAAAAACCCTTTTTACATGCCCCAAACACAGCTGAAACAACAACTAAATAAACAACAACAACAACTAACTCCAACAACTCCATACAGCACCGATATCCCGACTTACTCGGTATATTTTGGGCTCTAACTCGACCACATGTTATTCAAAACACATGCTGTTCATCTCAAATGAAAGCTGAGACGACAACAGGAATCTCTTCACTAAAATATATTTGTAGTATGTCTCTTACCATTTTATTATCACCGTGAAATGTGCATTCTCTGTTGATTCATGTGCCGTTCACGTTACCGGATGTGGTCCGTCATTCAAATGAATCCGGGGAAACAAAAACACTGACTACTCACAGCAGCCAACATCTCCCCACAACACGTTCTGCTGACTCTGATTGGCTTACAGTACTGTCAATTTCGTTTTGGTGGGTATAGCGTCATTTTATTGGCTCTAAAGAATCAAACAAGGTGTCAATCACTCAAATCGGCCAAGCTGTTGTGGAGATACGGGCCTCCAAAGCTCAGAACAGAAACTCAGGTTCAAATGTAGTAGGTGTGTATTGGTCAGTTTGGAGCGGAAAACGAAACAGACAGTTTAGACAATCACACATTCTCGAGCTTGGTGCTCTGTTGCTCCGTCTCTTTAAACAAAGTGCCCAGAGTGCACTCTGCCACTCGGAGAGTGCGGTAGATAACCGAACGGTACATTTCGACCACATTACAAATTTACTTACAGTCCAGTTTTTGCCGGATGAGCTCCCACACTCAGAATGAATATTTCCGAATGCACCACTCGCATCATCTTCCTCCATTGTCTAAAACAAGCCAACAGAACTTGCTAGCAAGTGCTAGCATATGTCCGTGGAGAACTGCTTTGCCTCCAGCGAAGCCCCGCCCACCAAAAAACATCACACTGTTTACTAACAGTAGAAGCGTCCACACACAGACCCTCCGCTCCAAGCTCTGAGGTGCCTTGTCGTTTACATAACTGTGAGGTGGCACAATGGTGTGATAGTCCCACCTCAAACAGGAGGTGTAAAAAAGGCTTCGCCCGCATAGCTCTGAAAGGCACCACCTTCTTTCCCTATATATATATATATTTTCTTTTTCAACCTTGACATCTGGATCAGTCAAGAGTTTAATTTATACTAACTGAAGTATTAGGACTTTACTTTTCTTTCTGTTTTTGCAGAGGCTGATGTAATGGGACCCTGCTGCAGCTCTACAGCACCAAGCCTCCCTCATTCTGCAAAAAAGTTTAATATCTGAAGGATTAACGTTGCCTATAGTCCTCCAGAAATATCTCACATACAGTATGGTGTGTTTGCCCAGACAGCAGAGTAGAAGCAGCTTTATATGGAGTCCAGAGAGCCTCTCTTTACTGGAAGTGCACCAGAGCTGTTTGTGCCTCGGAGATGTTATTAATTCCCTGCCAGGGTTTTAAACAGTGTCGCGTCTACGCTGCACACGCTGACCTCCATTCGCTTTCACTGTAGCTTTGGAAGGGAATACAAATAGGGTTTCATACAGCCGAATAAACAAATGCTTAGTTTAACTGAGTGGCCTTTTACAGGGGGCTCAGTGCCCTTCTTTTTACAATTTTCTCAGTTTTCTGAAATGTCAGCTCTCCTCTGCACGCTGTTTATCTTACCATCTAATTCCTGTCACCGAGAGGGAGGCAGAGAAAGACAGACGGGTTACCAGCCTCAGTGTTTTTTATAGAGCAGTTATGGAGGGGTTGGCCTTTTTGGGGGTTTGAACAATGTTCTGGGAGCACTCTGTCATTTCTCACTCTGTGACTTTTAGGAGCTTATGACGGATGGTCCGCCGCCTCCCGCCTCTCCCACATTAAACTGAGAATGGTATCGCTCAAAGTAGGCCTGTAATGCACAAATAACCGGCAGCCATTTTAGAATAAATGCATGGCAGTGGCAGCGGGATGCGGCAGACCTTTGGGTGAACCCCAAATGGAGCCTTCTGTTTCCTATTTAGCCAATGCCTGTGATCTGTCATATATACATATAGACAGACTGCTCTCTACCCACTCTGCCACTGAAAGCTGTTTCTGATGCTAGGAGGAGGGGGGGGGGGGGGGGCAGCCAGTCGACTCTAGTGTTACACTGATAAAGCGGTTTGCAGTAAAAACCAGTCCAGTTGGTTTGCTATCCCTCTGACACAATGAATGTTCTGCAGTTTTTACAGAATACATTTTTATTCAATTCCCCACTGAAGTTGGAAGGAGCTTGTGTTTTGTCTGTCTGTCTGTGTGTTTATTAGCAAGATATCTCAAAAACTTCGTAGCAGATTTGGCTGATTCGTGGCGGACTGAGCTCTCAGTGCAAAGATCACGTTCTTCACATTTGGTCAGGAGCCAGATCTGGGACGTCTGCCATCCTCAACCGTTTTTAGCAATATTCTCTATGTTTGTGAGAAAGTTTTGAGGCCTTCCCTCTCTGAATAAAATGTGGAATGGTTTGTTGGCAAACGTGGTAATGTTGAATGCTAGCACACTCGTCTGTCAGCAGCTTCAGTGCAGAAACACTGGGATCGAGCCAAATCACGTCATATGCAGACACATTTATTCCTACTCAAGATTATGATCGGCAAAAATGGCTGAGCCATGGTGGGGCACCCCAAGTCCCAACGTGTCCTTCCATCTCACTGCTGATAATTTTAAATTGTGACACACACTGTACAAACGGAAGAAGTCATGGCGCAGTAGCTGGAATGGGATCAGTGGAGCAAATGTGGCAACATGACAGGTGTCAGAGGTGGAGACAGGAGAGTGGCATATCCGGATACACGGGAGAGTATCAGTGTCGAATGGTGCGTCTGTTTTGGGGCTTAAAGGTTCAAAATTTTAAGTCCTTGTTTAATTGATTGGTCTCAAATTAGTTTCAACTTAAAAGTGGATTTATAGTTGTGTGTCAGCTCTACAGAGAGCCTAGTTGGCGGCAGGGTTTCTTTGAAGTGCTATAAAGTTTGACTGATTCAAAACACACATTAAACATGGCTTTATAGCAACAACATCAAACACAAGTACTCATATCGGCTTCATTATAACTCACAAGGTTGACGGACAAAGCAAAGAGTGTGTGAGGAAAGTCAGTTTTGCCTCCTTACAAGCAGTGATGGCCAAATGAAGCCTCATGAAGCATTTGCTTTATTTTCTGAGCCCACTAGATGGCGCTTTTTGTTCAACAAAAGGTTGAAAGCACACTGAATTGCCATTCTTTGAGCCTCTCTCTTTGAACCATGAGCGTCATCTAGTGGGCTCAGAAAATAAAGAAAATGCTTCATGAGGCTTCACTTGCCCATCTCTGCTTACAAGCCCGTGGGACTGCTTCCTTGTTTACTGCCCTCAGCAGCCATGTGATCGCAGCCTTTAAAATGTGGGATATGTCCGATTTTTATTTTTGTGTGCATTGCTTCTCGTAGGAAAACATAAGAAAAATTTGTGAGAGCAGCCTGAAAAACATCAGGTGTGGGTCTTTATGACGTGTCATATGCTGCGTGTGAAACTCTTAATGGTGAGACGAGGTGTAACATCATGCAAAATTTAGAGGTAGCATGAATGAAAGGAGCCAAACAGATGTGGTGTCACTCCAGGGCAGTGTGCACTGAGGCAAAGATGAGTCAGCTCAAATTAGAAATGTAGAAGAGTAGTCTGTGGAGCCCTCGTGGCCTCGGGGTTCATTGTGCCAGCCACAAACCGCAGTGTCCCTGCTCTGCGTATGGCCAGGGACCTTTGTTGCTTGTCATTCTCCATCTCTCTTTCCCTTCCCAGAAAATGTCCCCAAAACTAAGTCTGAATTAATATTTTACTTCAGTGCTGAGCAGCTCCATGTCATGACTGTGCAAAGACACAAACCAAGACTGGAGGGTGTGCAGAGCAAAAAATAAAAACCCTCCACTGGTCACATACACAGGTGAAAATAAAAAACACACCTTTGCCTCGCACTCTTGAAATTCACACTTTCAAAACGTCAGCAGTGAGCTGAGAGGGCAGCGGGGGATTGAGGGGCGTCATAAATAAAATCAGGGAGCGAGTCTTTAACATAACATTTACTAGAGATGAATAAGAATTTTGAATTCATGCATTTCCTATGGCACACAGCTCCAGGGTCTTCTCCTTTGCTGCTGCTTACTATGCATTCATCCTGGCAACCGTTAACATCCCCTGCAGGCACTGAGAGGAAGGTTCAGATGTGACTTTAACAAAGCTGGAGGACTCTATCTGGGGGAAAGTATTGCTGGGAGTCATTACAGCCGCGTCTTGTCTTGTCTGGCACGAGGCACAGATAATGCTGCTTCACTGAACCCTTTATGAAAAAGAATATTGAAACAAAAAAAGGTTAATAACAGAGACTGTCATCACCAGAAAAACACATGTATTGTTCAAATGTTTTTTGTTTTGCTAACAACATTTTGTGATTATGTCATGCGGATTATGAATTAAACAGTAAAACCAAGGGCAGAAGCTTGTGATGTTGTTGTGCTGTAAAATCTCTTTATGAGGAGGGGGAGGTTGTGGTTGGGTGGACAACAGTACCATGCACAGACATTTTTGGGAGCTGGCACTAAAGCCAAAAAAAGAGCCTCCCTCTCATAATTATTCAGAAAAAATGAAGTTATATAGACTCAAAAGTCGCCGAAATCTGGCTCTTGGTCAGTGACTTGCAGCGTCAGAAACCAACAGAAAAGGTGTCCTATAACATCAGCATCATACGCGGCCAGGTTATAGTTTTCAGGGGGAAACGCGACGATACAAGGACGAAAGTTAAGGTGGCGAAAGTCCGCGGTGTTGTATCGATGTAGTGCTTTTATTTTGAAAGAGACTGTATGCAAACTGTACATTTCCTGTGAAAACAGAAGTGTATTTTGAAAACAGACAATGCATGTAACAGGCTGAAGTTGACACGGCGTCCCAGAACGTCAACAACCAAAAACACCCAGGGTACCTTGGACGTCACATGTGGACGTGGAAAGTCCATGAGCAAACGTGGACATGTGACGAGGTCACAGTGAGGACGTGTCGTTACATACAGCTGCACATCTTTTACTTATATTTCTGTAGGCTGTTTATTTCAATACTCTTACAGTCATGCAGACAAGGGCGTCAATTCGTGGGGGACAAAGTGGGGACACATATTAAGCGAGGTGTACTAAAAATGGGACAAGCAGAGTTTTGCATGTACTTCAGGTATGCCTTGGATAGCTGCTGTAGGTGAATTTAGATGAAGTTTACAGGATCCTAATTAATTAAATGTATCTTGAAAATTTACAGTAAAAGCAAAAAACTTAAAATTGATGAGTTCAGCTTAATGTTTAAAGTGACACAACCACATGTTTTCTTTACTATAACAATTTTCCTGTCTCAACAAATAAGAGGGATTTGAGCCATTGTGATTCTAAATGGAACCACTTCTCTCACCAAAGAGCCTTAAGACTTTTCTGGCTCCAGCTACACAGTTGATTTAAGGCTGTCGAGGAAAATCCAGCTGATGAATATTTTACCCCAGTGAACATAGATCTGCTGCATATTCACTAACAGTGTCCATTAGTGGTGGAAACCAGCTCTGATCACTGCAGCTTACTGGGCATCAGCAGGCTGGATACAACGTGACGCGATATGAAGTGTGCTGCCTGCTGGGTGATTGATATACACCGTCCAGGCCAGATAGAAGGAAATTGCTGTTGTCCATCTCATTTGCACTCATTGATCCATCTGAAGGCTGGAGGGAGGGAGAGAGACACAGACGGAGAAAGAGACAGGAATGGTTGATGTTGCCGTGCTGGATGAAGGAGGAAGTCAGCAGCACTCCGGCGCTTTTCATTACACACACCCAGGTTGATCCCAGAGCAGTGTGGAGGGTCTCCTCTGTAGGAGGCACAACACAGGCCATAATAGACTCAACCACAGTAACACATTATACTTTGGGCTTTATACATTATATACAGGGCTGGATAATCATTTCGTATCAGCGTTTATTTTCTCTCTATATAAACAAAGAGAAATTCTCTCTGGGTTCAAGGTGTTACTTTACACAGACTAGATTTCTGCAGAGGTCTGCAGCTACAGCTACTGAGGAACAAGCAAGTGGGAAATCTTCACTGATGCACATTGTATAATTTGTTGAGAACAAAATGACGCAACAACAGTCAGTGGAAACCAAAATCATCAACCCAAAGAGGGCTGAATTCAAAATCACACCGAAAATCAAAGTAAAAAAATGAAATCACAGGCTGATCCAACTTGTGTGTACCTCAGCACCCGCGTTCCTGTATGCACTCCCTACAACATCTGAGCATGCTCCTGATGAGTCAGTGGATGAAGTCCTGGAGGATCTCGTCCCAGACCTGGATCAGGGCATCAGTGAGCTCCTGGACAGTCTGTGACAGTACTTGGTGGCGTCGGATGCAGGATACATAACGTCCTATTGGTGGTCAATATGATTTAGGTCAGAGGAATGAGAGGGCCAGTCAATGACATCACTGCCTTCATCATCCAGGAACTGCCTACACACTCTGGACACATAAGGCCGGGAATTGTCCTGCACCAGGAGGAACCCAGGGCCCTCTGCACCAGGAGGAACCCAGGGCCCTCTGCACCAGGAGGAACCCAGGGCCCTCTGCACCAGGAGGAACCCAGGGCCCTCTGCACCAGGAGGAACCCAGGGCCCTCTGCACCAGGAGGAACCCAGGGCCCTCTGCACCAGGAGGAACCCAGGACCCTCTGCACCAGGAGGAACCCAGGGCCCTCTGCACCAGGAGGAACCCAGGACCCTCTGCACCAGGAGGAACCCAGGGCCCTCTGCACCTGCATAACGTCTGACAATCGCTAACAGCAGTCAGGGTACTGTTGGCTCTGACATGAAGGTCTGTGTGACCCTCCCAAGGATCTGCCTCCCCAGACCATCACTGACCCACCGCCAAACCGGTCATGCTGGATGACGTCACAGGCAGCGTAACGTTCACCACGGCGTCTCCAGACTCTTTCACGCCTGTCACATGTGCTCAGTGTGAACCTGCTCTCATCTGTGAAGAGAACGGGGCGCCGATGGTGGACCTGCCAGTCCTGGTGTTCTCTGGTGAATGATGGAGCTGCACGGTGCTGGGCTGTGAGCACAGGTCCCACTAGAGGACGTCTGGCTCTCATGTCACCCTCATGGAGTCTGTTTCTGACAGTGTGGTCAGAAGTGGTTTTTAAATATCAATCTATCTATGGGAAACATTTAAACAATTTAAGGCACATAAACATCTATAGACTATAACAAAAAGACATAGTCAGGTATAGCAGAAGGTAAAGTACAATCGTACATATTTAACAATTATTTATCTCAGAGATAGTCGATAAATGGACCCCATATGCTCAAAAACCACTTGGGATGCTTTGCTGTTGTTCTGAATTCTCTCCATTTGTATGTTTATGATCACTGAGCTGAGCCATTACTGAAAGCAGGGGAGTGGAGGAGATTTCAAGCTGGTAAAAATGATCTTCTTGGATCTCAGTGAGTGCAACATCTAAGTATGCAAACTAAATAAGCTATCATGGCCAGATTAATCTCCAAGGGGGCCATTGCAGCAGAAATTAGCTGCTGGGCCCTATTAGCCCCCTGTTTCTCTTGCCTTCTATGCAGTATGTTTTTCTCTGGACCCAAATTCAATGTGTCGTCATTTTATTAAAATACACAAAAATAAGCACCTCATTCTCATCTCCAGGCCATCGAACAGCATTTTGTCATGTCCTGCGGCGTATGATGTGGCGTCTTCATGACACACACTGGGCTTTTAACTCAATGTAAATCCAGCAGTGGCAATATTTGCACTGCACAGTGACGGCCAAATGAAGCCTCATGAAGCATTGTCTTTATTTTCTGAGCCCACTAGATGGCGCTTTTTGTTCAACAAAAGGTTGAAAGCACACTGAATTGTCATTCTTTGAGCCTCTCTTAAACCATGAGCGCCATTTAGTGGGCTCAGAAAATAAAGACAATGCTTCATGAGGCTTCATTTGACCATCACTAGCAGAAGTCAGAGGTCGTAGCTGGGAATGACGTCAAACCCGAGTTGATGGCATTCCAGTAAAGCACGACAGAAAACCAAGATGCTGTTGGCCAGGTTAGCCATTGTCAGCACTGTAACAAAATATAAAATATCAGTGCAGAAGCTAGTATGAAAAATATCAATAATGGGTCCAGAAACAAAAGCGATCGCTCTGAGAGTAACACTGCTGATGCTTGAAATGTTTTAGTTTGCTGCAATGAATCATCTTCAGTCTCTTGTGTCTTTGTTTCTGTTGCTGAATGTACCATAGCGAGCAACAGAGAGTCCTTGCAAAGGACACACATACACACAGAAATTCCTTGATTTATATTTAGATTGTATTGTTGCTGCTCATAGCTGCCAAAACAATCGAACAAATTTGTGCTCCAAGATCTCTTGAAACAATATTCTGCTTTGTTTTATTAAGTTAAATCAGTTTAAGTTCTAGCAGGATAGTTTGAAAAGCATGTGCCTTGTGTGGACTTTAAATTTGTTTAAAAAAAAAAAATGCCGAAAATACAACAAGTATTGCAAAAAAGATTTTACACCTCTGAGGTGAAAATGTTGTTGTATTGCTAAAAGCAAAACAGGACAGAGTTCAACGGAAACAGACTGAACGAGTTAATCATGACGTTTATGAATATGTGACTCAAATGTCACTGAAGAGCTGAAAACATCAGATCTGTGTGGAGTGATGGAGGAGACCAGAACCTTCCTCACATTAATACATGAAACAAACTTAAAGGTCATATTTCCACCATGTTTTCCACTTTATGAGCTTTACCTGGATCTCTTTAATGACCATTTTGTCTGCAGTGGTTTGATGGCAGACTTAACTCCAACAGTTTACCTCCATGGTTCACTTCCTGTTAGTCACATAACAGTACTGGATGGAAACAAGCATTCATTCACATTTTCTTTTGATGATTTCCGAAACTCTGCGCTACAAATGTTTCAAGTAATTTATGATCAAATGTTTGTTTTGCAGTCTCAGTGGTGATTTTTGTGGTTGACATGTGACTGGTAGTCACTCACTGAGATGAGAAAATAAACTCACGAGCCTGTAAATTCTCCTTTCCAACTCTGCTAGTCGGCAAGATCGAGGTAAAAATCAAGGAAAAGATGAAGAAGATCAGCTCCAGTCCTGACCACTTTGACAAACAAGACCATCTCTGTGTCTATTTCTGCATCTATATCTTCATCAAAGGCATCGTGGCAAGCATGGAGGGATGAAAATTAATATCATTTTTGGTCCCTCATCATGGCTAGTTTGGACCAAGGTGATTCACAGACAGAACTGACATTAATCTTCCTAGATCCACGCTGCTAGCATAGCCAAAAGTTACTGTGTAGGCCAGACGGTACCATTTAGGCCTGCAGTCTATCATTTATGACAGAATGCTTCCCTGCTAGTGATGAGATAATCCAGCAATCCATGTTTTCACTGTTAGAAGATAGGGGGTGCTGTTACACATCTTGTGAAACAGAACAGCACTGCCGTGTCCAAAAACAAACGAGAAAGATCTGCTGGAAACCAGAAGAAGATGATGTTTACAGAGGAGATCGCCGACAGAAAAGTTCATGGTTGCACAAGCTGTTGAGGCAGATGATGGACTTTTTCTTGAGATGAAAGTGCTTATTAGTAGTGATGGCCAAATGAAGCCTCATGAAGCATTTTCTTTATTTTCTGAGCCCACTAGATGGCGCTCATGGTTTAAAGAGAGGCTCAAAGAATGGCAGTTCAGTGTGCTTTCAACCTTTTGTTGAACAAAAAGCACCATGTAGTGGGCTCAGAAAATAAAGAAAATGCTTCACTGCTTATTAGTTTTAATCACATTTTAGTCATTTTTATTCTTCATAGTTTTAGACAGTGTAAGTGTACAAAAATTCTAAATGTTTTAGTCGACAAAACTTCATGACATTTCAGTCATTATGTGTTCTGTTTTTGTTTTTGTTTTTATCTCTAGACTAACCCAGTGAGGTGAATTCATGTTTCAGAAATTAGAATCAAGGTGACAGGTTGTATGAAAATTTAATTTAGACAACTACAAATAATTTCTGCAGACTTACAAACTGTCATTTCTCCTGCAGGGTTCGACAGGTTTAAGAGGTGACTTTTGTTTAGAAGCAGAAACTTATCTTGTTTCTTCATGTGCAACATGTTAGTCTGGAGGTTTAAACTGGTGTCCTCTCACAGAGTTTGTGATTCAAACTAAACTTTCATCTCTGTCAGAGAAAACTGATCTGACCTGCTTGTCGCTCACGCTCATTTGAAGATAACTGCCAGCACAGCCGTTCTCAGCTTTCATTGTATGATAGTCCACCACTAACATTTTCATCAGGTCTCATCTCGTCAACAAAAATGAAACATATTTCATTTTTTGTGATTAACATCTATTTTTAGGTCACTGACAAAATGTTTTTGTCATAGACGAAATTAACAGTGGCCCAGCCTTAGTATTGGGTAGCTGAACAAACAGAGGCAGGAGTGCTATCTACAGAAACACAAGCTGAAATGTCCAAACTGTTCAATTATTAAGTGACCTGAAACAACACAGCACAGAAACACTGTAGCAATGACAGCTCAGTTCCAACGGTGAGGACAAACTCTCAGAGAAAAAGAATCTCAGAGATCAGCATTTAAAAAAACCTCATTACCATTTCCTTTTCATGATTGAAAAGAGGAACATGTCTTTGAAACGTTCACACTCAGCGAAGATAAATGAAACAATCGTTGGCCTAATGGTGGCAGCAAGCCAGCAGCAGGGGAAGACAGTTTGTGTACGACGCCTCAAAGTATCCCTAAGCAAGGCATGGGATGCCAGCAGGGAGTCAGTCTTATTACACAGAGCCTTACATGGAATGTTAAGCTCTCCACAGCCTCGGCTCCTCATTGGTCCGGGAGGAGACTGGGAGCCACAAAGAAGAGAGAGACTCAAACCTCGTCCTCGCCCCACCTCATCGTTCTCCACCCGCGCAATCTCCCTAAAGCTCCCCTGCAGAACAGTGGAGGCAATATTTTGTGACAGAATCTCTCAGACTATTAGGCACCCAGAGGCACCTGTGGGAGTCATCTCTCTCTCTCCCTCCCTCTCTCCCGGCAGCACAGCTGTTATCTCTTGGAGATGAACACTCACATGCTCACACATACATATGCACACAATCATTCCCTCGTGCACATTCACCATTCAGACGACCCCAAACACACACACACACGCAGAATCATTCACCCATGCACATTCACCCCTATCTAAACACACACACACACAAAGACACACAGCGCCTTCGGCAACAGTAAACTCGTCTTTGCTTTATTCTGCAATTCTTCACTGCAGCAGCTACAACGGAAGAATCAGAGTGATGCATGTGTTAAAGAAACACAGAGGCACACGCAGAGCGAACTGACAGGGAAGAAAAATGAAATGATATTAGCCGAGGAAAGCAGTACACTTAATGGCTGTGTTCACATCAGATTTATGCTCAACATTAAATACGGAGACGGACTGAGTCATCTGTCTGTATTCTGCGTTCATGTCGTTCAAATTTGTGCACGTTTTCTGAAAGCTTACGGATACAGACTAAACGTAGAAGTACCACCGGAGATTGTAGGGGCTGTGTAGCATAGTTCAACTGAGACATCATAGGAGACGATGAAGAAATTTAACAATGGTGGGACCGATCGGTAATACGGTGAAAAGAATTCTCCGTCCACATGCTAGGATGCATTTAATGGCCTCACAGAATGCAGCTGGCTATAACGCTGTCTCCATTTAAAGGTACAATACTATGACCTCTTCCACTGTTGCCCTATTTGGTGTGTAAAATTTTTGACCCGGTCCTCTAGTGCCATCTAGTGGCTATACCTATGCCCACATAAAGGACACATGGAAGTATGAGGGCAGTGAGGTTTACAACGTTTTAAGGCCCTGACACACCAAATCGACATCAAAGAACTAGCGGCGACGAAAGCCAACTGTTGCGTCGTCTGCGTCGCCCTGTGTCAGTTGCATCTGAACACACTACACGGACTACATCCGACGGCCAAGTAGCACGTACGTTCTGCACCTGCGTGAGAGAGAGCGGAGTGAGAGAGTGGTACATCCTGTCAGCCGAGGGGTTTCCTATCTGTGCAGCCGAGCACCGCAGCACCTCCACGGACTATTACATCCAGACGGTCCCGGTGTTTCCTCCGCAGGCTCCACTTCACTCAGCTGCCCGATAAACCCGCTGCTTCTTCCCCCTCTAGCCTGACTTTAGTCGACGGCCGACCGTCGGCTTGGTGTGTCAGGGCCTTTAAATGGACATATCTAGTTTCGTACGTAAAGGAAGTATAAATGAAACTTCTGGAAATGATGCAACTCAGTTTCAACAGCAAATGTGTTTTGATACATTCTCTATTGACATAATGAAGAAATGTTGTTTATTAACGTTATGTGTCAGTCACAAACATTTTGCTCCTGAACCCAGTCCACTCATAGCAACCAGAGCGTTATCAAATATTTCACTGTTGGAAATAAGGTCATTTTATGAAACTATCTGTCTTTGCAGTAGAAAGACTCTAATACTTTTGAAATTGGTGCAACATGACAAAAGAAAACAGAGAAAAAGGACTATGACATTTGCTTTTCTCAAGAGGCAGAAAACCTACCAGAATGGTGACTTAATGCGAGCTTGGCTGTTTTTTTCACAGGAAACAATATGGTGGCCGGCTGGAAATAAACAGTCTCAAATTACAGTTAAACAGTGAGCTGGAATAAACAACACACTAACAGAATCTTGGTTTATATTTGATCAGTACTGGTTAGTTTTATAATTTGATTATAGTTTGGATTTCTGGAGACCCAACTCTAATCCTAACCAACCCAAAACATACTGCACTGTGTAGGTGACAAATTAACATGATTTGATTTATTAGAAATTTCTGAAACCACAATACTTCCCTAACCTTGACCACAGATACGAGTCTGCTTGTGAGCCTCAGTCTCTGGTGTCACAATCCTGAATTTTTACTCCATTTACTCACTGTTCTGGAGCTAATCTGCCTTTTTACTTGTATCGTACCCCTAAACATATACATTTTGACAAACAAAAAGTCTTCACAGAGACAATAGACAAGGGCATTGTAATAGTATAGGTTGAAAAAGATGAGGTATGGATTAGTACTTCTACATTTCTTGATGGAAACCTAGATTTAGGATATCAAGTGACACCCATTTCATGCTGGCAACGAAGCGGTCATGGAGGAAACCAGTATTAACCATGTCTGTTAGCACAACTGTAAATTACAGCTCCATGTCATCAGCATAACAATTTGAGAGATGCTGTTCAGCTGACTAACCACATTGCCTGGGTAATGTGTCTGGAAAGAAAAACATAGGACCAAGGATTAACCCCTGTGGAACTCCGCAGAGTATAAAGGCAGATGAGGACACATATGATGACGTCAAACTACCTGTATGACAGATAGGACCAGAATCAATTTCGTGCAGAACCTGAGATACCAATCCATTAACTGAGCCATTCATCTAGGATGGAGGGATCAATAGTATCAAATGCAGCAGTTCAGCAAAGCAGAGCCAGTCCTGGAGCTTTCCCTCATATCACAATCTCATTTATTTTATCTTAGATAGAGTTCACTGGTTTACTTTTTTCTGGAGCACTCATAGACAGAAATGCATAACCAAAAAGTTGTGGGTTTGTGGGAAACTGTTTCTTGACGATAAGAAATAGTTTCAGCAAGTAACTCCTTGTGAAACCACAACTTGTGATTTTTACACATCTGCTTTTAGAAGGGTAAAACAAATGAGATTCAATGTGTTAGCTTTACAGGTTAGCTTAGGCTAACTGTGTCTCCCAATTCCAGTCTTGGAAGATAAGGACTTCTCTCCCATGTTGGCTCAAGTATTAATATTCACTTGTGACCTTCTGCAGTTTGGGTGAACTAATAGAGATTTTGTATTCTTATCCAAATTGCTGCTGATTAATAACCATTTCACTGTCATAGAAAACAATTTAAATGCATCACCTTCCAAGTACGTCAGTGTTTTATGGGGCTATTTATTTTGATTAACATCTATTATTATTAAGATCTAAGTATGGGTGTGTGGTCATGTTATAGTGACCTTTATTCAGTGCTTTACCTTCATTTACCATGTTGCTGACCCACACTTTGCTTTCAGCTTGTTCTCTTTCCCAATCTTTTGTTTGGTCTACATTCAGACAATATATAATATGCACATTTGTGGAGATTTGTGTTGCATCCTCAGAGCGTCTACACTCTGGTCGCAGCCCTGTGAGAAGCCAGAGCATTGCTGTGTGACCAGACTGCGGCAGAGGAATAGAGCTCTCCTAAATGATGTGGTTATGGAGTGAAATCCCATTATCCTGCTACTGGGTGATGTGGAAATGCACAGAGGTGCTGATTTGCTGTCAAAGGTGAGCGTTAAGGCTGCACAATTTTCACCTTTGTCTACACTCACCTGAGGGAGTGTGAACGTGTAAATAATATTTGGTGGCTCTATTGGAAGATGATGAGTCGAAATGTTTTTCTAATAAATGCAGCTTCTCCTACTCGAGCTTTCATCACAGCTTCAATCGATACCTGGCCAAGATATTAGATTAACTTACTAATCCAAACAGTGCGGTCTGACTCAGTTTCTATGTAAATATACTGGATTCATCAATGTCTCACAATAAGACCTGGAGAAAAGAAACCAAGTACAGTTACAAGGTACTTTATTCTTCCCTTACAACACTTTATGTGACAGTTTTAGTTACTGCTCATTTAGCAAATTCAGAATGTACACACAAACTATTTGATTATCTTAGAAAATATGATGCATATAATAGATTAAACCCCTCAAAATAAAACAATGCACCTGTTAATCCACATCACAGACTGTGGCTTCAGTGAGGACATGAGGTGTAAGCAGCCAACGAGTGATATTGTTCTAAGATTATTTGCTTTAAAGGATTTTTAGAAGTTAGGAGTTTGAAAGGATAAAGAAATCCATAAAACTTTACAATAATTCTTTGGAAAAAAGGCCCAGTAATTAAAATAGCCTGACACTGAAGCCTTTAACAAATGTTGTGTAAAGAGGGTGAAAGGGAGATTTTGTTTGGACAATTTTCAGTCCACATTTGAAGCTCTGGTCAATATTGAGTCAAAATAAACATGGCACTGTGACGAGTGGGTTTTGGACTCAAAAGCGGCAATGACGACAGGCAGGACAGTTTATAATGAACTTTATAAACTGTAGCACTCCTCAGATGCATACTCCAAGTCCATGTCTTGAGCCGGGTGGTTGGCGTTGGTCTGGAGGAGGGACGGAATACAGTCCTTCAAAGTTAATGTCCGCTATGGACAGGGAGGAAAGAAGGAGACTTCATCGTCCGACGACAACTTGTCTTCATCAGCAGATGCGCAGAAGCAGGTTCCCACAGGTGATGACAATCTTCCAGGCTGGTCACGGTGTTAATAAAAGTCAGCAAATAGTTGAGGGTCTAGGATGTGGCAGGCCCTTTTGATTATTCCCTGAGACCAGCACTGGCAGTCCATTCAGAGTGGACCCACAACCCACTTTCGGACCGCGACCCACCAGTTGGGAACCACTGCTCTAAAAGGTGCAGACACACCAAACCAACATCAAAGAACTAGCAGCAACGAAAGCCAACTGTTGCGTCATCTGCGTCGCCCTGTGTCAGTTGCATTTGAACACACTACACGGACTACATCCGACGGCCAAGTAGCACGTACGTTCTGCGCCTGCGTGAGAGAGAGCGGAGTGAGAGAGTGGTACATCCTGTCAGCCGAGGGGTTTCCTATCTGTGCAGCCGAGCACCGCAGCACCTCCACGAACTATTAGAGCTCAGCGACCAGCGGAGGCTAACTGGCTGTGCTTCCCTCCAGTCATGCTGCGGCTAACACTCCACTAGCGTCTTAGGAAATAAAACCTGAACAGCCAATCAGAGTGATTTCTCTCACCGACAAGCTGATTCAACATGCTCAATCGGCTGAAAAGCCGCCAACGCCAAAGTACCAACGCTGTGAGACACACCGCAAAAACTAGGGTGACAGACACTCACCGACGGCCTTTGGTCGACAGCCGACCATCGGCTTGGTGTGTCAGGACCTTAAGGGTTTCATAAATTATCAATTCCAAAGAAACCATACTCTGAAAAGAAAAGGACCGCTCATCACCAGAAATATTTTTAAAAGATTGAATTAATTTAAATACATAATGTAACCAAAATACTACATGTCATCCTTACAATGTAATTTCAAATACGTTTTGCCTTTTCATATTTTTGGTCTGATAGTCATGTTCATGAATGTAGCACACATATGTCCATGATTAGTTACAAGCTAAACTGTGATAGCAAAATAGTAAGTTGATGGTAAAATGAATGGTTTAAAAACGCTGTATTTGTGGCTCCAAACGGGAACTATTAGGAAGAGAAGTGTGAATCAGGAGGAGAATATATTTTGAAAAGCTCTGTTGAAGTTAACGGCATTCAACCAAGCGCGACTGCTAGTGGATTCTCAAGCAGTGCCGGTGAAGCCTCCACAGCGTCTGGTGATTTATTAGAGTTGTATGGAAGAGTTTAAGTGCCAGCTCTAGTTCTGTTCCTTTGTACAGCGTTTCTGTGACTGACAACAGTCAACAATGAATAACCTTCTGCCTGAACTGTCACTAGCTGAACAGAGAAGGCTTTCACTGCTGCATTGTGGTGGTACTTGGAAAGCTTAATATTTGCTCAGGTTGTTCTCAGTGTAAAAAGTTTATGAACCACTGATCTACATAAATCAGTCCAAATGCATTTGTGCTGATATTGGTAAGAATATCTTTAAACAAAGGGATCTAAATGACAAAGTGATACAAGGCCAATGAAAACACATTTCTTCCAAAGACTTGATATAACTGGATGTTTGTTACGAGCAAAGTAACAGACTACACCACAATGAACAAAGCTACAGACATATATAGAAATCAGTGTCACTGACCTCCAATTATGTCCTCGTGCCTCCAGGGAAACAATCTTCATAAACGAACAGATGAATTGCCTCGCTTATTTTTTCCCCAACTCATCTCCCTTCCTGGCTCGAATCGTCCCAATTAAGTTGCCCAGAGCACAGCCTGCATTTCTCAGACAGCTTTTTCTCGTCTTTATGACTCTGTATATAAGGCCGTTGATTTATTTGGGCGAATACGTGCTGTGCCGACGAGTCGCAACATCAGAACCACTGACAGATGAATTGGATAACATTGATCATCTTGTTACAATGCAGTGTTCTGCTGGGAAACCTTGGGCACTGACGTAGTACAGTTTAATGTTGTGGATGAATGGTGCATGTTGCAGGCTTCATATTTTTTTTATTGTTTACACTGTTCTGATTTTTATATTGTCATACATACCCATACACTGCCACACTCTTTGGCCTGTGATGCTTGATGAGACGCGCTAGGCTTTCAACTAACAATGTAAACTTATTTGTGGCAGTATGTGACATATAGTATATAGAGTGTGAAACTTGTGTGGGGTTGGTGACAGAGGAGTTGGATGGGTCAAACAAACAAGGACTTTCACCCTTGTTTTAATGTAGCATTACGTAACTTTTGTAGATACGTGACTTACTTGCGTCACATTTACATCGTTGTGCACTTATTTTAACCCAAAACATGATGTTTATGTTAAACTGAACCAAGCAGTTTTGTTTCCATAACCTAACCACAGCTGACAACATTAACAACACGTTACAGCATGTTTTATCCTGGAGGCAGCTGAGCGTCACATACCGAAGCTAAAGGATATTGTGTGTCAGTGGAAAGAGAATGGTTTGGAGTGTTTCTCACGTCACATACTTTTGTTCTAAACTCTTAATATTTGAGTGCTCGTCTGCTAAGTGCGTTCACACTGCATAGTATGGGAAAATGCCAAAAGTAGAGTGCGGAATAACGGGCACTTCTCACCCTCAACGGTCGCCATGTTTGTGACACAGAGGGAAGCTACACCACAAACTGGTGGCAGCTGGAGACAACAAGGAGCCGAGCTGGCCACACTGAGCATCATTACACAGATCTAAGTTATACATGTGTTTTGCACTAAGTAGCAATACTGTTGTTGAATAGAAGTTAGAAATGTTTGTTTGGTCTGTAATGATTTGGTACCGTGAACAATAATGCGAGTGCTATCATTAGCTTGCTAGCTACCATTACCATTAGCTAGCTAACTTTCTTTTTTGTTTTCAAGGTGTAGTGCAGGGAAATATGATCCGCTGTGAACACTGTGTATTTTATTTTGAAAATTAACCTGATGTTTTATTTTGTTTCTGTGCACAACTTCCTGCCCCGCATGATCTGCTCTGTGCTGAATTGCTGCGTTGTGCTCCGGCGTCCGGCAAAAATATAAGTCCTGCGTATCTGTTGCGGAGCCTCCGGAGTGCCGCAGCTGTGACGGAGCTGGAACGCAACCAACACGCATCTGGTGGAATTTGCGGGTAAGTTTGGTTTATGTGTGGGGCAGAACTAGTGGTCAAATGTTGGTGACAATGCTCCACCATTCGCTGTAAAAAAGGAGACAATAAAGAGGAAAGGGCAGTTTGTCACTGCCGGTAAGTTGCAAAGCAGCAGTGCACGATTTGAGACAACATCGCCATAATGAAATTAGTGCATCATGCAAGAAGCACGTAGCTACATAGTGTATGACACTGAAGTGTACTAATGTACGTATGCAGTTTGAGACACACATGATGGCTGGCTAGTTTGAGGTTGTTGCCAGAGCAGGAGACTAAATGTTCGTCACTAATAATACGTTTTCTAATAATCACAAATGATCATTTTGATTATTTACCAGCCATTATTATCATCTCTTGGTGTGTTGTTGAGTTCTACATCAAAGATTTTTAAGATTCACGAACAGACAAAATGTTAAGCTGTAGATTTACGGAGCAACACTCTCAGAGTGGTTGGTTAAAGTAAACCAAAGCTCCATTCAGAGGGGATTACTGAAGATTAATTATTTGTAATTACTATTTCCTAATTTGAATCCAGTCGGCTGATCATGTCAGTGATTCTCCTCCTCAACCACGGTTTTAATTTCAGCCCCAAATGCTGCCTGTATTGAGCTCACTCAGAGGTGGTCTGATAACTCCGCTGTCGCTCCACAGAAGCTCCTCTGGGTTTCAGCTCATTTTCACATGCTTTACTCACCAATTGTGCCACTTCCCCAGCGGCAGCCACTACACTGTTTAATTTCTGTGTGAGAGAGTAAAGACAGGTGACACGGACGCATTTAAAAGAATATTTATGGGTATTTTCAACCTTACTTGTTTTTTGTCACTGTGACAATTGATTGTGTTGAAACATATTGTTGCTTCATTGTGCAGCTTCTTTTCCCTCCTGCAGTGCAGCTCTCTGTAACCCACTTGTTCAGTGATCAGTGATCATCAGTGGTAACCTGTTCGATATTGTTATGGCTCTGTACCTTACAGACCTACAAACTGCATCTGTTCTGGGTTTTGTTTAACCTCCAGGATCCAGTGCCACCATGCTGGTGTCTCACGTAATTAATTTGTGAGCACAGACAATTTTACTACATCACTATATTCCTTTCGACAGTCACTGGATTGCACGCCAACCTGTCTTCTACTCTGAGCGATGAGAGACTGGCATGCATTCTCTCTGTACTCTGCCTCACGCCTGGCAGACAGGGCAGTGGGAGCCTTGCAGCTTTATTATAGCTCAGACAGATCTTTTTTGGTTGCACCAGACTAGACTGCTGAGCAGTAATCAAGGTGAGATAAAACCAGAGCCTGTGTCACTAACACTCTATAGGCAGGGGTGAGAAAAGAGGAACATCTTATGCAGGGTATTCCTTTACCCATTTTCCTTACAATATTTTTAAAAATGTGTCTCGCATGGTAGTTGCCCATTGAGTCTGACATCAACCATATTTGCCTCTTGAAGTTGTTCTGTGTCTGAGCATGTGAGTGACAGGCACAGCTGGTTATCATTAGGGGCTTTCCTGCAGTGCCGGTGCCAGACAATTAGCAGCAAGGGGGCACAGGGGGTTTCATGGGTGGACACTCCTCTTTACATGGTCATAAATTTGATGTTTTTCCATTATAGTGATTTTGAGTTTATCCACACAGACTGGGAGGTGTGCCTTTACTGAGAATTAATGTCCATCCCTGGACCACTCAGAAGTGACCAGCCCGTTCAGCCAAGCGCTTGTGTAATCTCACGTAACCAAAAACAAAATGAGCCACACTGTGCACAAACAAATGGATTATCAGTCACTGCCTGCACTCTGGGTCTGAAGCAGCATGAAGATAGCCAACTGTGACTCTTAAACTACGGCCATGAACACACCTTATTACTATATTTTCAAATACATACATGTTGTGGAAAATAAAAAGTTGTTTTATGAAACTGTTAGTATTCTAATTTTAAAGAATCATTCTACAAAATATATTAAACAAAAATGGGAGAAAGAATCGAACATACAAATAACAGGTGGGCTGGACAGAGATATGTGAGAAACAGCATCTGCTGCAAACTCAAGGTCCTTGAGGGAGTTTGGTTTGAAAAACCACACGCAATTCTTTATCACCCTGAGACTAACAGGGCTTTTGTTGGAGACAATGCGGAACCTCACTGGCCAATCATTATCATGTTTTTTGGGTTTGCCCCAAAATACAACCATAGTGGCAAGAGACTAAAGCCCCTTTTACACTGACAGATTTTTGCCGAATGTTGGGCCGTTTTGCCGGCAAGCTGCGAGCGTTTAGACACACACAGCCGGATTGGCGAGTTGATCCAAGGTGCCCAACTTTCCCCCTCGTAGGGTAGACATATTGGTGGAACCTTTTTGGTTTCAAAAGAACAAGGCGGCTGTCATGGCTGTTGAAGACTTGTGGGAGGAGCTGTTGATGACGCCGCATGCTGTGACCCACTGGCGGTGGATAAACAGGAATTAGCGAACAGCTAGTAGCAAGAGGGAAACACAAACCTGACAGACACTGTAAAGATGAGCAACTGGGGAGACAAGGAATTGCGCGCCCTCCTTGTCCTCGCAAACGAAGAGGCCATTAACCGTCAGATGACGGGGACGGTGAAGGACGGGCCGACTTACGAGAGAATCGCCGAAGGACTGACCAGCCGCGGCTTCCCTCCCACGTCACTGTTTACGTCACACGCTGAGCTACACGTTTTGTTACTTGCTCACGCCCCCCATTGCCCCGAAAAAGGCACATTCTGTATAAACAAAAGTAGGTAGGCGGCATTTTGCTGCACTCCCTGATTTTGTTTTTATACTGCCAATGCTGAAAAAACACTGATTGGGCTTTCCCGCAACTTTGCAGAATTCCTATCTTAAAAAGGGCTTGAAGCTGAGATTCAAAAGATACTTGGAATGGAGTTCGTCTACTCATTTGCAACATTATACCTTGGAAAAAAATCCTGAAACTGCCCCACACAAGGATAAATAAATGTACTTTTGGCAAGTAGCACGAAATCCATAACTTGAAAATGGTTGATCCTCCAGCACTGCTGACGATTATGCACGAAATATACTGTGTGAGAAGATTTTTATTTTAAGGCTTGAGCTGGAAGAATGTACAAAATATTGGAAGAAATGGATTGTGTATAAACGCCACTGAGAAAGGTTTGACGCTGTATGCCAGCTGTCATGACCCAGCTCATAGGCCATGTCAAAAATGGGAGACACATGGTATCAACTGAAAAGTGCACAAATTTATTATTAACAGAAGATAATTGCAAAAAAATTTGTTAATTTATGAGGCGTGTGAAGCTGCGTGAGTGACTGATGTGTGCAGGGTGTTGTATGGTGAAGAACACAAACTGAAAACCAGGCTGAGGCCAACTAAAGCCAGACCTTAGTATGCTGCCACTGGGAGACTGGCCAGGTGCTCCCAGGTGCCACTTACTCAGCTCCGCCCACCAGGACCTGCAAGACACAGCAGATGGAGAGACAGGGAAAAACACACACAAAGCAGACCCTGCTGAGGCAGGAGGCCATCACACAGGATGTCAGTGCAAAAATACTGTGATTTGACTTTGCAACACCCAGGACGACCTCATGTTCTTTGTTTCCTCAAATAAGAGTTGCAAAAATAACATGGCCCTCCAGTGCCCCTTCTCTCGTCGGGAAGAAAACCCCAAACTTCCATCCATTCTTACTCTGTCCTCTCATATGGTAATGCTAAAGTTACTTATGACAATACCAGCTCTGAAACAAAAATGAAGACACTAGTCCAGCCTTTGCAGTGCAACGAGCAGCAGGGAGAGAGTGAGTTATCACCAAAGCAAAAAACAGCTAATTTGCCTGAACAGAGGTCACTGCAGTCATCAGACGTGATGAGATGAAAGCATGGATGACTCTTTCAAGGTCTGTTTGAGATAAAATGCAATGTTCCTAAATTGGAGAAAACATAATTGTTCAGCCTTGGTTATTTGCTTGTCAAAACGGAGCTCAGAGTCAAAGATCAGACCTAAATTGTTGGTGGAATGTTTGACATTGGAGGACAATTCCCAGGATTTATTTTTTCAACTGACAGGTCAGGTTTGAGTGCCGAATCAAAGGACTCCCAAATTAGACTCACTGAGCCGGAGGAAGTTTTGTGACATTCAGCACTGGATAGCAGAGAAAGCAGAAAAGATCTTTGAATAGAAAATGGAGTAGGACCAAGAACTGACCCCTGTGGAATACCATATGAGAGGGGGCGGAGATGAGGAGAATTCATCCGTTACTACAGAGAGAGATCTGTCAAAGAAATATATGAAACCTGGCAGAAGTAGTGTCCATAATACCAGCACAGTTTCAAGGCGATTTCTAAGGATGTTTAGGTCGACATTATCAAAAGTGCAACTTATATTCAGTGGAATCAACAGCAACTAGTCAAAGGAGCTGTTCCTGCGCCGTGCTGCGTACAGAATTCTGGTTGACATTGCTTGAATATATTTGTGCTACTCATGTGTGAGATAAATTGAGAGGCAACAGACTTTTCTGAAATTTTAAACTTGTTTAAAACCCGAGGGTGGATTGAGGGTATTTTTAGAAGAGGTCAAACTATTGCATTTCTAAAACTGGATGGAATGGAGTAGAAAATGAGCTCTTGATAACAGAAAGAATTTGCGGGCCGTCTGAAACAGCTCTGTCAGAAATCCAGTGGGAATAATGTCTAATTGGCAGGTGGAGAAATGTAAGTGGTAGATTAGCTTCTCTAATTCTAGCACTGGAGTTTGCTTGAAATGAGACACACTGGCAGCAGCTCAGCAAAGATGAGAAGATTCCTGGTCACAGGTGTGATCTGGAGCCTAACTTAATCTATTTTATCTAAGAAATGGTGAAGACACTGATTACATATCTCAGTGGATGCTTCCATATGTCGGCTAAGAGGAGGGTTAACTATTGAGCTTGCTGCCTGAAATAATGTGGTCCTCTTACCCTCACCGGCCACTTTATTAGGTACACCTGTTCAACTGCTCATTAACACAAACAGCTAATCAGCCAATCATGTGGCGGCAGCTCATTGCTATTAGGCATGTAGACACGGTGAAGACGACCCGCCGAAGTTCATGGGTGACACTTTAAATCCCTTGTGTGGTAAAAGATTGAAATTAAAAAGGAATCATGCTTAAAATATTGAAGAAATGTGTCATGATTAATTTCATGCCTTTTTGGATCAGTTCATTGTTTTTCACTGTGAACAAAATATTGACCATGGGTGCTCAAACTCTCGCCTCACCAATAAACCACAGATTTCATCTTTGTGAGGCTTGTATTGATAGAAACTGCTCATTGAAACAAGGCTCATTGATGCCCCTTGTGGCTGACGGGGGTTAAACAGCCACTCAATTATAGTTCTCAGTTCATACCACAGCAGTTACAGTGTTAATACCACGAGGACTGGCGATGACTCTACACACCCTCAACATTATGCAAGTGCAAAAGCGAACAAGCTACATGGGCCATATGGATGATTTTGTCTATGTACCCATAGAGCACAAAATCAAACCAACCAGCTTTGTTCCTTTAAATCTAAATCAAACCAAACAACAAAGAGAGTGTGCAGCACTCCCCGTGGTAGCTGCGAACGGCAACTTCAACACGACATGTTGCCAGCAAATCTGCAGCATCTGGTGTGGAGAATAAACCACAGAAGGCTCTGGAATTGTCACTGTCTGTTCTTTTACCTCACGTCTCACTGACAGTCACCACTTCACAACAGAACCCGGCAACAACAGGTTGTGGATTATGACTTTAATGAAACATTAATATGTCTCCACCACCTCCGGCTTCTGCTGCTGTTCGCTGCGAGAGCGGGGAAGGTTGGGAGGATGGAGGGAGGGAGAGCCAGGACAAGAAAAGCACTGTAACATATGAGGAGAAAAAGAGAGATACTTGCATCTCCTCCAGTCGAGCAGGCTCTGGAGGTTTAAATGATTGTCGTGGGGCAGACGTCTGCTGCACTCATATTAAACAACAGCTTGTCTGCAGAAATAAGCTGCAGGGCTATTGGTTTACTCTCCATCTCCGTCCCTTGCTTCCTCTACTACCCCCATTCAGTCTGTGTGTGTGTGTGTGTGTGTGTGTGTGTGTGTGTGTGTGTGTGTGTGTGTGTGTGTGTGTGTGTGTGTGTGCGCGTGTGTGTGTGTGTGTGTGTGCAGAAATAATGGACTACTTGTGTGTTTTTGTGTGCATGTACAGTATCTGCAGAGGTGTGTGTTGCATGCATGTGTATTTATTTCCACATTTCTTTCTTTTTTTTTTTTGGTGTGTTTTTTCGTACATGTGTGTGTACACTTGGAAATGCCTCTTTGTGTGTGTGTGTGTGTGTGTGTGCTACAGTGTACGTGTTATGGGCTTTTTCCAAATACACACAGTGACTCCCATGTGCCCGGCTATTGATTTAGAAATGACCGGCCTGCTCACTCACACCATCTGCTCTGCTAACGAAGAACGACAGAGAGAGGGAGCGAGACAGTGAATGAGATATACTCCCAGTCTCTTTCTCTCCGAACAGCATTTTAAAAGGAGACAAACAATTAAAAGAAGAGCAAGAAAAGAAGGACTGTGTGTGGGCTGATGGTGATGCGATGCTGCTGTTGTGATGGAGAGCTTGTAGGTTGACCTGCGGGGTCACTTGTGAGCAGCTTCGGGGAGCAGTGGCCAAGTCAGGACTGAGGAAAGAAAATAGCTGCAGTGTTGCTTTGGAATGTTAGAAAAAAAACACATGACGGATACACAGAGGTTGTTACTACAGCAGATACTAGAGCTAGAAAGGGCTAATTTATGCTCAGGGTTAGACACGGATGGAGCTGCCTCTCCATACACTGCGTTCAGATCATCTGTATTTGTGAATGTTTTCTGAAAGCTTACAAATGCGGACGAAAACAGAGCAGAACCAACAGAGATTGTGGAGGCAGTGTAGCGTGGCGACATGGCAGAACGGAAGGAATCTGTAATATCAACACATCCTCACTCCAACCTCGTCACAGATCGATATTTGGCCAAGGACTTTCTACGCTGACATACGACGTCCAAGGTACCCTGGGTACGTTGGTTGTTGACGTTCTGGGACACCGTGTCAACTTCAGCCTGTTTGTTTGTCTGAAATGTCTGTTTTCAAAATACACTTCCTTTTTCGACAGGAAATTACAATTTGCTTACAGTCTCTTTCAAAATAAACTCATTACGTTGGTACAACACTGGGAATTGACTTTTTTTTCCTACGACAACAAACGCACATGATTGGGTTTAGGAAAAGAGAAGAGGGTCTGGCTTTACAATCCTCTGGGAAGCAAACAGAAGTCGTGGGCGTCCTCCTGCCAACCCCTCTCGGACTTTAGCCGAAAATTCTGTTTTTGTGCAACTGCGTTTCCCCCTGACGCCGCTGGGCTTCATCGAAGTGCGACCGTTTTGGTGATATAGTCAGAAACATTCTCCGTCTTAATGTCGGGAGTTATAAAATGGCCGCACAGACCACGGCTGTTTCCAACGCTGCCTCTGTTTAAAAGGTACAATATTACTTTCCGTAAGAAAACATTGCACGAGAACAGCCTGACTTACGCTTCCTTTTACATGCTGGAGGGCGGATAAACAAAAATATCAGTACATCATCTGTGTCGACTGATATTGGCTTCAACTTGAAATATCAAGTTTGGTCAACATGCTGTTTCTTATTTACACACAATGAAAAAGTTGTATTTCTTGTCTCCATCACAAAAGAGTATGCATGTATGATATGAAGATGAGACTTGATCACTAAAATTAGGTGGGAAAAAAGTGGATGTATCAACACTCGGCAACTCACACCAAAACAATTGAGACTGATAAACACACTACAGGTAAGACGGAACAACATGTATTCTTGATGTGGGCGTAAACTGTCCCTTTAATGCCACAAACAGATAGTGATGGCCAAATGAAGCTTCATGAAGCATTTCCTTTATTTTCTGAGCCCACTAGATGGCGCTCATGGTTTAAAGAGAGAGGCTCAAAGAATTGTAATTCAGTGTGCTTTCAACCTTTTGTTGAACAAAAAGCTCCATCTAGTGGGCTCAGAAAATAAAGACAATGCTTCATGAGGCTTCATTTGGCCATCACTACAAACAACTTCTTGGTCACAAGCAGCATCTACAATAACTAAGCCTCTGATGATGATATACAATCGAGCAATACAAATTTTTGACAGGAAACCAATAAAAACACATCATTATGTTCTTCAGAAAATAAACGTGTTAAGTTTTGATAATTTCAAACTCATCCATAAATGCTAATAATCAGATAATCGTCTCCCCAGGTGCTCAGTGACCTCGTGGAGCAACCAATGGGAGCTGTCAGGTCCCCCTGTGTAAACCCTCATTTGGACAAACAGCTTGTTCTGTCTATGGAATTAACATGTGGAGTTCTTCACCTACAGAACTCAAACTGGATCCTGATTTCGATCACTTTAAACTCAGGCTGAAACAGGTCTTGAAGAGGGATCGGTTCTGCAGTCATGAATAATGTGTTGCTTCCTATTCTGTGGTGCTGATTATGTGTTGCAGTTTGTGTCTTGTATTCTGTCTGTATTTTTATTCTTGTTTGTACTTTGCACTGTTACTGTGTTCTTGTTGTTGTTTGTATCTTAAGACCCAGCTGGGGCGTCGGTGGCTTAGTGGATAGAGCAGATGCCCCATGTACTTGTACGTAGCAGCCCGGGTTTGACTCCAGCCTGTGGCCCTTTTGCTGCATGTCATTTCCCCTCTCTCTCTGTCCCCCTCACACCTAGTCTTGCTCACCAGACCTTTCTCAAGAAAAGAAAGGTCTGGCTGGGCCGACTCTCACTTTCAATCAATCATGATCGTTCTGGGCAAAAATATTGCTGGGGGGAAACAGGTTTTGGTGTAACAAAATATCGCCTACAGGACGCGAACCATGGCAGAAAAATGGCTACATCCCCGCAAGATCAAACACCACGAAAGTTAGTAAAGGACGTGTTGAAAACAGGTGATAGGGCGGGACTGCAGCGCCCTAAAAAAAATCTTTAAAAAAACAAAAAAACAAACAAAGTCCCAGCCAGGGATGAGTAGTGATGGCCAAATGAAGCCTCATGAAGTGTTTTCTTTATTTTCTGAGCCCACTAGATGGTGCTCATGGTTTAAAGAGAGAGGCTTAAAGAATTGCAGTTCAGTGTGCTTTCAACCTTTTGTTGAACAAAAAGCGCCATCTAGTGGGCTCAGAAAATAAAGACAATGCTTCATGAGGCTTCATTTGGCCGTCACTAGGGACGGGCAAATTAGCTTAGGTTATACATACTGTGGTGTGTCGCATGTATGTATGCTACAATCTTGCCCCTACACAAATATACATTAAATAAATTACAAGCCAAACAGCACTCTCTCTCCATTCATAAACATCTGAATGCTGCCAGAGCTGTTTCCCTTTAATCTAAAACAGATACAGGAAATGTTTCGTTTGCAGAGGCAGAGCAACAAAACATGTCTTCCCACTAAAACACAGTGAAATAGCATTATGAAACAGAAGGGATTAGTGGTACAGGCCCGTCTCTACTCACAGCCTGTCTCAGGTAAAGCCTCAGTTGTCTCTTGTTGCTCTGTTGCGTTAAGAGTTCTCCACAGGCAGCCAGTGTTGTGTCTTAAACTTCGCAGGCCGATACATGTGTGTAATCCTGCCTGCGTACTGTACTACAGCAGTATTCATGTCAGGTGGTGCTGTGGCCCCTCTGGTCCGTATTAGAGACAGCTCCACATCTGGCAACACGGTTATTTAGCTGATAAAAGAGGCTGTGGGTGGGTGTGTTGTACGCTTAGTGTGTGCGCAGACAATCCCACATGTCCGTGTGTGTTTACGTGTGCGAGTATCAATAGAGATGCTACATACAGGTTGGCAGAGTGTGTTTTATCCCCTTTGACAGGCCGTGTTGAATATTACATGCATCCCATGGCGTTAGCTGTTAAAAACTGAAGCTATGTTCCATGTAATATTCATCCAGCAGAGCCTGAGCAGGATCAGCAGCACACACCATAAGCTTTATATTCACTTCCATTCACACTCACAATGAGCTAATACACAAGCATGATGAAAGATGCATTAAAGGTACGAGGCGTGATGCTGCATGCTAATGTGCCGACACACACGCTCGTAGGAAAAGCACAGAGAGTATTGCCTACAAAGTACACAACACACACTGGGAGCGTAGAGCAGTGTGTGTTGTTTGTGTCTTCTTCCTCTCCTGTTTCTCCCCCAGTCTTCTCTTTAGCTGCCTCCCTCCTCCTCCTCCGCCCCCCGCTCCCCCAGTGGACGCCTGTCTGCAGCTTGTTATCCGTTGGAGTGTGACAGTGTGATAATCCATGCCGATGTGTGCCGCTGACCCTGTGATGTGCTGCAAGACCTGCCTGCCTCTGTGTGTGTGTATCTGAGGGTAACGTTGCTTGGATATTTGTTCGTTGTGTGTGTGTGCGTGTTTGCGTGTGCGTACATGAGTGTGCATTCTGATGTACGGCAGCATTCGGGTGCTTCTTTTTCTTGTTGCTTATCAGGCGCGCAGGGCGATGCATATGCTGCTTCAATCATCCAGGATGTGGGGGAGCTGGCTGTTTGATATTTAATATAAGCAGTGTGAGACTTTGCAGAGGCCGCTTTCACATTTAGCACAGCCCGCACACGTAGAGATCTTACTGTCATCTTCAACACGTGGCTCAGTCCACCACAGAGGAAGAGGAGGACGCCACTCCAGTCAGTCAAATAGATCTGTTTGCTGACACAGCAGTCTTATCTCACATGCAGCTCCGGCATTCCTGATATGTGTTTATTTTCATGTACCTGCAAATCCTTTTTTAAACTCGATACCCCTTCAGTATTCAGATATGCCAGAGTTACCTCCTTAGGTTGCACAATTGAAATGAATGTTACGAGTGGAGCAGACACTGTGTGGATAAAGGCCGACTTTTAAATTTCTGTCAGATTGTCATTTTACGTGCAGTTATACAGTAGATTTCAGTCGGCACGCTCCCAGTTTGCTGCAACAGGCTGGAGTAGCACCCAGAAGCCAGTCCGTTTATTCGTCCAAAATAGTCGCACGACTAAAAATAAGTCAGTCACATCTACACACTGAGTCTGAAACTTGTGTCCGTCATTAAACTTTTCAGAACAGATTTGATTGTCTGCGTTTCTCCCATCCGTCAGAGCCTTTAGAGACGTTTGACCAAGAATCAGTGAATAAAATGTGGCGGTGGGACACACAGAATCATGTCATAACTCAGATAGCTCACTTTCAATGATGGGGATGATGATGAAGAGGAGGAGGAGGGAGACCGCAACACAAAACATGGAGGACACAGGGAGAGAGAGAGAGAATAGCTCCGCCCCTTCATGCAGGGAGGGAGTGATGACAGTCAGATAGGTGACTCCAGTGGAGAGAGGCAAAGGAGGAAATGTGTCTTTTCATTTTGTCACGTATTGTGAATTTTCACAGTGAATAAATCAATAAAATGCATCAGAATCAGTGTGCAAGAATTTTTTTCAGATGACAGATTTAAAAAAATGCATCAACAAAAATCAGACTCAGTGTGCTAAGGTTTAACACCACAGAGGCTGAATAAAGTCCTGCTATGGACAGACGTGCAACATGTGTCTCAGCCACCTGAGAAAGAAGTTCTTCTGCACTCTGGTTCCTAAAAACTCTTGTTTCTATAGTGAACATTTCTTTGCCGTTGTCATTATCACTCTTTTTTATTTTCTTGTATCTGTTGTCTCCTCCATAAACCTCTGAAAGTCTGACCCAGACAGCTGACCAGCAGGCATATGGGAGGCGAGGGTAAAGATGAGGCCTCAGGTCATGTCCTCAGGGTCCTGGAAGGTTCATATGTCACAAGCATATCTGAGACATATTTGAGTGCTGAGCCCAGGGGTAAAGTGGAGGAAATATTCTCAATACGACATCCACTTACACTGATATTTATTTTTTAGATGTCCACAGCAGTACACTGCTGAGCTCCTGTGTTGAGACAGAGTGCCCATAGATTATAAAAATTATGGATTTGCATCTGTGACGTCAGACATTGGTTTGTGGACTCCTGTTGTGAAGCCTTGAATTGCTGTCGCCACCTTTGTTTTGGTGGAGGCAGAAGTGACTAAATGAGGCTGGATCTGACTGAGAAGCTGACGACACTACCTGCAGACAGCCTGTCGCTCAAAGCAGCCACCTTTGATTCTCTCTATCTATTAGATGGAGAGATGTCAGAGTGAGGGGGCAGCGCCTGTCCATGGGCTGGAGGTTCAGTGCCTTGCTAAGGGGCACCTCTGCAGTGCCCAGGAGGTGAACCAGCACCTCTCCAGCCACCAGTACACGCTCCATGCTTGGTCTCTGTGGGGCTTAAACCAGCAACCCTCTGCCCCCGAAAAAACTTCCAGTGTTTACCAGGAGTGGGGTTCGAACCCACGAAGACTACGTCTATTGGATCTTAAGTCCAACGCCTTAACCACTCGGCCATCCTGGTTATACACAAATATATATTTATTAAAAGCATTGCAACAGGTCGAATATTAAACAACTTCTAAACCAGAGATACTTTCAGCTGGTGGAGGAAACACAGACAGTTTCACACCCCGATCACATTTAAAAAGAAACATTAAATGCCACTAGTAAAAAATAAATAAATTAAAAAATTGCTGGCATCGCCTTTTTATTGTCGCCTTTTGTTGTCGTGACCACCACAGAAGCCCCGCCTCTCAAATCATCCCAGTGGACAATGGGACGTATGAAGAAATGACGCGGGGCACTTTTTTCACTCTAAATTGAAGTTTTTTCAACTTGAGGACGTCAGAGCGCTCTGGCAAAAACAGCAGGCACGTAGAGCGCAGAAACACCAGGCTGGTAGCGACACAAAACCAGCGAGCAAAAAGCTTCATTCGATTCCTGTGTCTGTCCTGGACAAACAGCCATCAACAAATGTATTTCAGCGTAACTTTTGATGACGAAGTTAACACTGGAGGGAGGTTACGTCACCTGATTAACTGCCTGAATGATCGACGACCTGACTCTGTGAACGATTGGCTGGTTATCTGGCAGGTCAGGAATGTGATCAGCTGTCTGCAGTGTGAGCAGTTCCACATGGCTGCTGTCAAAAGATCTGCACACTGTAGTCAGCTTGTTTTATATTGTCTGCATCTTCCAGCCATCTGCGCTTCCACAGCTTCTCTTTTTTCTTCTTATTTTCTGCTCGTAGCCGATTTATATAAAGTAACTGCCTTTCTCTGTTTTTGTATCATGATTAAAAAAAACTGTATTGGATTTGTCTCTGCCAAAACATGTTCAGCGTATTTAGTGTGTTGAGAACATATATGTATGCATATATAACGACCCTACAGACATTTTGGCAACATTTAATTTTACGCCTCCATAAATCGCTGATCCTTCTGCAGGACATCTGCTTGAAAAGAACTCTGTCACTTTGTGCTAATTATGGGGAGATTTCCCTTAAATAAAAACTCCATTTGAACTCTTCATTCATGATTCATTTATTACTGGACACTTGAACAGTTTCCTTTCCTGTGGACAAATTTCACATCCTTGTATGTTCATGTTGCTGACCTGCTGTGTCACTATAACACACTCTTGGTTGCACAAGCAGTTAATTGGAATAAATTAATTGGATGTGTGCTAATTAAACACAGTCCCTATTTTCATTTTAATTACTACCCACCTAATTTCAGATAATGTCATGAAAATTATTATGAATTTATTCAGAAATGACAAATATAAAATACATATTTATTGCATTTTATTGCATATCAGTCAAACATAGAAAAAGCATCTGTCTTTACAAAATGGCTCCTGGCAGGAGGACACAACATGACAAGTTCTTTTGTTTTTACACTTTACAGTCTGTATCCTGGTCAGTGGAACTTTGCAAAGGCATTTACCCAGTTAGCATACTTAACCCTTAAAACCCTGCAAGAGAAATGCTCCGCCAGAGCCAGGGGCTAGTGATGGCCAAATGAAGCCTCATGAAGCATTTTCTTTATTTCATGAGACCACTAGATGGCACTTTTTGTTCAACCAAATTCTTTGAGCCTCTTTCTTTCAACCATGAGCGCCATCTAGTGGGCTCAGAAAATAAAGAAAATGCTTCATGAGGCTTCATTTGGCCATCACTACCACGAGGGTAAATATAGACAGTGCAGGCAGTGCAGTTTCACTGGGGCCCCTGGGTGGAGGGGCTGTAGAGAGAGCGGGTTTTTGCAAGTGATTCAGTTTGTCATATTGGAAATACACCTGTGAATAAAAATAAACAATAAAAAAAAAATGGTGCCATTTGTTATATCTGTCCTCAAAAAGGCAAATTCATCATGTTTTTTTCACAACAAAATGATGTGATTTTTCTATATAAGCTATAAAATCTATAAATTCACCATAAAAACTATTTAATTAAATGATTGATTGATGTCTTTATTTTTTTGTCAGATAAGCAGTGATGACTGCTGGGTAATATGTACGTTGATGTTGTCCAATGTCAAGTCTTTATTTGTGTCAAAACAATGCATGCACGATATTGTGCACTGGGTCCAGTCTTAACTCCCTCGTGCCACTGGCCAGGGCCTACACTGGTATTTATGCTTATTGTGATGTCATCTCATGAGGTATCTTCATATGTCTATATCTTCATGTCAGTGCTTTATATCCCTTAAAATCTGTACAACCTAAGGTAAAAGGTTATGTAGGTAAATAAACCATATAAGTATTGTGTCATTTAAAAAAATAAATGCAAAAATAAGACGTCAGATTTTACAAAATAAAAACAGAAAAGAAAAGATCCAAAAGAGTTATAAATGCAGAAACATAAAGAAAATGTTTCTTAATGCAAGTTATGTATGTCAGTAACTACATACATTATTTAGTTTTTGAGATTGTTATGAGCAGCATGAGCTCAGTGGTACAGTGGTTAGCATCATCACCTCACAGCAAGAGGGTTGCTGGTTCGAACCTGGGATGTGCTGGTTTGGAGTTTGTCAGCGTGGGTTTTCCCAGGTAGTGATGGCCAAATGAAGCCTCATTCTTTATTTTCTGAGCCCACTAGATGGCGCTCATGGTTTAAAGAGAGAGGCTCAAAGAATGGCAATTCAGTGTGCTTTCAACTTTTTATTGAACATAAAGCGCCATCTAGTGGGCTCAGAAAATAAAGACAATGCTTCATCAGGCTTCATTTGGCCATCACTAGTAGCCACCACTATTGAGCTTTGGCAAAATGCAGGAGAAAAGGCGCTGGGCTGAAGACATATGACCAAAAAGCTACAGGTGCTCCAGCTTCCTCCCACAGTCCAAAGACATGCAGGTTAATCAGTCACTCTAAATTGTGAATGTGTGAATGTGAGTGTAAATGGTAGTGATGGCCAAATGAAGCCTCGTGAAGCATTTTCTTTATTTTCTGAGCCCACTAGATGGCGCTCATGGTTTAAAGGGAGAGGCTCAGAGAATGGCAATTCAGTGGGCTCATAGAATAAAGAAAATGCTTCATGAGGCTTCATTTGGCCATCACTAGTGAATGGTTGTCTGTCTCTATGTGTCAGCCCTGTGATAGTCTGGTGATCTGTCCAGGTGTCGGCTGTGATAGGCTCCAGCCTCCTCTGGACCCTAAACAGGATGAGCAGTTATGTAAAATAAATGAATGAATGAGTGAAAAGGCGCTCATTTATTTATTTATTCATTCATTCATTTATTCATTCATTCATTCATTCATTTGGCACCACTGCGCATTGTCGCATGGTTTTGTCCCACACACAATTCAGCACACTGTCTTCATTACAAGTGTATAACGTGATGACATGGTCGACAGAAGCCTTCGCTCTCTGCTGCAAAAAGAATGAATGTTTGAGCTGTTGTGGTTTTTATTTTAGATCAATATATACAGAATTATACAAACAATGTCTTGTGGCCGTTACGGAACAATCCCTGGGGAAACACTGCATAATAACAGCGAAATACATGTCTGCACAGCATGGAAGGTGAGGTAACATAAGGTAATGACATCATGACGGGAAGACAGAAGCCTCAGCTCTCTGCTGCTAACAGAATGAACTGTTGTGTTTTTGTTTTAGATTCATTTAAACAGAATCACACAGACAAAGATCTCCCACGGCTGTCAGGTATATTCTGCAGACCTGTGATGACACACGGCGACAGACTGGTGACATCTCTTTCTCTGAATGACTGAAAATGTTAGTTTATATTTGTCACATATTTTGTTGGTATTTGTGTTTGTTGCAGCAGGTATCCACGGTGACACCTGTGGCTCACACTGTTGCACACGTACAGGATGAGTGTGTGCTGTGTGTGATCAATTAAAACCTCACCAGCAGTGTCGTGTGATTCGAATGTTCGCACATGTCGTTACATTTAAATGGTGTCTCTTTTTTTTTATTTCAATCCATCCCATCATCACATTCCTCCAGTAATTCCCTTTTATTTTGACTTCACCTTTTCAACCAAAACACTGCAGTGATGAAGCTTTTCGAAAAAATTTCCTTTCACTCACAAATTAATTTCAGACCTCACACACTTCATTCTGACGATTTAATTAGATTTCAATGCCCAGTTTTACATTTGAGCTAATTAAGATAACCCGGACGCACACGTGTACTCGCACAGAACACACATGGAGCGAACCGAACAGGAATGGAAATCTGGTTATGGTTATTATCGTCATGGAAACCATCTGACGGCGAGCATAAAGCTTTCTCTCTCTTTCTCTCTCGCTCTCTCTCTCTGGACTGCTGGGAGAATCGGCCCCAAAGTAAAGGCATTACTGTGTTGGACTGGTTCCAAGCATTCACTCCTCCCTCACACACACACACACACACACACACACACACACACACACACACACACACACACACAGGCATAGTTTTAGGTTCAGACACACAAATACAGAAATGCACACGCTCACACACACACACACACACACACACACACACACACACACACACACACACACACACACTCCCCCTCCACTCCTACTGTGTATACATAGCCAGAGCTCCCTCTGCTGGTGATAATTGGAACTGCAGCCAACAAACCTGACTTCATCACACACACCATCACCGTCATCATCATCGTTGTCAGACCACATGATTTGACTTCAATGCAATTAACCTTCAAACAAACAAAACCTCTTTTTTCCATCAAGTATTTTTAAGGTTGGAGATGTGATGTTATTGAAAGTAGTGTGTGTGTGAGAATCAGCTATTCCAGCTTTTCATTTAGTTAATATATATGCATTTATAGCTCAAAGGCCTGTGTGTTTAAATAACATTCGGCCACAGAGAATGACTGTTACGACTGAGCCACTGGAAGATGATAAATTATGTCTTCAGAACAAGCGGTCAGTCGCATGAAACAGAGACTTCCTGAACGATGCACTTCCATACACAAAACTGGTGTCGTCATAAAAAGTAAGATGCTCTTCCATTTTTTGGTTCATACTTTCGTCCAGTGGAATTTTCCTAATGTGTTCACACCAAATGTGATGTGAATTTTTGCGTCGCTGTTCTCACGTGAGTTTGAACACTAGAATGTTTTGTGTTGACTGGCGTCAAATCAAACCAGGAGCCCTCTTGCTGTGAGGCGACAATGCTGACCACTGCACCACCGTGCCACCCAGGGTGGGGGAGTTTGCATGTTCTCCCCGTGTCAGCGTGGGTTTCCTCCAGGTGCTCCGACATGTTCTCCCCGTGCCAGCGTGGGTTTCCTCCAGGTGCTCCGACATGTTCTCCCGTGTCAGCGTGGGTTTCCTCCAGGTGCTCCAGCTTCCTCCCACAGTCCAAAGACATGCAGGTTAATTGGTGACTCTAAATTTTCCGTAGGTGTGAATGTGACTGTGAATGGTTGTCTGTCCAGGGTGAACCCCGCCTCTCACCCAGTGTCAACTGGGATAGGCTCCACCCCCCGTGACCCCCAACAGGATAAGGGTTTCAAAAAAATGAATGAAAGAATGGCGTCAAATCGTATAGCTGGAGTCAAGTAACAGACAAATGTTTTCACAACTTATCAGATAGTCCGACTTCCAAGCGAGCTCTTTTTTATTCCTTTTTTTATAAAAGTAAGACGTGGTGTCACAGAGCTCGGCCTCTCCTTTATATTTCCTATGAATGAACTTCCAGCGATACAGGCAGTCATACATCGCCGGACGATCTCAGTGCTGATTGGTTATCGTGGCGCAAATTGGTCGTTGAAGTTCAGACTTTAACACTCCTGAATAAGCGTGACGTAGAATCGTGCCACTCATGTCATTTGCAGCGTGTCCATTGCGCCACTTGGCAGGAATTCGCATCAAATCGTGTCTTTACATTGACTTTACATGTTATTTAAACGCAAGCTAGGTTTCAGTCTAATTTAATCATAATGTTAAAGTTTATAACTTCTGTTGAAACAGTTTAACAGTAAACATGCAACATTATATTACTCACAATCATATGAAAGATGCAACACCTTGACTCAGGAAAGTGTCACGATTACGTCGACAGAATATTGATCTCAGGAGGTTTTCTACACTGTTTTCTGGAGATACTTCAAAAACTTTGAGGATATTTTGAGTCATGACAAATAGAATACAAAATATATGTACTGTCTTATAAAGCATCACTTTATTCATTGATAGGAGTTAAGCATATATGAAAAAAATAACTTTTTTGTTGATAAAAAATCTGTTTAGACCATCAATTACCATTTTTACTTTATTGGGTGATTTCTGTGTTTAGATTCTTCGTCCATTGGAATGGCCAGAAGAAAATAACATAACACATAATAAAGTCCAGTAATCTTTTTGTTTCTAATTATTTATGGGTGTATTTAGAGTAGAACACCATGACAACACTGTAGTGCAAAGTAACTGGTTTCTGAGCAAGGCACAGAGCCCCAAACTGTCCATGGGCAGCCCCCACGCTCTGACATCTAATGTATATATAGGACCTGTTTGTGCATGTGTGTGTATTATGGTCCGGTGTGTGTGTGACAACAGAGTGACAAAACTGAATTTCCACTCAGTGATTAATAAAGTATATCTTCTTCTTCTACCAACTGTAAACTTGTTGTTGCAACCACCACAGACGGCGATGATGACATGAGGCGCTTCTCCGCTCTGAGTTGAGGTTTCTTCAACTGGAGGAGTTCAGAGCGCTCCGGGAAAAATGTTAAGCACCTAGAGCACAGAAACACAAGGACCTAAATCAGTTTAATGGTCTACTTGTTGCCATAGCAACTTTTAGTATGTATGATGCATTAAGGAATCTTGGAAGGACATTGAAACTCACCCTGACATGTATATATGCATTTTACAAAAACATATCTCTGAGTAAGAGCTTAAGTGTAAAACGTGGAAATGTATCAGTGGATTAGATTCACGCTGCAATCTGAACTCTTTGTGATATAAATGTCCTGTGAGAGTGAAGAGATGGAGAGGAGGACGACAAGAAAGACACTCATTCACATTCCTAAAAATAGAGCTCAAAAACCGCCACACAGTCGTAATTCAGACGCATGCACTCCTTCACCGCTGCACACACACACACACACACACACACACACACACACACACACACACACACACACACACACACACACACACAAACCTGCTCACATTGACGTCAGTACAATTATTACACACATGGATAATCTGCTGCACACACACATAGCACACACACACCTGGCAGTGACAGTAACTGTACTCTTTGTTAGTGTCTGGTCAGTAATCAGCCCCAGATGAGGGAACTGTTAATTAAATGTAATCACATTGGCTCCTTACGGCCTAATGCCATTCATACAGGGCCGCCTCTGATCCCGCACAGTTGTCGAACAACACAAGACACATGGTTAAACCCGGAGCGACGCGACGCCGGCTGCAGACAAACTTCAGCCTGAGCCCTGAGTTTTACATTTCAGACGTTCAGCAGATGCTTGGATATCCAGGCAGGCTTACATTAAAGAGATTGGAAATTTTATTGCAAATGCCTGCTGAGGAAAAATCACAGATGAGGATTTGGAGCTGGGCTGAGACTCTGAGTCGCTGAAGTGATGTGAAAAGAAGAGCTGAAATGTATCATTCAGTTCCTCGTGGATATAAAGGGTTTTGCAAACCAAAGCCTGAAGTTACCTACAGTGCTGTCTTTGAAAATGTTCAAACATTTGTTTCCATTTTTTACTGCCAGTCATACAGTACAGAGACATTTAATTTAAATGTCATCAGGAAGACAACAAACAAGACGCCGGCTGCCTGCCCTCTGAGACGGATATAAATAATTTTTTCATTTTTGGTTTATAATTAGAATTCTGTGGTGCCAGCAGTATTAAAAAAGTACATAAAAAAATTCAGCAAACATTACATCAAACTGAATTCATTGGGTCTCATTCATGAAACGTGAGCTGGACGAATTTGCGTGTAAACTGTTTGCAGAAGGAAATTTACGTGTACATATGTCAGTAGCTCCGATGTTTTCGTAGTTACTAACAAAATCTCCACCTGCTTCTGACTGCTCGTAGTGTCACATATCAGTTCAGAGGAGGACCCAAACGCAGACCACAGACAGTTTGAGTCTGACAAAAGGCAGATAAAAACCAAACGGAAAACAAATCAGGGGAAGAACACGATTAACAGGGAGGGATACAAGTACATAGACAAACTGACCAAGGACAAAGGGAAACACACAGGGATATATACACAGAAAACTAATCACAAGAACGAGACACAGCTGGAGGAGGAGGACACGGGCAACAGGAGGGAAACAGGGATTGACTAACAACAAGTGTGTGGAGGGAACACTAGGGTGGAGCAGACAAGCCTAACACAGAGCAGGTGTGAAGGGAAGACTCTGGGAACAGGGAAGGACTAACGAGACAGGTGTGACAGAAAACAGGCGGGAAAACACAGAAAGACAGGAATTAAAACCAGACATGACACATGAGGAGAGAATCTACAAAATAAAACAGGAAGCAGATTAAACATGAATGAATAACATGAAACAAGGAAAACAGGAAACCCCAAAACAAAGTAAACAAGATAACTATGAACAAAAACCCAGGATCGTGACACATTGTGCTAAATATTGTCATTATTAGAAATTACAATTTTAATTTTGTTCTCTTATGTTCATTGATGCCTTTGAAACACTAAAGTTAAACATGACAAAAGATTAGAAATAAAATACATTTAGATAAATTAGTTGGCATTTAGCAGATTAAACCTTCAGATCAGACATCAGTTACCTCCTTTCAGGCCTTTGATTTACCTGTCCCTGTCACACCACTATAGTTAGAATATTATACGTATATATGTGGCTGGGTTGAAAAAAAGAACAGGGTTTGGCTTCACAATCTTACAGGAAGCAAACTGTGCATTTACTGTGTCAAATTAAATGAAAAAGAAATATAAAAAGCCGATTATTTAGCTCTTTGTCGTTAATATCTGACAAATTGTTTTTCAATGTGACATGAATTTTCCATGCTATATTAGAATCAAGTCAGAGGAAGTCTCATTAGTTTTCATGGGGAGGTGCAGAGGAGCTTTTTCTTTTTTAAAACATAACACTTTGTTTATGCCAAAATAAACAGGGTGGGACCAAAGGTAGAGCTTGTCATCACTGATGCTCAGAGTCAGTCTGCACAATTTTCAGTTCTGCCAAAACGATCCCTCTCAGTGTCTGTTTTCTCCAACGTCCTGCAGAACATCCTTTAAAGCTGCAGACAGTCAATCACAAATCAAATGTATCTCAACAGACAGTCAATAGTCGTGTCCCTCTGGCCAACCACAGGAAGGTGCTTTACTGAGAGTCCATCATGGTTGCTATAAGCTCGTGTCAGTGGTGATAGGCTCCACCCAGGGCTCCGCTCCCACTCTGTGATTGGTCAATTGATGTTGTTTTTCATCTTGGCATGTATGATGCGTCTCTATCTAAAAGGAGAAAAGGATCCTGTACATCCCTTCATGAGACCTAATGACAGTACTTTGTATTTAGTGTTGGCAGGTCCCTGCTGTTCAACTCCTCACTTTGTTTTCTATATTGTGATTTGATTTCAATGTGGCACGGAAAACTCATATTATACTATTAACTTGTGAGCATCAGCGTTGGGGTAACGCATCATTTTTTGCTGTGTGCGCGAACATGTTCAGTGTGTTTCCTTTAATACACCTGCACTGTCTTCATATCCCGTTCTAATTTTGCATCCTGAGGCTGCCTGAGGGAGGGAGCAGCAGGGATAACTAGTGATGGCCAAATGAAGCCTCATGAAGCATTTTCTTTATTTTAAAGTGCGAGTAGGAGCATATGATGTTAAAAGGTCGGTGATATAACTAGGACCGAAACCACTGAGACATTGGAAAGTGATCAATAAAATCTTAAAATCAATTCTAAAATGTACCGGCAGCCAGTGTAGAGATGATAAAATAGGTGTGATGTGATCGTGTTTTTTTAGTTCTGGTTAAAAGCTTCACTGCAGAGTTCTGCACCATTTGTAGTCTGTCCAGGGATTTTTGACTTAGACAGGTAAAAAGGCTGTTACAAAAATCGAGCCGTGAAGAAATAAAAGCATGCAAAATGTGTCTTTAACAGTTAAAAAGGAACGGATCTTTGAAATATTTCTGAGCTGCTATAAGCATGATTGCACTAATTTTGTGGTGTGATATTTGAAAGTAAGATTACTGTCAAACCAGATGCCGAGGTTCCTTGCAGTGGGCTTGACGTATTCCGCTAAGGACCCAATAGACGGTATCAGTTGATCCTGACTGTGCTGCGATCCAATGACCAAAACCTCGGTTTTTGCCCCATTCAACTGGAGGAAAATCTATGACATCCAGTTTTTTATATCCACAATACAATTTTTCAAAGCACCCAACATCCCAGGATCAGTGGTTTTAACTGGTAGATACAGCTGTGTATCGTCTGCATAAAAATGGAACTGAACCCCATGTCTTTGCATTATGTGGCCCGGGGGAAGCATGTATATAGAAAATAAAATCGGTCCCAGGACTGACCCCTGGGGCTCACCGTACTTAAGTGGAACAAATGAGGACATGTGGTTGTTTCCTGCAACACAAAGCCTTCTGTTTGTAAGGTTAGATAAAAACCATTCTAAAACTGTACCTGAGATCCCAGTGCCTTGGTCGATTGTGTCAAAGGCGGAACTGAAGTCCAGAAATACTAAAACTGAGCACATACCATCGTCAGCTGCCATTAAAAGATCATTGGTCACTTTGAAAAGTGTTGTTTCAGTGCTGTGATACTTCCTAAAACCAGATTGAAATTTTTCAAAAATACAATTATCCTCCAGAGCTTTTTCTAAAATTTTCAATTAAAAAGATAACTTGGAAACTGATCTGTAGTTGTGAAGGATGGAAGGATCCCAGGTTTTTTCAATAGTGGGGACACACAAGCAGTTTTAAAATAGTCAGGGACACAACTGGTAGTCAGGGAACTGTTAAAAACAGAAAGCAAACTGGGCCCAATGCATTCAATTACCTGTACTGAAAACTTAGAGGGAACCACATCGAAAGGGCTGGTGGACACTCTTGTATGTGAAATCTCCTCCGAGAGTTCAGACAGGGTTAAAACTGGCTAAAAATGTCTTTGGGGGAGATGTACAGTAACTGACTGCACAGAGCTCAAAGCATCACATACAAGCAGCCATCAACATTCATCCATACAGGAAAGGGAGGGCTGGTTTGTCTTCCAGTGTGACGCTGCGTCATGCCGAGCTTCACGGCGTCTCTTGGCGTCTCCGCTGCCACACCGTGTTGATTACAAACAGCCCGCGGGGTCAGAGCCCAGCCTCGCTCTCTTATTCAGGGAAGAGGATTTATTTTCCTGGGTGGGAGAGCGAGAGAGGAGAAGACTTTCACACTCCCAGAGGCTGTAGTCATGCATAACCAAAACCCTGTGAAAGCATGTTTTCTGGAGGAAAACAGGCAGACATGCAGCCTCAGAGTGCCAGACAACATAATTAGAGTTGTAATAAGAGAGAAAAGTATCCCTGACTAAAAGGATGTTCACCAAAGCTGGAAATGAGATGACCATGACTGCCATCACTGATGTCATCACAACACACCAACGGCTCAGTGTTTGTGGATCAGTGGAGCACGGAGTAGAGTCATAGACACATGACATCACGCCACAGGAGGTTTGGTAATTCAATAACCATAAACAGGAGAATTAGGTGAAGTGTATTATCAGCAGATGTGCTGGGAACATTGTGAGCTGACTCCTGACTCCATTGTGGAAGCAAAGGTCCTTGGACAACAGGTCTGCTCACCGCCCTCACACACGGTGGTTGTTGGACCCATTCACCGCCCCTCCCACTCGCCCTACTTGGGCTTCCACCACCTTAACTTTCATTGTTGTTCGTCACATTTCCCCCTAATGCTGCTGGGCGCCGTTGAACTATAATGGCGACCAGACATTCTTGCAGTTGAAGAGAGCGTTAACTCTTCCACTCCATGAGGACGCCACTGTCCTCAGCCGCCATTTATAGGGTTCTCTTGACCTCTGACCTCAAGATATTTGAATGAAAGTGGGTTCTGTACGTACCATGAGTTTCAGACACACCCACTTTAAGATAGTGCCATGCAGTTGTTGGCACAAAACATCAGGACACCAAAGTCACAGTGGAGCAAACACTGCAGACCTCCTGTAACAGACAACACTTCTAACATGTGTGCTGTCCCTCAGTCAGCAGGACACCTGCATGTGAAGTGCTTGTCTCAGGTCTTAATCTGTCTTCTCAGAGGACGTTAAATGTGTTGGTGTTATGACAGTGTTGGTCAGTCTGTCTGCTCTGTGTCACATTTTGGTGCAATAAAAATGATAAAGATAAAGTCAATGAACAGACTGAAAACTTTACCTCAGAAGGTCAAACTGATGAAGTTTTCCTTTGGGGAAATAATTTGCAGTTGGAAAAAAGGTCATAAATAGCACTAGACTGCAAAATATTTCATTGCAATACATTTAATAACCTAATAATATTGTATCGTGACCCAAGTATTGTGACAATATCATCGATAATATCAATTGAGTCAGTTCCGTACTGTAAAAGGTGCCTGATGAAAACCCACCTGCCGTCCATCACGTCCTCGTCAACACAACCTGAGAACATGAAGTTTTGATTATAGTTAGTTATTCTGTATTCTTAATTTAATTGAACAAGTAAAATGAACCCTGGTCTGTTTGACATGCCCTGCATGTTATAGACACGCTGAATGGTAAATATGCCCACGTGCATTATTTATCTCTCATATTAGCACTCTTCTCTTCACTCACTTTGACAATTTAATTATAGAATCATCAAGACTGGTAAATCATACACACATTAAGCTAAATAGAACTGTCAGAGGATGAACTCTGATGAACAAACAATCCTGCACGAACTCTCCTGGAAATAGTAAATGATACTGCTGTAAGTGGACCTGCCTGGATGAAAATTGTCACGCTTCAATTTCACTATCAGAAACAAAGGAACACTGCTGTAGTAACCAAATAACACAGAGCATGTTTTACTTGTTTAATTGACTCTGCTGTATGTTGAAAACCACGGGCAGGTTCAGGTAAGGTAAAGTTAAGTGATACTGGTTGTAGGATTCAATGTTAATTACTTTCTGCTTTGAATCGCAGTGAGATAACCACACCTTCAACTGTCAGGTGGCATCACTGTGCTTAGAAATATGATACAAAGACAGGAAACATCAACACGGGACGCCGTGTCAACTTCAGCCTGTTACATGCATTGTCTGTTTTCAAAATACACTTCTGTTTTCACAGGAAATGTACAGTTTGCATACAGTCTCTTTCAAAATAAAAGCACTACGTCAGTACAACACCACAAACTGATGATTTTTTCCTTCACCAACACGTGCGTGGTTTGGTTTAGCAAAAAAGAACAGGGTTTGGCTTTATAATCATACTGGAAGTGAACACCGGCCCCCAGGTGGAAGTTGACCCATCCACCACCTCTCTCATCCGCCCTACTTGGACTTCTGCCGCCTTAACTTTCATTGTTGACACTGACGGGCGCTGCTGTAACCAGCCATGTATCATGCAGACATAAAAAAAGTTTTTTTTTTATTGTTGTCTCATACTGGAAATCACTGACGAAGCCTCAGATTTTTATTTTAAGACTGCATGCTTTTAACGGGCAGAAACTGTCCATCTCTTGAGGAAACAGAAGTGTATTTTGAAAAGACACAATACACGTCACAAATGTCAATGAGACGTCGTCCATAAACGTCCAGCTGATGCAGGGGGTTATGTAATGTGTCAAATATTGATGTTTAGATCTTGCATCCATCTCATTCTCGTGAGTACAATATCTCAAGAATATATTTAGGACATTTTTTTCAGATTTGCCACAAACATTAAATTAGACTTTGGTTGTCATAGGTCAAAGATCAAGGTCACCGTAACCTCATCTGTCTCATTCTTGTAAAGGCGATATCACGATAAGAAAACCTTAAGGAAACTTCCTTAAATTTGCGCAAACGTCCACTTCGACAGAAGGATAAACTGATTTGAATTTTTAGCTCAAAAGTCAAAATATGTTTTTGGCCATTACTAAAGAATTCATACGCTAATTTTGACAAAACTTTGTATAATAGTATAAAACAATAAAGAGATGATATTTTATATCCAAAAGGACAAAGGTCACTTGGTGACTCTAATCTTGAAACTGTGCTGACTGTATAGATCTTCTGTGTGTGAAGCATCCGTGTTTTCACTGACATGGATGTGAACTGTCAGAGAAACGTGACTGGTGCACGGAGGCGCACAACCACAGGGAGGTAATTCTAGTTATCACTGCAAAAAAACATGTCATCACCACGAGGTACAAATGTCACAACTGCGATAACTACACATAGTAACATCATCATCAACACTCAAAGTGACAACTCATCATCGTTTGCACAAAGTGAAATGTGATTATTGCAGTTAATAATGTCACAATAAGAAAAGGGTTGACGGTTAAAAAAAACACGCAGTGCTACTTTACTCTGTTGATTCAATTCAACATGCATCAATAACAAAAAAAAACATATGTGTGTAATATATGAACAGTTCCAATTTTAGCACTTTAATCAAACTAATAGTATTTAATAAACTGACTTTGTTTACTTAGCAGGGTATTTCTTCCCAATTCGCTCATAAATAAACAACCCATTTGGTTAAAGCAGTTTCCATATCAAGGACTTGATTATGAAGTCTGGTTTATACTTAGAGACTGTACAGTTAATGAGGCATGGAAACATTTTTCCTGCTTTCACTCTTTTTTTGAGCTGTAGCAGTTTCCACCTTATGGGCAGACACTGTGACATATGTGGAGAATAAAGGCGTAGCTGAGAAAACCGTCGGCTGTCTGAAAGGAATCTATCTTTGTATTCCTCCTCACATCATAAAGTGCTGTATCCATTCAGCCATATGCCCTGGATGCCTATAAATCTGACTGGCAATTTCCTCCCCCTCCTCCCCGTCCAGGAACTGCTCTATTTGGCTTCTTTTACTGTTGGCTGCGTGCTGTGTGCCTCCATATAGGTAAGATGGAACCTGTGCTGTTTGTTAAGGAAACAGTCGGCTCTCACACAGTCACAACAAAATTCCTAAAAGGGACAATTAAACCCAAAATCCAAATTAAATATTTTTCCTCTTACCTGTAGTGTTGTTTATCAGTCTAGATTGTTTTTGTGTGAATTTCGGAGTGTTGGAGATATCGGCCGTTGAGATGTCTGCACTCTCTCCAATATAACTGTCCAGATATAATGACCTAGTTACTGGCGATGGCCAAATGAAGCATCATGAAGCATTTTCTTTATTTTCTGAGCCCACTAGATGTTTGGTCAACAAAAGGTTGAAAGCACACTGAATTGCCATTCTTTGAGCCTCTCTCTTTAAACCATGAGCGCCATCTAGTGGGCTCAGAAAATAAAGACAATGCTTCATGAGGCTTCATTTGGCCATCACTGCCAGTTACCTATACCTATAATACACAGACCTTGTTGTGAGCAATTTCATGTGGAACTTTTTCTTTTCTACTGAACTATACCTGTCAATCATGTCAACTCGCAGAAGGATCTGTGCATCCACTGCTAGCTCACCTGGCACCTCTGAGTTAGGTAGAAACACAATAGTTCCTCCATGAAACTACTGACAGCAAGGTCTGTGGATGAGTCCTGGATGACCTCTGGATTCTGTATGCTCTAGTCAGACATCTCGATTGATATCTCAGTCAGTTCTACAGGTAAGAGGAAAAATATGTCTTTTTGATTCGAGGATGGACTGTTTCTTCAGAATGCAGTCACAATACCAGCTTTCTAGTGCCTGTTTCCAAGGCGCAGAAACTTCCAGCTACCTCTCTGTCATAGATTGATTAGGTTCATTTGTCTTCTTTTTTTTTTTTTTTTTTTTAATTGTTGAATATTTTCTTCAGACAAAAAATGCAGGAGATGTTTCTTTTACCTGTCCCGCCTGGGACCGGGACAAGGGCACAATAATCACATCAGAGACCAATAAATTCAAACGCTGGATAAAAGAGGCAATCGAAATAAGGAAGCGGGCGAGTGACACCATCAACTGGGACGAGGGGGCGTACACCCTCTCGCACACCTGGGATTCCCTCCTACAGAGACCATCCAACGGCAGCTGGTGTGGCCGGCCCGACAGATTCTGGTAGGTCTGCTGGGCTGGCCAGCTGATAAATGACACATCAGCAACACGCCGGATGACAGTTCTGAGGAAGGACTGGAGTCACAGTCAAAACTGTCAAGCACGTAAAAGAAACATCTCCTACACTTTTTTGTCTGAAGATAAGAAAGTATTGAACAATACCTCTTATGTCTATTCTGCAAGCATTGCTGATCCTGTTTGTGCTTGGCATTGGTTGGTGGCGGCGTTGGGACGAGGACATCTACTCACCGGTCTGTAACTCTCCTTCTACCAACTTCTAGCTAGCTAGCAAGGTGGAGGTTTTCAGATGTAGACATCAGTAAACATCAAGGAGAAGATGGCACATGAACTAGTATGCTGCTAGCCAATAAACTGGACAACCTCCGTGCCGCATCAGTTTCCGACAGATATCAAGAACTGCAATATCCTTTGATTCACTTGGCTCGATTTGGCCTCACAGTCCTACAACCTAACAGGTATCTCACATGAAGCTCAGCGTAAGTTCAATCAGGAAGACCTTTCTCGTTCTCACACTTTGCCACGATCTCTCAGCCAATCAGGATGCCACTGCAAAATTTTAAATCTGCTCTCTCCTCTGCTGCTGTCAGCCATCATTATAGGCAGAATCTTCGCACCCTCCAGCCATCGTATCCAGAGTCCAGGACAAACTCTCAAAGACTCATTCCTCCACTCATCCAGATCATCGGCACTTCTCCATCTTCCTCTCATCTCATCTTCACCACCTCTGCCACCACCAGCGTCTAGACCCCTATAAAGTCATCACCCTCCTTAAATCAAACCATCGCTACGGGGTCTAATCACCAAAGACTTCCCACATTCTTATTCATTCGTTCACATGTTAAAAACATATCTCTCCTGGTTGAACTACAGTTGTGGCCTGAATTAACTGATGTCATTTTTTGCAAGGCCACTCAGAATTCATGGGAATTGGCTGAAAACATCCTGGAGGGACTAAGTAATGGATAAAACTTTGAAAATAAGGCAGAAAAACTGCTTTTAAAGATGCACAGTTCGATTTAATTCAGCCAAACAGATAGCTTTAATCTCCAGAGCTGCTGTGCCTTTATGAACTATCTTAATAAGTTAAACTCATGTTGGCCAGATACCAGCGTCATCAAGACACTGGTGTCAATAGACCAGTTACGTCAGGAAGCCTACTGCTAAACTCACCAGTTTAAAGATGAATAACAGCGGAGCCATGACATGATGACATGTATAAAGAAAGACAAAGAGTCAGAGACAGTGACTGGGAGAGGGGCAGAGCGACGGAGAGAACAAGGGAGAGAGGGCAGCTAAAGGAGCAGTCAGATTTATGGCAGTGTGAAGGTGAGATAGATGGCTGTTTGACCAGTGGGCTGCTGAAAATGGCCGAGCAGTCCTTTATGGTCCAGGAGAGAAAATGAGGCGGCTCTCCCACACCTATCCATCAGAACCATTTAGTGGCTCGTTGGGGCCAGTAAATGGTTGTATGTGTGTGTGTGTGGGTGTGTGTGTGTGTGCTCATGTGGACATTAGACTATTACAGCCCCCCTGTCTTCTTAATGGGTGCCTGTGAGCTCTATCATGGACGATGTGAGGCTGAGAGGTGAAAGGTGGAGCTTCAGTACACAAGTGGAGCAGCAGCAGCAGTGCTGGGCCACGGTAGATATGTTGTTGTTGGGATTTGTGGTCAGAGAGACAGTAATCCACAGCTGATAAACACTAAAAACATGGCAGGCAGACATTTGTACTCAGTGTAGATCCAGGTAAACAAGGAGCAGGTGAGGCTGGTCTCTGCTGCTGATGACTGCTTTACTAACACTTTCTTTCTTCCTCTGACACTGAGCCTTCTTTTCTCTCCGTCCTTCCTCTCTACAGTCCTTTCACCCTGTGTTTATCCAAAGACAACCAGTCAAGCTCCACCTTCAAATTCAGCTGTGTGACGTGACTAATGTGTGTTTAGGTCTAACATGACGTAAACTGCAGAGGTGGTATGAAGACAGTAGAAAGACACAAGACAACAAACACTCAAGGCTGCACAAATTTAGGCCTTATTTACACGGATACCGATATAAATTAAAATGGATTTTTGTCTATCACGTATAAAAAAAATCCGAGTTTACACAATCAGTTGTGAAAATGACGTCCCTGTTTACACAAAATGTAAAAACGGCAGCTTTTTGCTGCAGTTAGCATTCCAGGCCAGTAGGTGGCGATACGCCATATGTCAAACACCATAGAACATTCTGTGCATGCACAGTGTTTTGTTTTCCTCTTGGCGCTAGTGATAAAAACATTGATAAACTACATTTTAGTTAGCTGCTATGCACGTACTAACATTGGGCACAGCAGACGTCTCTGTGTGCTGATGTAGCGGTGATGTTGATGCAGCAGTGCTAAGTTTATTTGTAAGCTCGTAAGTAGGCCCAAAAGTGCTAACAAACATAAACAACCCGGCATTTATCCGCCATTGTTGTCGTGGTTCCCAGGCGTGCGAACTGGGTTGCAAAGTCAGTGTTTTCCAAACTCTCCGTCTCTCCTGTTTACGCGTCTCCACAGGGACCGATATTTCTAAAAACTTTCAATTTGGAAGCCGTTTTTGAAAATCATGAGAAAAAATGGGTACGTGTAAATGACAGGTCAGGAGGTGCCCACAGACCCCAGATGTACACTTTGTGTCACATCTCACATGTAATTTATTCTATCATTTCAATTTCTCATGACTTTGTCAATCAGTGTCCACAATGTAAGTCTATGGGATAAAGGCCCAATCCCAATACCCCGCCTTTCCCTCTACCCCTTGGCCCTCGAAATGAAGCAACGAGGGGTAGGGTTGAAATCTTTCCTTAGGAATTGGGACACCACTCACTACGTCACAGCGTCAGTTACATCACGCATACGTAACTATTTCAAACAGGAAGCTGTGAGCCATCTACATTTCCAACCATCTCTTTAATTTAGCCTTTTATTAATCATTAGGATGACATACCTGACCACACTGCTTAGTACATGTATTTTCTGTGGGTTTTTCTCTTATTAATTTCACTTACATTCTCCTATTTATGACTGTTTTTATTTGATCATTTATGTGATTCTTATTTCTTTGTGAAGCACTTTTTGCTTTTAAATGTGCTCTATAAAGAAGTCTGACTGCTCACTGAAGCAAGAAAATGTTATGTTAATCAATCCAGGTCACGATACAGAGAAGAGCTCACATTATTTGAACATCTTCCATCATTTGAATCAATGAAATAAGGAACTGCAGGGCAGGGATAACACTGCTCGCCAGTTAGTGAAAAAGCTTTACGCATTCCAGCACAGACTGACCTTTGTGCGCCGACTGTCTGCTGACAGGCTTTTTGGAGTCACTACGTTTTGCCTTCCACACTGACAGGTACAGTATCTCCTCTGAGGTGATGAGATTTGTAAAGCACCATTTCTCTGCTGATGTTTGCAGGGAGCTGTGACACAGAGGAAGCTGCTTCCAGATTCAGGTTGAGACGAGTTTAAGTCTGAGACCTCATGGATCAATGAAATCAGCAGTGATGGTGGATAACAAGCTGAGTGATGTTACTGTCAAACTAAAGGTGAAACAGACCAAAAGCTTCCCTTTTCTCTTTTTGTAGATAAAACAACTGTGAAGAGAATTTCAGCTGTTGAGATTTTGACTTGTAGTGTGCCTCATTTACCAGACCTGGAATACAGGATGAGTGGATGAGAGAGAGCTGGCAGTGGTTTCCTTTATTAATCAGGACTCGTCATGGGTGCCGTCTATGGCCTGGTGTCTTAAAAACACAGATACAACCAAAGGTAGTTAGATATTGTTATCAAACAAAATGTTGTAGAACATTAAAAAGAACATAATTTATGCACTTGTCAGAGACAATTTTGTTTGATGTTAGTATAAGGTATATTATTCAACTTGTAAGCTAACAAAGACATCGACATTTCATGCTTGATATTGGAAACAGTAGACAGAAACAGGTAAGGTCAACTTACCATTTTAAGGAGTCCACTCGGAGTTTAAAGCTCTGTTTCTGCCAAACACTTTCAGTACAGCACCTTTGGAACCAACAGTAAACCTTCAGTCCAGGGCCGATTGCTCTGAGACAACAGAGGCTGAACTTATCCTAAAATTTCATAGAAGAAATTATCAAATATGCGCTACTGAATTTACATTAAAATAAGAATTTACATTGCATTAAATGTGCGCTAGGATGAGTTTCACATCACGACTATGATGTTCAAACGTCAGCTGTTTATAACCATTTTTCAAATGCGACCTGCCTGTCATACATCCTCGTGTCAGCACGGTGGACGCGGAGCCTCCAAGCATTCCCATCCCTTTTTCATGAAGCAAAGCGAGACGTTCATTGGATAAATGCGACAAAATCGTCACTTCCAGCTAGTGATGGCCAAATGAAGCCTCATGAAGCATTTTCTTTATTTTCTGAGCCCACTAGATGGCGCTCATGGTTTAAAGAGAGAGGCTCAAAGAATGGCAATTCAGTGTGCTTTCAACCTTTTGTTGAACAAAAAGCGCCATCTAGTGGGCTCAGAAAATAAAGACAATGCTTCATGAGGCTTCATTTGGCCATCACTACTTCCAGGGAGGCTCAAATTTCCTGGGACCTGATGGAGCGGTAGGCAGGAGAGGACGCTCGGTGTATGCATGGTGATTAGAGGAACTGTCGGAAAGGCTGAACCCCTTTGTGATTGACAGCACTTTGGAAATACACACCGGCATCGTCACATTTTGAGCTCAGTCCCATGCGGATATTTGCAAGTGGAGTCTTCTGACAGAGTGCCGTCCGGACTTCCTTATTTCCATAAGCCATATAGCTCATTTTCACAGTTTATACAGTTCAGGTGTTTAAACCCATCTGAAAATCTCTGAGGTGTGTGTTGCTGTGGTTCTGTGGCTGAAAAATCAGCGATTCAACATTTCACTCAGCAGCCAAGACGAGATATTTCACTGCATCAAATTCACCTAATTAAAAAACAAAAATAACAAATCTTAACAGGACATATCAACTTGGTGGCATATACATTTAGTTTTTTGTGTACAGTTAATTCTGCACTTACCTTCCATCATGATAGATTTGTAATGCAACTTCTGTACTCACTACTGAGTGCAACCCCCGCTCGTTTGAATCTCCAATACCGCTGAATACAATACATTCCTCTTGACATGGGAATAAAGCAAGACACACAGACATGGGAAGTGAAGGGAGGTTTGGGTTGACCAGTGGAGTGTCAGATTGATTGACTAGCTGAATTGATGTGCAGTCTGTCATTTTGCTCTGTCGGAGACCCTTGCACCACTAATAGTGTCATTTGTTCATGCTCGCTGTCTCCTGATCAATAGATGGAGCAAGATATTAGCAAACCCCCTCCTCTGGTCACGAGGGACAGCCTACTGGAGCCTCATAGGGCGGGTATTTGATTGTTTTACTGAGGAGATAAAAGAGGGCTGCAGTTAGAGAAAAATCTAAGTGACCCATACCACTGTTACAACTAGAATTTGCGCCCTGCGGGTGTATGCCAACATGCACCAGTCAAATTTCTCTTATAATTTACATCCATGTCTGTGAAAACATGGATGCTTCACAACCATTGTCACCCTGACAGCACAGAAGATCTACACAATCAGCACGGTGTCAAGGTGGACACCCAAGATGAGTGTAACCAGTGACGTATCTGACCAAACGTCTCTCCTCAGATATGACGTCGACTAATGGCCAGAGAAGTGTTTTATGCAGAACGTTATGATGTCACAGTGAAGCTGACCTTTGACCTTTTGAATATAACGTCATCACATCATTATGTTATCCTGTTAGATGAAGTTTTGTCATAAGTAGCATACGAATTCTTGAGTTAAGGACAAAAACGTATTTTGTGAGGGTCACACTGACCTTGACTTTTAACCTTCAACCACGGAATTCAAATCCGTTTAATGCTGAGTCCAAGTGAACATTTGTGCCAAATTTTAAGAGAATTCCTTAAGGAGTTCTTGAGATATCACGTTCACGAGAATGAGAAAGACATGGTCACAGTGACCTTGACCTTTGACCTATAAACCACCAAAGTGAATTAGTTCGTTGTTGAGTCCAAGTGGACATTTGTGCCAAATTCGAAGAAATTCCCTCAAGCTGTTCTGGAGATATCATGTTCACAAGAATGAGATGGATGCAAGGTCACAGAGACCTTGACCTTTGATCCTTGACCACCAAAATCTTGTCACTTCATTGTTGAGTCCAAGTAGACGTTTGTACAAAATTTGAGGAAATTCTTTTGAAATGTTGAACTGAATGTTGAATGCATTTCCCCGGCCGTTACGCGAAGATGTAAAATTTTCTGCTCAACGTCTCAATATTTTCTGCCTTTGGTAGCACGTTGCTGTGCGTCTTTACGTGGTATCTGGGGGGTTCGCCACCCTGCGCCGTGCCATTGACCACCCAAACCTGCCTCCTGAAACGCTCAGAACTGCTTCCATCTTTACTCTGATGTGATCGCAGCCTTTCAAAATACGTGGGTTATGCACAAATTACCGGCTTATCATCACGTGCATTACTTTTCATGGGAAGACGTACAAACAGTGCATGAGAACAACCTGGTGTGAGGAGAGTGAGAGTGTTAGACTTACATTCTCTCAAGATCACGTATAATGATCTTATGTCAGGACATTTAGGTGGTTGATAACAGGTTAATTATCTTCTCGTCTTCTTGTCTCAACAAAGTATGTTGAATATAAGAATTATCAAGAGGAAATGATGTTGATGGAAGGACATACCCTGAAGACACCAGCTCCACTATAAATACTGAACGTGTGTGGTAAACAGAAGCTCTGCCAGTCTTGTGTGTAGAAAAGCACATAATCTGGTGTATCTATTTTGCCTGCACTGCGTGCTGTGATGGAAGATTTCAGTAATTAAGGGAGGCACACAAGCTCTGTGACCCAACCATAATCATATGCAGCCCTTAAATTAGAGATTGCAGATGGAACATATGCATCAGTCCTGCTATTGTACAATGACAACAGGCATTTTATCAGTCAAAAGAAACGGACCTTAGACATTCTAACAGCTGTGGATGAGAGTGTAAGTAGGAATCACCCATTACAGGTTCTACCTTAATTGCATTAGGTCAGTATTTTCTTGAGCTAAAGCCAACCTAATGGATGTGGTGCTTTTGGGTTGTGTGTGCACTCTTGTCAATTAAAGTCACAAAGTCATTCACACCTAATTTTAGGATACATGAGGTCCCTTCATTCAATTCCTCTGTATATACCACTCAGGTCGTAGTTATTTAATCAATACAGAGCAATTTATCCAGAATCTAGATAAAACCTCCAACTGTAGCTTTCACAGTGAGATCGTTCCCTGCATATGGATATATTCTGTTCAGCCACGTCAGCTACTTCACACACTTTTTAAGATAAAAGGTAAATTATCTTGTTATCTCGAGAAAACGACGTTGCTTTCCGCCCATAATGAGTTAATTATGTCATTATCTTGAGAAAATTACTTACCTCAAAATAATGAGATGATATTTAACGTGCTAACGAGATGATTAACTTAACAGGATAGTGAGTTCACTGATTTAACAAGGCAAGATGCTTAACATGGTTTTAAAAACAATCACAATAAGGGTTATTCTGAAGGTTTCAATCGTGATAATGGAGGAACGCTGCAGACAGATGACACTGATAGTCTGATATGAGGACTATGAATTACTTGTTTGACGACTTCAGTTCATTTTACCTATAGACCCTTTTACTGTGAGTAAACAGTATGCTGTTTTGGGTGGGCGTGGCTTAGCTGGAGGCAAAACAGTTCAACACACACACAAGCTAGTTTTTCCCTAACCTGATACGAAGTGTGAGCTGCACATGTGAGCATTTTTGATGATGGCCTCCATCCAGTCCTTTGGTCTTATCACATTTAACCATAGTTGTCTTTGTTTTTGTTGACGGGCAGTGGCGGCTGAGTTCAGTTGAGTTGAGTTGAGTACAGTTCAGGGGACTTTGAGATTCTGCATCTTTACTGGTATAGTTTATGATGACAACCCCTTGGACGCAGTCAGTTGAAAGCAATATTATCGATTACTGCTACAACAAGAACGGTTCAGTCAAACGGTGCCCATGTCTCACGATCTTGCACAAGCGCACACACGTGAGCTCGGTGCCCAGAGAGACAGTCAGAGCTACAGGCTACAATGAGGCTAAAAACAGAGTTCAAATGACGTTTTTCCAAACACCTTTTTATGTCGGGGCTTCAGGACACTTGGATCACTACAGTCAAGCAGTATGGAGATATTTTGTGGTTTCAATTATGTGTTTTTGGACATTTGAATCTGGGGCGCCGTCAGCCTCCATTAGGAATTTTCATTTTTGGGACTACTATCCCTTTAAGACAAACAAATGTCTATACCAAACATGAAAGTGAAGTGGTTGACCTGCTATGCCCAGGATTCATCCTCTGGGGACCCTGGGTGTGTTGGTTGTTGACACTCTGGGACGCTGTGTCAACTTCTGCCTGTTACATGCAGTGTCTACTTTTCAAACACGCTTGCATTTTAACAGGAAATGTACAGTTTACATACAGTCTCTTTCAAAATAAACGTAGTATGTCAGTACAACAACAAAAGCACGTTGTTGGGCTTAGGAATAAAGAACAGGGTTTGGCTTCACAGTCTTACACCATCTTTCAGGTGAATAGTTGTTGGACCCATCCACCATCCCTCCCGATCCTACTTGGACTTCCAGCCCTTTAACTTTCATCATTGTCCCGCCGCGTTTCCCCCTGAAGCTGCTGGGCACCGTTAAACAGTAACATCGACTGGTCGTGTGTCATGCTGACATGAAAGGGCGGCTTTTTTTGTCAGTGTCTGACAAAGCGCTGGTATTCAACGACTTCATCGTTTAGAACGCAGTATTAGTCCAAACCTCTTACCAACAGTTTCATTTGTCTTGTGTTATAGACAGTTTCTTCTGAGAGTAACATTCACCATATATATTTTACAGTTCCACATATCAGACAGAGCTCAAATTTTAAATTCAAATTAATGATTAAGCAAAGAGTATTAAGCCACTCAAGATCGGGAAAGGTCTGGGTCAGGTAAATGATGGGGGTGGTGAGGCAACTAAAGCCATTAGATTAAGGTTAGGAAAAGGTTTTGGTCATGGTTTAACATCGCAAATGTCACCGCTGACTGGTGCTAGAGATGCAATGTGAACCCCTGGTCTCAAGGGTTCAGGTTAAAGGCAATAAATGTGAGAATGTAAATTACTGTTGCAAATTAGTTACACATGAATATAATTTGTACGAGCAGATGTGTCTCTTTCTTGTGCTATGTGACTGTCGTGAATACAGAAACAATCTGACTGCTGCCTCCTTTTCTAGCACAGCACCACCCCACCAGTTATCTGGAGCTCAGTCGTCCTGCCCTTCTAAAGCTAATAACGCAATAAACCTAATCTATCCTTAATGCAATCACATCTATTCAAATCTAATCCCATCCCATACTCCTAATTGGATCTGGTGGATCATGTTACACCCTCTGGCTGCCTAGTTGTCATGGTGATGGGTGGTAGATGCTTCCAAGGCCGGTGGAGCTGGGGGAGAAGACACATTGCATTCATTGGCTTTAAAGACAACATGTCTAACAAGAGCTGTTTAATCTGCCTGCAGACGTGTCGGCTGCTAAATGAAGGACACAGCAGGGTCTGATATTTATAACAGTGGGGCAAAGTGTGTGGAGTCAACGAGTGTCTGCTCACTACAGGAGGAAAAGGAACAAAAAAAGTGATACGGAGGAGTGTGAGGTTATGAAAGCTACTCTATACACCTGCATGGATGTGATCTGGTTGTTAGGGGTCAGCTGATACCCTCCAAGAAGCTGCACCTTATCCTGGTGGACGTGTTTGTGCGTCAATGTAAATGCACTGTTTGTATTTGCACAAATGCAAATACAGCTGCGGTTTCAATCCACATACAACAGATATGTGGGCAGGAAAACCCGACCTGGTGAGCGTCTGTATAGCTGCTCAACTCAAACCAGCTGATGTCGTCACTATCACTAACAAAATGGAAGTACAGAGAGTTGTTGCATAGAGATGATACACCATCTCATCTAGTTGCATTGGGGTGAACTGGCAGGTCTTCACAACGTTGCAGAATGACGCATTGGAAGTAGTTGCTTGTTTCAACTTGTCTCATTGCAAATCTTTGGTCTGAACTGGGCTTAAAACTCTGTAGATTGGAAAGTAACTTCAGTTGGTGACATATCTGCACGAGCTCTATGGGAGACACCATCTTATCTTACTATATAATGACGAAAACTGTGTGTGTCTGTTCCAGGTTTTTCTCCTCACTGACTTGGTCAATCCATGTGAAATTTGGCACAGTGGTAGAGGGTCATGGGAGGATGCCAATGAAGCAATATTACATCAGTTGGCCAAAGGGGGGCGCTATAGCAACCCATTGAAATGTCAAACTTTGAATGGGCATATCTCATGCCCCGTATGTGTAGAGACATGAAACTTTGCACAGAGATGTCTCTCCTCATGAGGAACACATTTGCCTCAAGAACCCAGAACTTCCGCTTATATAGATTTTCTGCCATTTTGAATTGTTTGAAAAACACTTCAAATGGATCTCTTCCTAGGAAGTTTGAGCGATCTGCATGAAACTGGGTGAACATAATCTAGGGACCAATATCTAAAGTTCCCTCTTGGCAAAAGTTGGAAAACTTCCTAAAACTGAGCTTCTATAAGGCAATGAATATTGCGGAGGGCGTGGCTCATCACATAAAGGTGTATAACATCTCAAGGGTTTCACCCATCACCACGCAACTTTGTAGGCATATGACCACACATAATCTGAGGGGACCCCTCCATTATTGACCCCACCAAACAAAATGGGGGCGCTAGAGAGCTCATTTCTTATCTAGGCCTAACCGCCATATGGATTTTTACTAAACTTGGTAGATATGTAGAACAGGACGCCTCAAGGTGACTGGAGAAATTTAACTCTAACTCTCACTGATGTGGTCAATTTATGTGAAACTGCACACAGGCATTGAGGACTGGCATATATGTAGAAGGTGACAAAGCTACTCTTTCAATACAACATATAAACTCTTTAACTATCTGCCTTTCAACGTGCTACCTCAACTAGTAATGTACAGTTTTAGCCCACTAACTATCCCACTATTTACTACTGTACTTTCAATAAAGCAATCGTACTATCAAATTAATTCACTCTGTCTGAATACATTGCTCTTCTTAATGGGTTCAGTTGACTATTTAATCTGCAATTTCCTATGACTTGTATCCCAAACACACACCATGTGAAACTGTACGTGGGTCAGTGGGTGGCACTCAGCGGGTTCGGACTAGTTCAGGTTTAATACACTCTTTAACCCAATTTTTAGTATAGAAAATGCGATTAGTGCAACTTTAATACATGGTACCAATTTTCATGTCTTTTAATTATTCAGTAATGCAACTAGCCACTTTTACCTACTGTTCTCTGTGTGGTAGTGTCTGATCCTGGTTAACTACAGTTGGTTATTTCTAATAGAAGTAAACACAAACTGATTATTTTCAGTACTACACAAAGCCATTACACGACACACACTTCCACAAACACACTGAACACATCCTGCTGAGCAGTGCTCCAGGAAGTGAACGGCTAGAATTTCATCTTATAGACTGAAACCATTTGACAGATGTTGCCTCTCAAAGGTTGCAGGAAACGTGTAAGTTACCCAGCAGTACAGCACCATGATATGATCAGCGTGATTGGCAGCTGAGTTTGGCTTTCAGAGACCAGTGCTAAATAGATGGAAATGGCCTAACACAGACCATCATGACCCAATCAGTGTGAACACAGTCGTATAAATTAACAACATGGGCCGCGTCACAAATTCACATTTTGTGTGAAATTTAATTTTCCATACATTTGGGATATTCACAGAATTCTCATTATAATTATTCATGTCTGAGTTTCTCTGCAGCGCGTCCAATCGCTGGTAATTCCATGCTTATACCAGATTGATTTTCAAGCTGGCCTGAAACAATTTTAGGTGAGATTTAAATCTGCGAAGGGTCACCACGAGCTGAACCACCCGCTCCTCTCTTGCTCTGTCTTCTATGCGTCTCTTTCTTTTCATCCCACTCCTCCTTCTCTTGATGCATCTCTTTTTCACCCTGGCACTCACTCTCTCTGCCTGTGAAACTACATCTCCAGCCTTGTAAATAATTTAAGTTTCAATATGATGTATTTAATTCTACTCAGAAAAGGATATGAAAATGTAATAACATTTGCATAATTGTGCATTAATTATACATTCAGTATTTTTTAATGAGTTAAGCAGACTTTTGGAGGCAGCAGATCCCGTCTTCAGTGCGAGGCGAGGTCAGTCGCTAATAAATCAGGCAGAGGCAGAGCTGAAATCTGAGAATGGGACCAGTGTGAATTCAGAGGTGGTGGATAAAATGATCCCATGTGGGTGAAAGAAAAGCATACAACAAGCTTTCACTGGAAACTGTACAACATGGAAGATGTGTCAGTTCTTCCTGTGAAAATTAAAGCAACAATGAAAAGAAAATGAACGATAACAATAAAATGTATAATGTACTTTTCTGCCTTATTAATCACTTCAGTATCCCCTAAGCTCTATCAGGAAGTATTTAACCGCCAGGCTGCGCCCACATTAGACCGGTGGCTGGTACAGGGCTTATTGCTCAACTCTGATTTTTCTGCCTAAACTCAACACTCATATTTAAAATGACCCAGATCTGACATTAGTGGGAACAGCGCCCTCAAGAGCCTCACATGTTTTAAATAATGGAACACACGGAACAACAAAAAAAATGTTGATGTGGAAACATTTGGGAATAAAATGATTGACAGTGGTGCAAACGGTCGTCTCCTAAACAATTTGCTGTGGAGGTCAGATGACGATTCCTCATATGGCGAGGGAAAGGGACTGCGATGGTTTTCGGGATGCTTGGCTGAGGTGCCTCCAAGCACAACCTACGAGGCTAAACTCTCCGAGTCTGTCCTCTGCACTTTATACCGCTATGACTGCGTGTGTGCACTTTTTTTTTTTTTTTAGATAATTTTTGGGGACATTTTTGCCGATGACAAAAATTTTGGTGTTGATCAGCTGAAGCAAAGTGTATAAAATAATAAATAAAATCTATCGTCTGACAGCATCAGCAGCAATTCCAGTTTCTAAAGACGGTGAAAATAGCGCCATCTGGTGGCCGGAAAGCACGTCTTGTTCTACTTGCTAAATATTGTTGTAATTCTGAGTGCCATCTAGTGGGCTCAGAAAATAAAGAAAATGCTTCATTCGGCCATCACTAACAACGTGCAAGGTAACCTGGGTATGTTAGTTGTTGGCGTTCTGGGACACCGTGTCAAGTTCTCTTCTTTCAACATACAGTTCTGTTTTTACAGGAAATTGAATGTTTACATACAGTTTCTTTCAAAATAAACACACTATTTAGGTACAAGAGCGCAACTTAGCTTTTTTTTCTTCAACAACAAAAACATATAGTTTGTTTTAGGCAACAAAACCCTTTTTTCGTTGGTTTCTGATGCTGCAAGTCACTGCCCAAGCTCCATATTTTGACAACTTCAAAGTGAGACCGTGCTCTTCCCCCATCCTCTTGAACATGTTTGAATGACAATAAACTGAAACATGAACCTTGGTGAGAGTGAGCAGATGAGGGAGTGCAAAAGACATAGGTCTATTAACAGCTATTGCTGTTAGTTCTGTGTAGAGAGGGAAGTGTGGGTGTGGCCAGGAGAGGAGTCAGGAGTGGTGGGGCATCAGGATGTCCAGACCTACATAACGATATCCCTTCCAGTGTCAACAAATGGTCACAGCATGTAGGCAAGCTGTCCACGTCAGAAAGCGTCTGACAATTGGGCTCCATTGGCTGACAACTGGAGCAGCTAGCCGTAGCTGTGGACGGTATCTTTGAACTCAGCTGTCATTGTGATGTCAACAGCTGTAAAGTTTTGTGAGCCAGGCGCATAAAGTGAGGAGACAATGGCCACTTGTCCACTTCCTGTCCCTCTACCTTCCGCCCCCCTGGCAGGGTGGTGCTCAGAGAACAACTTACTGCTTAACATCAGCAACACCAAGGAACTGCATTTTGATTTTATATTAAGGAGGTGAAGACACACACCCCTGTCTACATCAGTGGAGCTGAGATGGAGCAGGTGAACAGTTTTAGGTTCCTGGGAATCAGCATCACAGTGAACCTGACACGATCATCACACATCTCCACCCTGGTAAAGAAAGCTCAGAAACGATTGTATTTCTTTAAGAAACTAAGACGACTGCCAAGTTCTTGTTGACTTCTAATGTTGAGTTTGCACATTACCATAACCTTTCATTCTACCCTCATTCCCAATAACCCCCCTTCCTCTATATATATGCATATACTAACTGTATATATTGATTTTTCTTATTGTATTCTATTTTAATTCAAATATGTGCACATATGTTTCATGTGCTTAGCATGGATAGGCTATAAATGATATTTCAGTGTGCAGCTGTGATTTAAAATGACTAAAAGTGTCAAGTGTCACACTGTTAAATACTTTCCATTATTCCATTCCATGGTTGATTGAAGTTTTGTACCAACTACCGATATTGTTACTGCTGCTGGGAGTTATAGAGGTCTGACCTTTCATGCTATGCCAACACGCTGTGATCCAAAGCAGCACAAACAATGAGAAAGTGTGTTAATGGATTTTGAAGTTACACTAAGTACCGTCACATCAGGGGCTCTAAATGGTGCAGAGTAGTTAAGTGTTTTTTAAGAATTGCACTTTCCTGTTTGCGTACCTGGCTGGTCTGAGATACTTCACAGGGACAATAAGGGAAAGCAAAAGATCAGAGTGTGAAAGCTGAGTACAGACTTTTTGGGTAATAAACCAATTCATTTTTGGACTTCAAGCACTTCTTCAGTGTGTGGTACATGTCAGTCAGGGGCTTGTCCTTCCATGATGGTTCATCCTCCTCTCCTGCATTCTCGGGTTTCTGCTGCCTGAGGTATTAACTCAGCAGCTCATCTTTGGGGGCCAGCTTCCTGATGTATTCCTGGATCTCCGTCAACCAAGTGAGTTCAAGCATCTCAGGGTCTTGTTCATGAGTGAGGGTAGAATGGAGTGTGAGATGGATCAGCGGGTCGGTGCGGCTTCTGCAGTGATGCGGGCGCTGCGCCGCTACGTGGTGAAGAGGGAGCTGAAAGCAAAGCACCTATGGTCATGGTTTCCTCCGTGGGGTGTCTGGGCTCAGCCTTAGAGATATGGGGAGGAGCTCGGAGTAGAGCCGCTGCTCCTTCACATCAAAAGGGGTCAGTTGAGGTGGTTCATATGTGGTGGTACATATCTCGTCTGGCCTGGGAAAACCTCGGGGTCCTCCAGGAGGAGCTGGACAGTGTTGCTGGGGAGAGGGACGTCTGGGGTGCTTTGCTTGGCCTGCTGCCCCCGAGACCCGGCCCCAGATAAGCGGATGAAAATGGATGGATGGATGGATGGATGGATGGATGGATGGATGGATGGACTGTTTAAACTGTACATTTTATTTTCCCAAACATAATAGGATGGTTCAATGTACAGTTCGGTTTGTAATGCGTTCCAAGTTGAAGTGATGCTCCAACACTTTTTTTGTCCAAGTGAGGAAATAGAGTATTTGCAGCTTGTTGAAATGTGTGTATTTTTTTTAGATGCTTGGAGACCCAGTCATCACCAAAGCATGATAGGTTTGAAGGCACAAACTGACCGTTCACCAACACCTCTCCCCTTACACTCACGCAGAGCAGGGAAATTGACAAAATCATGAGCCAGGCACAAGGGATATGGATAAGGGCTGTGCATAGGCATGTGCTGAATGTGAAGGGAAGAAGAATGTCCAAACAACACAAAATATAAGCAGACACTGGTGCGAGGGAGAGACACTCCAACACAAGGGAGTAAAAAAGCAAGCTGGCTCTGAGCGTGTAAGCTTTGTGAGTGTTCCACACATATTGTAAGGATTTGTCAAGTAGTCCTTTTATGGGTTGCTAGATAACTGAGCCTGCTGGGTAATGTTAAATTTAACACATATATTTTGCTGTTGTATGCATCACATAGATCACAGTAACATAAATAGCAACAAGATGTTCCTGGAGTTCACCTTTTTACCTATCCAGCACAGAAAGAGACTTGAAATGGACCTTAGGGGGTCAGTAAGAGCATCAGCCCAAAGCGTAGACCATTATATGACATATGAACCAATATGTCTTCCAGTACGATTGCTCTTCAATTATTCAGCAGCCACAAACAAGTAGCACAACTCTGTATTTGCTCACATTTCACCAGCATGGCCTTGTAAACACAGCTCAGAGAGTTGGCAGCCGTCAAAAACCTCACCATTACAACCATACATTTTCCTCCTCTCGATGCTTTTTCACTCTGTCTGTCCATCGCTCTCATGCACGCACCCACCGCCTCTCATTTCTTTTATATTCCACCATATTTTAGGACAAAAATTATGGCTATTTAATGGTGATTATGATTACATTGTAATTAACCACTAGGCTTGGAATACTGGCACTGTATCTATTTTTTCATTCCTACTTTCCTGACATTTCACCGGGGGATCCGGTACATAACTTTAGTGATGGCCAAATGAAGCATTTTCTTTATTTTCTGAGCCCACTAGATGGTGTGTTTTAAAGAGAGAGGCTCAAATAATGGCAATTCAGTGTGCTTTCAACCTTTTGTTGAACAAAAAGCGCCATCTAGTGGCCTCAGAAAATAAAGACAATGCTTCATGAGGCTTCACTTGGCCATCACTACATGATGGAATTTGAATTTAAAAAAAAACAACTGACAAAACAACATAAAGCTGAGTCATGTCATGTCATTGTCCGGCCTTCAGTGCTGTGTTTCAAATGTTAGATTCATCTACTTAGATGGGTCTTGGGTTGAAATATTTATGGCCCATAGAACAATAAATAGACAGTAAATTAGTGCCCTCGTCCATTGTGGATCTGGAGGTGTGTTTAGGATCATTGTCCTGTTGTAGAAGCCATCCTCTCTTCATCTGCAGCTTTTTTACACATGCTGTGATGTTTGCTTCCAGAATGAATCCATTCTTCCCTCTACCTGTGAAATGTTCCCCGTGTCACTGGCTGCAACACAAGCCCAAAGCATCATCCATCCACCCCGTGTTTAACAGTCTGTTCTCCAAACACACCTCAAAGTTTTACCTTCATCAGTCCACAGGACTTGTTTCCAAAAAGCATCAGGCTTGTTCAGACGTTCCTTTGCAAACGTCTGACGCTGAATGTTGTGGTGAGGACACAGGAAAGTTTCCTTCGTAAGGTACAAGATCGTTCAATATGTCGACAAAATCTCGGGATACTGGGTGGGCGACACATCTGCAAAAATCTATGGGGCTTTTCTACACGCATTTTTACATCTTCACTGACCAGTGGATACTAGTTCAAGACCCCCGAGGATCATGTTCCCCTATGACAGCTGTCATGGCCTCAGAAGTAATAGGCTCACTGAGGAGTGAAGTTAGGCTAATTTTAGTTGGCCCAAGTCAAATTTGGCAAAGCACCATTTAAGGTTACAGTATACATGCCGCCACCATCCTATATAAACTGTGTCTCTCTCTGTTCACTTCATCACATAGCTTCTGCATGTAGCCATTGTTGATCCGAGCTCATAATAAAATGTGCTCTGTGATCGGCCTCGTCCTTGAATTCTCTGAGATCATCACAGAAACACCTCCTCAGTATGTTTATCCTGCTAAACAACTTCATTTAAAGGTAAAAAATTATAATATTTTCCACACATCATAGGATAGTTTAAGGTATTGTTGGGTTTGTAATGCAAACTGAACAAAAAGCCTCGTACCAAATGGTTAAATACGAATCGTTACACCTGCAGTTATAACCCATAAAGTAAAAAAATAAAATAGTTTTTGTCTCTTCCAGTTGTCGGCTCATGTTGCTGAGCCTGTTGGGCTGAAATCTAGAGAGCAATTCTGATAGCTATACATCTGTGATGAATTTACCACGCTATACCCAGTAGACCCCACAGCCTGGTCCAGAAAAGCACCTCTTGGCTTGTGAAGGGACAGACCATTCCTTTAAAGTTAGGTCATTTCAAACTTTGTAACCCCTGTGATACCCTGGACATGCAATGCCTGTCAGCCAGACAGGAAAGTTAATGTGTCTGTGACACAAGAGGAGCTTAAAACCATCCTCCCACTTGTTTATCTGGCCTATCTCCATTTGGTGTATTACACTACTGTTCACTGATATTTACCTTGCCCTGGGCCCCGGCCAGCAGGCCAATAACACCCGCACCATTCTTCAAACTCAGCCCAGATAGATCCCCTGAATGGGGAAACGTCAATGAATCAATGTCAGGCCTGAAGCACATGGTGATGCTCTGATTGTTTGAGCAGGATTAAGAGGCCACAGGCTGCTGTGTGTGTGTGTGTGTGTGTGTGTGTGTGTGTGTGTGTGTGTGTGTGTGTGAGAGAGAGAGAGAGAGAGAGAGAGAGGGAGAGGCAGAAGCAATAGGGCTTGTGGCCTGGATGGGGACCAAGATTGTTGATTGCAGGTCATCTTTCTTATCAGCTGCTGAGTGCCTGGATGTAAGTGTGAGAGCTGGGGCAAGTGGGGAGGTTTATGTCAACGTGTGTGTGAGGCAAATTTAAGCTACTTATTCTATTGTCAAATATGAAAATGTTTTGTTGTTTTTTTTTTTAATGTATTTTAACAGGATCCTTTGCATGCTGTACAACCCAATTTGTGAGATTTTTTTTTTTTTTGCCATTGTGCATTTATGCAAACCACAGATATGTTACAGTCACACAATATTATGTCATGGATGCGTTAAAACTTTATATTCCAACATGTGGTTAAGTTTAGGCACAAAAACCACCTGGTCATGCTCAGGAAAAGATCATGTTTTAGCTTAAGATACTTGCATTTGATGGCACAATCCCGGCAGGAAAAGCAGCAAGGGGTCGCTAATAAAAATCCTGTGTTTTGTGACCTGTCCCAACCTGCCTCCTCACTGCTTCTTTCTTCACTCCAGTCTGCGCATCGCCCAGATAATCACAGCCTACCCAAATACGTTGACTCATGATACCGTGTAATATGTCGGAATTTTGGCGCATTGCTTCTCGTAGGATAAAAAACGTATGAACAGTGCATGAGAAAAGCCTGCACAGTGGCGTCATGCTCCATCATCCACCATCCTCTTCCCCTCCAGATGACAAAATCAGAGATAGGATGAGGAGCTCGGAGTAGAGACGCTGCTCCTTCGCATCAAAAGGGGTCAGTTGAGGTGGTTCAACATCTGATCAGGATCCTCCTGGGTGCCTCCCTGCAGAGATGTTCCTGGCACGTCCCACTGGTAGGAGGCCCCGGGGCAGACCCAGAACACACTGGGGGGATTACATATCTCATCTGGTTGGGGTCCTCCAGGTAGTGATGGCCAAATGAAGCCTCATGAAGCATTTTCTTTATTTTCTGAGCCCACTAGATGGTGCTTTTTGGTCAACAAAAGGTTGAAAGCACACTGGATTACGATTTCTTGAGCCTCTCTCTTTAAACCATGAGCGCCATCTAGTGGGCTCAGAAACTAAAGAAAATGCTTCATGAGGCTTCATTTGGCCATCACTACCCTCAGGAGGAGCTGGGGAGACCTGACCTGATGAAAATGGCATGCGATGTTATCAATGACGGTTTTGTTCTACATCAATATTTTGCAACAAGTTGTTCAAGACATAGTTTCTCAATTAGTCAGGCTTTGGTTTGACTCGGGGTCGTCTGATACATTGAACCACAAATGAGGTTTCTCTAATTGTTGATATGTTGGTATTGATTAAGAACCAATCAACATGACAGTTAGATATATTACTGTCATTACCATGAGGCAATATAGCCACATAGTAATGATAAATGAGTTCCTTTTGCTCAGTAGTTTGTCTGTTACTCAATACACTAACACACAGTGTGTAAAAGCACCAGCTACTTACAACACATCTGTCATCTGACAGTCTTAAGAGGACAGTAAAATGACAGCACTTGAATGAACTGTTTTCAGTGAGAAGATAAAAACTTACAGTCGCCAGCTCTGTCTGACAATAATAATCATTTCCAAACCCCCTGTCACCTGCTGCTGCAAATCTTACCCTGCCCATAGCTCAACCTTTTCCTACACTATATGAATATGGCAGCTATTCCAGTTTGATAGACGAAATAAAAAGGCAGTGTGATTGTGTCAGTATATTATTCCTCTCGAGATGACCTCTTTTTGTGCTTTATCGTGTGATATAACTCTCAGAGGTTCAGACAGCGTTTACAGCAGAGCAGATTTATGGCGGGGAGAGGAGGTGGAAATGGGGCCTTTTATGGTGGAGCCACACCAGTCAAAACTGTGAGCTGTGAGTTAAAGATCTTCAAGTATGGCCAAATTATACAGTCCAGCAAACTGTAATCATAGCCACAGGAGCATGCTTTCTGAGCGGGTCTGAGTGCTATATGTGGTAATTATTGTACTTTGATGCAACCAACAGTTTACAGCTGCTGTGAACCAGTCATATTTAGCAAAGACAGAATTTTAATTAGTAAATGGTTGCTGGTGCTTCTGCTGCAGGGGGTTTCTGGATATATGTTCAAAGCCAGAAACAGTGTGACTTCAGTGTAATTGGATCAATAAAAGAAAAACATATGATAAAATAGGCAGGAGTGGCTCGCACCCCATTGATATCAGCGGCAGAGTAAAGTACACTGAGAGAGATATTCTTCCCAGAACACCACACATGTTCACTGCACTTCAAGTGGACGACTGTCTTTTTTTAGAGAATGTGACAAGTGTATTTCCATGTTTATATAGAATACCAAGATATAAGTCTTGTTCAGACTGACAGTTGCCTTGAATGAGACAAAACTGCTGCCTAATTCATTTGAATAAAACCAGCCTGTGCCAATCCAACCAGGAGACATTTCACTGCACCCAGCTGACACTGGTTACACGATCAGTTGTGAAAATGATATCCCTGTTTACACGAAAACACAACTGCAGCTTTTTGCTGCAGTTAGCATGCCAGGTCAGTAGGTGGCGATATGCCATATGTCAAACACCATAGAAGAACGTTCTGCGCACACACACTGGTTTGTTTTCCTCATGGCGCTAGTGATAAAAACTGTAGCCCTTTGCAGATAGGAACTGTGCAAATTTGCAGGAAAGCCCAATCAGTGTTTTTTCAGCATTGGCAGTATAAAACAAAATCGGGGAGTGCAGCAAAATGCCGCCTACCTACTTTTGTTTATACAGAATGTGCCTTTTCGGGGCAATGGGGGGCGTGAGCAAGTAACAAAACGTGTAGCTCAGCGTGTGACGTAAACAGTGACGTGGGAGGGAAGCCGCGGCTGGTCAGTCCTTCGGCGATTCTCTCGTAAGTCGGCCCGTCCTTCACCGTCCCCGTCATCTGACGGTTAATGGCCTCTTCGTTTGCGAGGACAAGGAGGGCGCGCAATTCCTTGTCTCCCCAGTTGCTCATCTTTACAGTGTCTGTCAGGTTTGTGTTTCCCTCTTGCTACTAGCTGCTCGCTAATTCCTGCTATCAGCTGTTTCCTGTTTATCCACCGCCAGTGGCTCGCACGTGCAGCGTCTTCAACAGCCCCTCCCGTTGCGGAAGGCCGCCTCGGTCTGTTTAAACCAAAAGGGTTCCACCAATATGTCTACCCTACGAGGTGGAAAATTGGGCGCCTCGGATCAACTCACCAATCCGGCTCTGTGTGTCTAAACGCTCGCAGCTTGCCGGCAAAACGGCCCAACATTTGCCGAAAATCTGGCAGTGTGAAAGGAACTAATGATAAACTACATTTTAACCTTATGTAGCATAGTTGATGTTGATGCAGCAGTGCTAAGTTCATTTATAAGCTCGTAAGTAGGCTCAAAAGTGCTAACAAAACATAAACAACCCAGCATATATCCGCCATTGTTGTTGTGGTTCCCAGGCGCCTAATGGGCATGTGCGAACTGGGTTGCAACGTCATAGTTTTCCAAAATCTCCGTCTATCCTGTTTACACGTCTCCATAAAAACAGATATTTTTAAAAAACTTTTACTTTGGAAGCCGTTTTGAAAATCTCTGTGTTCATCAAGAAAAACACAGGTTACGTGTAAATAACAGGTGCAAACGCAAAAATAAATACCCATTTTCAGAAATATACAGAACCGTATAAACAGGCCCTTCAGCAAATAACAGCTCGGGCAATTAATTTAGATTTTACAGGTATTTATTTTTGGTTGAAATGCTGCAAAGGGTTCAAAATAAGGTTCATGAATGATTGGAACCCATTTCATGTTGGTGGAAAAAGGTTTCTTATTTAATTTACCTATTTCTCCTTTGTTTCAACACTAAGGGACGACTGTGTCCAAATCCCTGTGTGGTGAACCACACCTGTGTCTTTGTCCAGTTAACAGCCTCACTCCACTCCTGCTTTGCTCTAGTCTTCAATAAGTAAGTGCAATAAAAAATACTTTGTTCAGATTGATTTTCAGGCGTTAGGTAAATGTGATCTCATTGATTGCTTTGTTAAGATATATTGGAACAATATGTAAGAGTCCCAGCAACCACACAGAACATGTACACAGGCTGCTCCCACCATAAACCCCGCCATATTTTACATTAAGTATAAGCAGGATCCTCGACAGGAAGCAGTAAGAACAATAGCTTTATGTCTTCTGCTGCCATCGGAAATTATAGCGGGTGGGTGGGGAGGTGTAATCAAAGGCAGACTGCCTCGTAAAGTCAACAAGCAGCTTTATCTGAGGTCTGGCCCATATTGTTCTGGGATCAGACACCACTCTGCGCCACGTTACCGGCTGCTTTCACCGTCAATCATCCAGGATCCAGCAGTCGCGTGGGATCAGCCGGCTCTGTGGAGCTAATGTACATACGCAGACAAACACATCACTAACATACAGATAAACAGCTAATCAACCAAGCAGCCACTGCTAATGAGCACTTGCTCAACCAGAAACCTTGCACACTGACTCTGATGTGGTTTATTGTTCTAGTCACCTTGAAAATTCATAATACGAGACAAAATTAAAAGACAAATTTCCTCCTTTGCCTCTTTCCACTGGAGTCACCACTCCCTCCCTGTCTGTCATTTGGAGCTGTCCTTCCTCTCTGTCTCCACCTTCTGTGAGCGATCACATCCTCCTCCTCTTCATCGTCCACCTGAATGTTGGGCCGTTCGATATACATCTTACCGCTAGTAAGACGGAAGGGAAAACAGGAAGCTGCGCAAAATTACGCATCGACTCAGAGAACTACGAGTTTCGAAAGACTGACGATAGCAAAGATGGCTGCGCCCTATATTTACCATAAGTGGCTGATATTTACTATTATTTTTTCTGTTTAGCAAAGTCTTAATTTTAATTACTCGTACACATTATAATGCCTTATGGCAGTGCTTTATGATGTGTTGTTGTGCGTGAAATTTCGTGTATGTGTTGTTTATCCGTTGGTGTTGGTGAAAGTAGCTAGCAATGTTGCTAATAAAAAAGGCTCACGTCGCAATAGCGACGACTGCTTTCTTGGAGGCATCCATCTTTGTTTATGTTGAGGTTGTGAATGGTGCAAACAGGGACGCATATATTTATTTTTAAATACAACTGGACATAAAAAGAAACAGATTTAGTGTGCAAAGGCCTTACGTGATGATTATTATAACCACGTTTTTATTTTGCATATAAATTACTCAAATTACTGTACAAATTAAATAACAATACTGATTATTATTTTATTAGGAAAATAAACTTTAATACAGTACAGTCCTGTGTAAAGATACAGTTTACTGCAGTTGAAATTTCCCTCAAGAAGGGCCTGTCTAAGAAGGTATCACGCGACCAGGTTTATGAATCCATTTAACGAAGGCAGCTTTAACCACGGGTGCTTCACCTGTGCACATTTTTTCTGTTGCCATCGCAAGTGTAAGATGAGATTCATTTCATGAGGACGTATCCAGTAGATTGTCTTGTTTTTTCTGTTCATTATTTTACATTTACATATTTGAAGGAGCTGCATTCATATATTGTTTGGGTATTCTATTTTGCTTTTACGTTAAATTTGGAACTATTTAATATCGCTCACCTTACATGCAGGTAATGAGAGTTGTTGTTAAGTTTAGTGGATTGATAAGATGTGAGATGCTACTATTGTCGATTTTCAGTTGTCTTACGTTCTTATTCGAACATTAATGTGGATCAAGTTACCCAGAGAAGCTGTCCCTGTGCTCTTACTTCACCCACAGCACTTTGACAGTTAATTCAGTAACTAGTAAGTTTACAGGGAAGAAAGAAACCTGCCTCACAGTAGCAGTACGTTTTCCATTAAGAGAAAATAAGTGTATTTTTCCCATCAATGTGCACACGTGATCAGCCTCAGCTAGCTGGCTGTGGCTGATCAAACTATAAATGTAGTTTAACTTTTTTCCCGTATACTGTCATGTATGAAGTGGCAAAATACACAAATAAACACTGAGCACTATTATAAGCAAATAACTTTGTATTAGTTGTGTAGGAATAATTCCGTCCCAAGATTTACAATCCATAAATTATAAGCAGTTCATCACTGTAACCATGATCACTAAGTAGTTTCCACTGTATAACAACGTCATTTAAACCTCAAATGCAAATCAACAGACAGGTTGAAGTTTGTAACAGAAGGCGAGCTTTAATGAAGCTGGTTGAAAACATCCAGAACTGGGAGGCACCTCAGAGTCCGAAGAAAACAGAACAAAAAACCAAACTGAAAACCAACTGGGAAAAACTCGATGATGAATGAACACAGACGACCTGACCAGGAACAAAGGGAAACATACAAGTATATAAACAGAAGACTAATCAGGAGGAAGACATGGGCAACAGGAATGAAACAGGGATTGGCGCACAGCAAAGGTGTGGAGGGAACACTAGGGTGGAGCAGACGAGACTAATACAGAGCAGGTGTGGGAACAGGGAAGGACTAACGAGACAGGTGTGACAGAAAACAGGCGGAAAAACACACAAAGACACATGAGGAGAGAATCTACAAAATAAAACAGGAAGTAGATTAAACATGAATGAAAAACAAGGAACACAAACGGAAATGACATAATGACATAATTCTAAATTATTTTTACCTTCCATTATAGATACAATCCTTAATGTTGTATTTGCATATTTGCTCCAAAGACTTTGACTTTGTGTCTTTTGTTGGGAGAATATTAATATCTGATAATGCAGCCTTATGAGGAATATTCATGCACACTTGTGTCCTGATCACAATGTGGCACAGGATTCAGTATAGGTAAAGATTATTTAATGACAGCCTGTGTATTCACGATCAGTTTTATTTTAATTTTACAGTTCAGTCTAGTCATGATCACAATTTATGTGATCAATCAAACTGCATCATATCCATCCTATAAGACATGGACCAAAGTAAAGGCCAATATCAGCCTCATATATTGGTCTAACCCCACTAATAACCTGTGCTGGTGCACACACACACACACACACACACACACACTTAGACTGTATAAAGCCCTCCCTGGGCCAGCCTGAGGCCATCGATCGTCTGGCTGTGCCCTGGGATGAGATTCCCAGATAAAGCAGCATCTGAAGAGGCAACAGATTGACGCTGACCTCTCCCTCCTGAACACCAGCAACAACTGCTGCCACTTTCAAGCACAATAAAACATGTCTGTCAGCCCTGCACGGCCGGATTTGTGGTTTTGGCCGCAGTAATTTTAAGCTATGGCACGACATGTGACATAATGATTTGTAACATTGACAATGTGACAGGACAATCATGTGCAATACATATCATGGCTGAAGTGGGGTAACAAGCTCTCAGTATCTGTGGAGCCAGACGCTACAGAACATGCTCTGTTCTCTAAATGAAAAACATTAAGACTTGTATATAATATTTTTAAGAATTATATATAAATTTAAAATTGTTTTTCTAATGGTTTTTGTTCCCACGTTCATTTACACCCATTCATCTTGTGTGTTTGAGTATTTTCCTTGAACATGAGATATATATAATTTAAGGTGTCCCTAAAAGATCCTACCTGGGACCAATTATTTTTACTTTTTTAATATTAACAACATGGTTTCATCTGTATATACAAAGCAGCAACTAAAAAATGAAGTGGCTAAAACTGCAGTTCCTCTAATGGCCACTTGAGGCTGGCTCCAAGAGCGTGTCAGTCCCCATAAGCCACGTTTCCACCAGATAGTCTGGTCCGCTATTTCGTGACTCTTGTCCTACACGCTTGGCACATGAGAAGTTTCAGTTGATTGCAATCTGCAACTGCAATGTGCCTGAAGCCAGCCACACTGAGGTGCTGGTCAAATAATGTCTTAAACATAAGTTTGCTGCTTATTAAAGAAAAGTGTCTAATTCAACGTGATAGCTTTGCAGTTGGGTGGTCATTATTTCTAGCTTTATGCAAAGGGAACACATGAGCGGCTTTCTGGGCGTTGGGATTTATAGAAAGTCAACGGGTTGGTATTTGTTGTGTAATTTGCAGTTACAGGGGGCAGAAACAAAGTGTCTCCTTCAGTAGTTTTCTTGGGCTTGAAGGTGCCTCAGCAACTGCACTACAAGATAAAAGTTGCAGGGTGCATAATTACATTAAGTGCAGATCCTTCCTTAAAGGTAGCAGCTGATAATTTTATGGTTTCATCGAATGAATATTAGCTAAAAATCTATTATTTTCAATTGTTATAACTGATTATGATTCTTAAAGGAAAATGATTATTGCCTCTCATTTCTGTTTGAGGGATCTTAAACTTAGAGCTCCTCTATTCTGTTTCCGCCTGCTTGCTCTAACCACCAATTAAACCATTAGACTAAGAGCGGAAAATTAGGAATTGTCCGCATCAGCTGTAATGATTCCTAATTGCTGGCTAGCATTAAGAATTTGCCTCCTGATCAACTCTGCACAGCCCAAACCCTCTCTGTCTCTCCCTCCGCCTGTCCCTCCTCCTCTCAGTCTCCATCCAACCTTACAGATCTAATTTGGTAGCCTCAGACTTTCTCATGACTTTATTAAAGGACTTTTCACATCTCCACTTTTCTTTTACTCTGAGTGGTTCCACTGCACAGGCACAGGCTGGGGCCGCCGAAAATTAGATGACTTGATATCACATCAAAACCAATGAATGTGGACCCTGAATTGCAGCGGTCTGCTCCCCTCGACTCATCTCAGCTGTTGTCGTTCATCAAGCCTCTAAATAAGCAGTGGGAAGACATAATAGGACCTTAGATGTCACTCACTGGTCGAGCCTTCTAAAGGATGTGCTGTCCTTCAAACCCTTTGGTTTTATAAACATTTAGATGAAAGGCAAGTGAGTGATGGCCAGTGGGGAGCTGTTTGAACAGTCTTTCATTTTACTGCATATCAAGCTTCCAATTATGCGTGGAGTGAGGAAATAATAGGATTTTGGTACAGTTTAATTTCAATATTTGGATACATTTGTAGTGCGCCTCAAGGCTTTTTGTCAGCTTTTTGTCACAAACCTTTTGAGATAATGGGGATGGAAGCTTCACTTGTAGCAGTGGTTTCCAACCTTTTTCCTTAAGAGACACCCTCTCTAGCATTGAGTAAAATGATGAATGAATTGATATAATTAGATATTTCCCAAAACTGGGTCGATCAACTGTACAATTAATCCAAACACTGAATAAAATAACAGCCAGAAGTTTGTGTAAGAAAAATAATATAAAAAAAGTTCAACATGAGTGACCTCACTACAGTCTGTGAGTCAGAGCCACCCCTCACTAGTGACGGCCAAATGAAGCCTCATGAAGCATTGTCTTTATTTTCTGAGCCCACAAGATGGCGCTCATGGTTTAAAGAGAGAGGCTCAAAGAATGGCAATTCAGTGTGTTTAAAACGGTGGTCCACAAACCAAAGGGTGACGTCACCTATGGTACGTGCATTATTTATCGTTTATGGTTCAGGTCCTCACCATGCCCATCCTCTGAGGTTTTCACTTGTATCTTTAAGGAGCAGTGTGTAGGATTCACAAGATCTAGTCTCATCTAGCATTCCACCTACAATTCCTTCAGTGTTCATTGTTCAGGAGGTTTTTACTGTGAGTTGAATTATTAGAATTGTGGCTAGCCCAGAACCTGCTATTATGTGCACAGCTTATTTCTGATCCAGACATTCAGGAGGTTTTTAGTGGAGGCCAAATTATCCGCAGAGGTCTCTTCCACCTCCAAAGCAAACAGACCACGTGATTAAAATTGGTAAAAGCACCATACAAAGCAGTTTCACATTAAAAAAACAATGTGTTTCTTTGCAGAAATCCAACAGAGGGTAGAGGGTCTCGGTGTTAATACAATGATTTCCTACCATTTATGAGGCACTGAATACTTTTGGGACCTAGTGCAGTGTGCACTGCCAACGACTACAACTGAACTTTCTCATACAGTAAACAACGATGTGTTATAAAACCATCCCCAGTTATGAACCTGAGGACGGAATAATGAACTTCATCAAGAGGTTTAAGAGCGGAGGCAGAAGTGTGTTGTAAATTATATCGCCACGTTCAATAACTGATAAAAGGTTGCCTGAACGATTTGCTTTCTACAATTCTGAGTCATTCATGCTTTATTTATTCATTTATTTTAAATGGCAATTTTGCTTTTAAAGACTTTGGTTCTGGCTCGATGATAAGTTGTATTTTAAAAAACATACCAAAGGTTTTTATGAGAGGATACTCTTTGAATTAGCAATTAGTGTCCCATTAAGGCAAGTAATATTCACTTCAGTTGATCTGTTTGTCAGTTTTCTAAAGAACAGCATGCATTTAGTTTTATCTGAGTTTAACAGTAATTTTAGATCAGTTAAAGCTTGCTGCACGGCACAGAACTCAAGAAGCAAGTGACTAACTGCCTGGGTGCTGTTGCATATAAAATGGCATTGTCCGCATACAGATGAATTGCACTGTTTCTAACTTTAACACCTGGATTGTTTATGAAAATTGTAAATAAAAGTGGTCCTACAATAGAACCCTGTGGCACGCCTTTATAAACACTCATAAAGCTGCACTGATAGTCATCAGCCACAACAGCTTGTGTTCTAATGCTGAGATCATCTAAAAACCATTAACATGATGTTTTGTTTTGTTTTTTATCAAATCTAGTAGACTTTGTAAACTCAAAAGTCGGGGGTGGGAGAGTTTATCATCAAAGTGGTAAATTGACCATCTTCCTGCCCTGATACGTAACAAATCTAATCACGTTATCATTTTCCAATATTATTCACAAAAAGTACAACTAATATTTGTAAAAAATAAGTGTAAAGTGCATAAAGTTGGTGGAGCAGAGAAGCGACTGGATAGTGTCTGCGCCTTCACATGATAAAATTAAATATGATAAGTACGATTAAATATGATGTTGCTGATATGTATGACTTCAGACTCATAAGCAAAACAATTACATAATGCCTGTGTTACACAACCAGACATGTTGGATTTTATCCAATGATTGACGATGTTGTGACACAATTTTTAGTCGGAAAGAAAAAACATCAAAGGACATTTATATGGTCAAAAGTATGTGGACACTTGAACATTGCACCCACGTGTCAATACGTCATTTCAAAACCATGGCCTACATGCTGCTGACTGAGGCCACAGTCCTCAACTATACAGGGAGAAAACCCAAAGTAAGCCCTCAAAAGACTGAAGACTTTCTTTCTAGCTGCTGCTCCTGGCTCAGTGCCCCACAGAGTTGCTCCTCACATTTAGAAATGAACTCAGTGTGTGTGCGTGTGTGTATGTGTATGTGTGTGTGTGTGTGTGTGTGTGTGTGAGTAGTGAAGTATAGCAATAGTATGAAGCAGGCAGGTGAGAGGGAGACATCCACAGGGAATAGAAATTGAAATCGAAATAGCTTTAGTGAAATTGCTCATTTTGGTACATTATCACATTTCTGTGCTGACTGAGCTGGGTGAGAATTTCTCATATTATTTATCTGTTATTCGCAGGTGTTCTTTCCAACTTTTTAAATTAATTTGGATTATGTTGAAAAGTTGAAAGTCTATCTGCTTACATGTAGGATACTGTACAGTTTCGTTTGTGGACACGCAACTTGGTTATTGTTGAATTGGGCAGTTTGGTGTTGGTGGAGTGGGGAACAAGTTGGGGTGACGTCCCACGTGAAAGCAGGTTCTCATGGGTCCTCTGGGTACCCACGCACCATGACCCAACTCAGGAGCTAAGTCAGGCTGTGTGCAGTTTGTTTTCAGTTTAATTTAATGCATTAAAACCCTGTTGCAGACAAGTCAGTGTGTCAAAAAGTCTCATAAAGTTTTTGGATTCATACAAAGTGTATTGTATTTATTTATCTGTGTAATGAAGCTGACGGTTTCATCAGGTAGTCAGTATTTTTCATGCTCAGGCTGTAAATTTCCTTTCTCACCTTGCTATTCACTCCTTTCACACATGCTCACTCACTATCCCTGGGTGTCATTGCCTGGGGCTGTCAGCTGAGTCAGCTGTTTTTCAGCTGATTCACAATCAACTGACAGCACAGCGACACACCTCCTCTGTCAGCCTATCATCTTACTGCTCCTCATTTTCTCTGCCGTAGTTCTTTCTCGCTGCAGTCATGCGCGCCTTCTACCTCCCCATCACCACCCAGCATTTACAGATTCATCGGCTGCATACAAGCAGTCAGCAGCCTCACAGTCATCAGCCCACCACCACCACCACCACCAGTATCTGGACTCGCCAAAAACTGATTGAAATGTCTAATGTCTTACCTATTTTACATGACGTAGTTGCACTCAGGAGGGGTAAAGATTATGTATGAGTCTTGGAGAGATGGATGTCTTTACATTGTGTCTAAAACTTTCTCCCGGATTTGCTTTCTTTGCTTCCTACTTGCCTGAACACCTTTTGATGTCAGGTAGCAATTTGACTGATCAACCGCCATGCAGGTCCCCGAGCCTAATCACCTGACTCAGTTGTATATCGTCACCCAGGGAGCTTGGTTGCTGTGACACCTCTTTAAGCTTCCCTCATCCATTGGTGACTAGGTCACAAGGTTCATCTGTCAATTTACAACATAATGAAATATAAGTTGTGTCGTCCCTTCACTCTACACACATACTGTATAGAAAATGTATACAAAGAGTTGAAGTACAATGGAATAAAATTAAATAAAACATAAAGCCAGCAAGACTTTGGTTTAGTAGGAAGGGTAGAGCAGAGGGTAGTGGTATAATAATGTGCAAACCCAACATTTCATTTGTTTATGGTGAAGTGTGGAGGATGAGGAGTCTCACAGCCTGAGGAAAGAAGCTGCTCTGGAGTCTGATGGTTCAACAGTGAATACTTCTGTATGGCTGTGCAGACGGCAGCAGGGGAAACAGGCGTGTTTGCTCTGATCAAGACCAAAGTAAAAATGTAGCGTGTCCATTTAAATTCAGTAACTGTGATTGTGTCATTCATTTGAACAATTAATTAATATCCAACTAGTCCATACTCACTGAGTGCACAGTTGCCCACGTACAGTTTCACATGGTGTGTGTTTGGGATACAGGTCATAGGAAATTGCAGTTTAAATAGTCAACTGAACCCATTAAGAAGAGCAATGTATTCAGACAGAGTGTTTGAAAAACGTGGGACAGACAGAATGACTGACTGACAGTTTCCATGATTATGTACAGCAGACCATACCATGACTTAGTCATACCAAAAATTAGAAACACCAACATTGGTCCACAGGGGGAGCCACAGCCATCGGTCGCATTTTAGCCATTTTGAAGCATTTTTCTGTTGTTATAGCGCCACCCAGTTGCCAATTAGAGTTAAATTTCTCCAGTCACCTTGAGGCGTCCTGTTCTACATATCTACCAAGTTTAGTAAAAATCCATATGGCGGTTAGGCCTAGATAAGAAATGAGCTCTCTAGCGCCCCCATTTTGTTTGATGGGGTCAATAATGGAGGGGTCCCCTCAGATTATGTGTGGTCATATGCCTACAAAGTTGCGTGGTGATGGGTGAAACCCTTGAGATGTTCTCTACACCTTTATGTGATGAGCCACGCCCTCCGCAATATTCATTGCCTTATAGAAGCTCAGTTTTAGGAAGTTTTCCAACTTTTGCCAAGAGGGAACTTTAGATATTGGTCCCTAGATTATGTTCACCCAGTTTCATGCAGATCGCTCAAACTTCCTAGGAAGAGATCCATTTGAAGGGTTTCTCAAACAATTCAAAATGGCAGAAAATCTATATAAGCGGAAGTTATGGGTTCTTGAGGCAAATGTGTTCCTCATGAGGAGAGACATCTCTGTGCAAAGTTTCATGTCTCTACCACATACGGGGCATGAGATATGCCCATTCAAAGTTTGACATTTCAATGGGTTGCTATAGCGCCCCCCTTTGGCCAATTGATGTAATATTGCTTCATTGGCATCCTCCCATGAGCCTCTACCACTGTGCCAAATTTCACATGGATTGACCAAGTCAGTGAGGAGAAAAACATGGAACACACACACACACACACAGTTTTCATCATTATATAGTGAGATAAATAAATGTTTGTTTTTTCCATTAAGAGGTGTATAACTTAAGAAGTCTTATTTCTTCTTAATGTAGAGGAATTCATGCAAGTTGTTGAAAGTAAACTTTTACTGGACATCTTCATTGTTTGATAAAAAGGCCTGTAATAAAAACAGCATTTGGTCAATTCAAAGAAAAATATAGTTTGTCCTGTTTCATACTCCCACCCCTGCAGGGTATGATGTGCATGTGATTGTGAGTCATGATGTTTTGAGTTCTCTCAGGTCTCTGTGGTCCAGCCTTATTGAGGGAAAACCAATAACAAGGGGGCAGGAACCTTTTTCTGTCCCCCCGCTGGCCTCAACAGCAGCAGTTTGTGGTTGTGACTAACACGATTTAGAGTTTTGCCTTTGTTTGTTCTTGGTTTTGACGAGTCCGGTAGTCCTGTTTTGGGTGTTTTATTGCCGTTTGGTTTAGTTCTCATGATGGCTTGGGAGGGGGAAGCCTATCCTACGATCCATTGTGGGTTTGTTTGGGTAATGCAAAAAGAAAAAACCTTCCATTAAAACCTTTCAAAATTCCAACCTTAGATTAAGTTGCTTACTTAAAACCTTTATTCCTTTTGAAAGTGGCTTTGAAATTACAGGTCAAAACAAAAAGAAAAAGTTTGACAATTTCAGATTCCATGTTGAAATAATAGCAATGACCTGAAGAAACGGCATTTATTCTCACAGTGTGAAGACGAGGCGGGAGCAGGGAGGGAGGGAGAGCTGTGGAATTGTGAGGACAAAAAAGAGATGCCTTCCTTTCTGTGACCATAAAAGACAGTACAGTGCCGTTGGTATTTCAAACATGCACAGCAAGGTGGCTGGCACAGTGCAGCTAAATGAATGTTGTGGGCAAAATATGAAAGGCTTGAACACAGCCACATTTAGTTCTGCCATGCCAAAACAAAATCAGGATCCTTTCAGATGGTGTCAGAATGTCAGACACAGTTTCGGGTTTTTTTTTTTTTTTTTTTGAGAATTACATTTTCACATCAAACCCCAATGTTTTTCATCTATGTTACTACCTCTCAACGCTTGCATCTGTTGCACTGATAAGACACACATTTGCACAGATATATCCATGTCTAGACTGTACGATTGTAAAACTTCCTTTGTCTGTTTTTGCTTCTTGCTTGCTATAATGGAATTTTATTGCACATACTTGTTTCTAATGTTTCCAAAGGCTTGCACATCTTGTAGTTACAGCCAGTGTGATTATAATAAATCCGTCTACTGTTGCTGATGTAACTATGATTGACTGCAGGGACAGTTAAAGGCCATGGATCAAACAGGTAAGACGTAGCCTTTGTGAAGATCTACACATCCAATCAGCAGTTAGTCAGAGTTATTAATTAGAGTGACCTGCCTTTATTTATCAAACTCAACCACATCTCTTGGTGTTCTGTAAAAAGTACTGTCACTGCATGTAATCATGCATCTTTTCATCATTTTGCAGTGTAGTCTGATTGAGCTGATAACACTGTCAGCCACAGCATGTGTGTGGTTGGAGAAGGCCAGAATACATATATTTCTTCTGTGTTTTTTGGTGCAACCAGCAGCTCTGTAGGTTGCTGTTGGCTGCTAGTGATGGCCAAATGAAGCCTCATGAAGCATTTTCTGATGCTTTTTGTTCAACAAAAGGTTAAAATCACACGGATTCTTTGAGCCTCTCTCTTTAACCCATGAGCGCCATCTAGTGGGCTCAGAAACTAAAGAAAATGCTTCATGAGGCTTCATTTGGCCATCACTATCAGCTGGTGGGTCAACCAAAATTTCCCCTCCCTTTAGTGGCCACAGTTTTTGCCCCTGGAGGCAAAAATTCTGCATGGAGGTCAAGTGTGTGTGACCCTGGCAACACCTGGCACTGACATGTGTCCTGGGTAATCAGATCAAAAGTAGAAAGCTCTAAGTGCAGGTGTGAATGTAATTCGTCCCAAATGTCTTTTGAGATCTGATCGCTCAGACCACACTCAGACGCAGTCTAGGCCACATTCTCTCAGCAGTTTGTACTCAGGCTGCACCTTTAAGGCCACAATGATAATCATGCATATTTTGCATCACTGGATTCCACAGCTGAATTGTTCATTTGTGCATCTTTAAACTGGGCACATGAAGGATTTACCACAAGTTAGCCCTCCAAAAATGGCAGCAAAAAACCTCGTGTTTATTTTTATAAGCTGAAATCATTTCCCTCAGCGGAAGCTTTTATTTACTTTTATTTCACAGATAAGAAACAATAAATTGTGAAGACAGTAAAGCCTCCGCAAGAAAGCATTTTAAATCTTGTGTGTTACTTATCCTGGAGCAGAGAAAAACTCTGCTAGCGTCTAGGCTAATTTACGCAATGTAAAGTGTCAAAGGCATAGCTACTGGAGACACAAGTTTGCAAGATAACTTTCCAAGAAAAGGACAACCAAGTCCAGTTGGAATCCCGTCCATCCACAACAGAAAACCACCAGGTAGAAAGCAGTACAAGATAGCAACACTTCCTTCCATCCATGGACTGCTGATGTAGCAAGTGACATCACTTGAGGACATTTGTCAGAAGTCAGAGACCTGGAAACTAAGCATGATGTGTTAAATATGTGGAGTTCTCCTTTAATTCAGCAAGCTTTGCTAATTTACCAGTGTGGGCTGAAAATGATGTACACGGCTAGTCAGACGCTAACAGCTGTTCACGGAGAATCCTTGTGCTGTACACACAAAATGACCAGAAGTCAATGGCAGACTGAATAATGGAGGAGAAAGGAAATAGCCATTCAGTCTGAATATTAAGTAAAGTTGTCAAAGAAAAAGACTGCTGAAAAGGAGTGTTGTGGTGGCTAATGTGCCATGTAACAATCCATTCATCCACTTCTTCCAACTGTCTCTCTTTACTGTGAGCCCCTGCCGCCGTCCCCCCTCTGCTCTGCCATTCTTCTTCCTCCCTCCAACACTCCTTCTATGCTCTCTGCCAATAACTAAGTGCTCCCCTATTCCTGGCAGGTTGCCTGATGGTACAAGACTTTGATCTACTGCCACCTTTAAACAAATTCTCCATTTCCTGGTGGAGCTGAAGGGATCGGATGAGTCTGGGGAGCAGAGGCGCCCACAGAGGGAGACAGAGAGGGGGCGAGACAAATGGGCACCGAAGGAAAGATTGAAAGGGAAGAGGCGGAGCCCCCCCATCCCCTTTAACCACCTCCCCTTCCTCTTCCCCCTCAGCTTCTCAGGGAGCATCAAGCCACAGTGTGGCAACATTTTAGGGTTGGCTGCTTATCGGAAAGCTGTCTGCCCACGTTGATACAGCACTTCCTTAACTTCTACCACACACTGGATGAGAAAGTAGCTGACTGCAGCTTCCCCCATACGCTAACAATCTGCGGCCTGAACAACAAGTTTGTACTGGCACCAAACAGAGCCTAAAGTCCATTACTCACAAAGTAATGACGTGTGGGAGTTGAAAATGCTCTGGTAGGGGTGTTGGTACACTGATTAGTAACTGACATGAACACACGCAGCAGAAAGAACAACTAATACATCCCACATTTAAGAACGTGGGCAAACATGAGGTTTAGTTTTTATTTTTAGAAACAGTACAGGGACACTTGAAGCAGACGGATCTATTGGATTTTTCATTCAACTTCCCATTATTTCATATGACTCATACCGCCTGTAGTATCGACGGTCTTTGAGGTCAGAAAAGTAGCTGAGTAACTTGTGATGACATTCAAGGCCCCATTTATCAACTCTTTCAAAAACAGTTCAGGGTGAAGAACAAAAACTTTGAAGACATCTCAACGCTGATATTAACTGACCTTTAGCAGAGTGTGAAGATATTATGTTTTCCACTGGTTAAAAATTCAACTTCAACCATGATTTTATCAGTATGTGATGTATTATATGAGCATACATGCTGATACGTCTTTGCCTTTAAATTTTAAATGGGAAAATGGAAAAAGAGTGAATGTGCAAAACTAGAAACAGAACAGATTTGAGATTAAGTTAGATACAGGCCCCCAGGAAGTGCACCAGGCTTTGATGACGATTTAATAGTGGCGAAACAGTGGAATTATGATGGTTACGAGATGCGATGTGGCCCAAAAAGACTTTTTCCTATGGTGAAAGATACATCTGTAAATCAGGGGGCACATTTTTTAGAGCTCATATCCTCAGCGAAATGACTTGTTCCTCCACACTATGGACGTTTTACTGTTCGTAAACAGAATGATGTTCTTTGGTGGGCAGGAAACAATTATCTATAGACATTAGCTAGTGCTAGCTAGCAAGTTCTGTTGGCTTGTTTTTGACAATGGTACGGGCACAGGTAAAAATGAACTACACGCGGGCGGACAGCAGGTGAGAACAAAAATATATTATCTTTTTTTTTTTCAGGATAAAACAAAGTAAAAAGCTTTGCAGTATATGTGAAATATTTTAACACCTAAATCACTATTACCAAGCTTTAATCACAGGTGTGGGTGGGTACGGCTTTGATTTAGATATGACAGCAGTAACACTAGTGATGGCCAAATGAAGCATCATGAAGCATTGTCTTTATTTTCTGAGCCCACTAGATGCGCTTTTTGTTCATCAAAAATTTGAAAGCACACTGAATTGCCATTCTTTGAGCCTCTCTCTTTAAACCATGAGGCTCAGAAAATAAAGGAAATGCTCCATGAGGCTTCATTTGGCCATCACTAGGTAACAGGTTTGTTCTGGCACTGAGCTTAGGTATGGTGCGGGTTTTCAAAAATGGACCTGTGCAGGACTCTGACATATGTCATATGACCTTTGTCAACATCCCATTTTAAGTCAAACATAAAGTTTTTTTTTTTCCCTAATACAACCACATGCTTTTTTTTGCCTAAACTCAAGGAAGTGATCCTAAAAATGAAGTGTTTAGTGCTTTTGTTGAGAGAACTTTCTTTCTTTCTTTACATTTCCAGTGAAAACAAAAGTGTATTTTGAAAAAAACACATTACATGTAACAAGCGTAAATTGACATGCTGTGCTTGAATATCCGGAGGGAACCTAGTGCGTCATACTTTGATGTGCACTGACCAAGCTTCGGTATTTGACGAGTTGGGGTGAGAACGTGTCGGCTTTACAGCATAATGGCCATCATTATCTGAACCAGCAATACAGTGTAGGAATTATAGACAAGATTATCCACTTAACACCATAAGGCTCTACAGCTGAGTGATGATCCAAAAATGCACAATTTCCTGCCAATCAGACGTGCGCTTACATCATGTGGAGGAGAATATTTTTCATGTAGTGTATATAACACGTGCAGATATTACATCACATTCCCTCTGTGACTATGAATTAAATATCCACCTGCAGATCCCAACATGTCAGCTGCCAGGTTCTGAGGCCACTGCTGCCATTCGTCCAGCAGAGCATTAAAAAGAGCCCCGGCTTGTGCTCAGTTTCTCCACTTCTGTATTATGTTTGTAACAATGGCAGATCCAATTTCCATCATTCATTTGCCACTGGAGCCAAATCCATTTGGTGTGTCCTTTGGTCTCTGTGCCATCTAAAGGTGAAAGCTTTCCCAAATAGAAATAATAGATGGTGTGACCTCAGCTTTCTTCTCCTATTTGGTCTGAGGTGAGAGGAGAGCTGCCATAGCTTCCTGCCTGTGATGTATTTGGCTGCAAAGGAGAGGGAGAGGGATTTTATGTCTCTCACAAGACAGATATACCCTGATGGGGCACTGTACTCTTCATATTTTATTGAAGCCATCATCTTTGAGTTGAGTAAACATATTAGAGTCTACATTATTAATTCCAATTTCTCTTGGATTCTGTTTGTTCACTCCCAACCCTGTATAACTGAGGTCAAACCCTGCTATAGCAAACACTGCCGCCATACTCCCTCATGCTGAGAGAGGAGCACGGGGTGGAAGGACGTAATATCCAAACTGTTTCTAGAAGAGGAGATACAGACTGAGTGTGTCTGTGAGGAAGAGCCGGTATGTGTGAACAGTTGTGGGTTTTTGAAGCTCTTAAAATCCCAACAAGCGCTGATTTTTTGCGTGTTTACCATGAAAAGCCAATGCACTGACTGTTCACCAGCCCACACGCCAATCATGTGAAGAGTGTAGCTGTTCTGTGGTTGTGTGAGAGCGATGGTGTCTTACGTGAGGGATTTAATGAACCCCCGGGGTCAGTTTTAGGAGGCCTCCAACAATCAGGGACGAACTGGTCAGAAGTTAACTTCCTGCACTTAAACCAGACATTTGGCGTCACTGACCCAAGGGCAGCTCTTGCTGTGGTAATTCTAACTACTGTTTGAATATGTAGAAAACTAACACTTTAACAGATGTGTTTAGTAACAAAATCTGTCCTGCCACCAGTTTCATTTGTTGTAATGCCACATGTTGTGTTCCAACTTGAATACATTTGTGGTGAGTGGCTGAACATAGGTATTCATACTGGAAACTTGAATTATCCAATGGCCAAAAACTATTTGGAAGCCCAACAAGGAAGTGATACAACTAGTGATGGCCAAACGAAGCCTCATAACGCATTGTCACTAGATGGCGCTCATGGTTTCAGCCTTTTGTTGAACAAAAAGCGCCATCTAGTGGGCTCAGAAAATACAGAAGACTCTTCATGAGGCTTCATTTGGCCATCACTAGATACAGCCCTAAGAGTTTTAGGTATTGAAGTTACCAGTTCTGATGCAAGAGGTGGGGATAAAATCAAACACCTCAAACAAACTAGATCAAGCACCTGGTCTAATTAGGACTTTGACCTCTCACCTTTTTTATAGTCATTTTCTTGATGTGTTGTTTGATTATACTGGCGTTATGTGATTGACCATTGTTGACTAAAATTTTAAATATCTTAATGTTGGTTTCCTGGTATTTATTTCTATAGTTACACAATCTCAGCTTGTGAGAGGACCTTTGTTTCATTTCCCATTTACTATGTTATGCCCCTAGACACATAATGGAGGTTGCATACATACATATACTATACAGTATGAATGCATCAAACGTTAAGCTGCCACTGTCCTTCAAGAAAAAGTATGGTTAAATGTGATAAGACCAAAGGACTGGACGGAGGCCATCATCAAACATGCTGACATGTGCAGCGCACACTTCATATCAGGTTAGGGAAAAGTATTTCCTGTTGTAGGGATAAATAACGTTATGTGTATTAAGGGTTATCATGTCCACCTCATCAGAAACTGGGGAGGGATTAAGAGGAATATTGGATTTCTCTGCAACGCTAACTTTTTAGCACATTAGCTAACATTAGCTTCCATAGCAAAACAAACAAGTGTGGTCCTAAGTGTGGGCAATAAGTTTTCCTCTCTTTTTTCAATAACCAATACAGTTCAGTTATCATTATTTTGCATGCGTACAGCATTTTGTTTATATGTTTCCTCCACAATTATTTTATAAGGACAATGGTGTAGGTCGCATTAAGAGCTTCATAAGGTGGGTGAGGTGAGTAAATATGCAAAATAAATACAGTCAGTGTTAATAATGAGCAGTTAATCTATCATATAACAAGAGGAAAATTCTGAAAATGTATTTCTAATAAAAACTTAAGATGCATTGTGTGTCTCTGTGAGGTGCTGATTCATCCCGTGGTATTTTCTGTGCCTGTATGACTGTGTCCCGTGACGGTGTAGATAATCCCTCCCCACCTCCTCTGTTCTTTCTAAAAGGTCTCTACACCAGCTCTCTGTTGTGAGCCCCAAATGAATCACTCACAATTAATTACTCTGAGTGGGTCCCTCTGAGAGTCTGCAGCCCTCTGCCACCGCCCGCCAGGCCTTGTCTAACCGCGGTGGGTCTAATGCCTCACAGTGAAGCCGGATCTACCATGTCCTACTCAGAGGGGGGTAGTGTTTGTCCCGGTCAGCTGGGACACTGCCGCCTCCTCCCTCCCCCTGCTGTTCTGCTGCCAGATCTGTCTGTTAAGACGAGATAACAGATGATAGCGTGGCTGATGCACCAGCCAACGCCTGCTGGGAACGGCTGCTGTTTGGTGGACAGATACAAACGGCCTCTGATTCTCATTTTCATCATGGTTTCTTATTCTTATTACAGCAGAGGTGTCCTTACAACAAAGTCCACACAGAGAGACACATAGTTACAAGTGTATAGTTATGCAGAGCTGTGTGGTTCATGCACTGTAGTTACTGTATAATGAATTTAATACTCCACTAATTTTCTGTGAAGAACATGTTAAAGACAGATAGTGACGACACATTACACACGTGGTGTATGAGTCTGGACAAGCTGCATTTCCCAGCTCACACTCTACCCCAAACGGGGGGATGGGGGGGTGTCACATAACAAATAAATTGGTCTGTGTGCATGGCTGCTTATCATAATCGATCAGTATGGCAAAGAGAGTCTCTGCTCAGAGGGCGTTAGTATTCATTTCAAAAGACAGAGAAGCTAGTGCGGGGGAATCTTTGGAAGATTAATTCTCTGGATCTCTGTCGCAGAGTATGTGTCGAATGCTGCGGTAGTGACATATGGCATACTTGACACAACCAGCGTGAGGCTTGTTACTCTTTTCAAAAGTAATAATATCACTTGTTTGTTACTCCCCACCAACTCGTGACACTACTCATATTACTTTTCCATCACACCCCATAAAATTGTTAATGCTGTATGTCCCATAAATTCAGATGTGCGCTGCTGTGTGAAAGTAATCGCAGGTTAAGTGCAGCTAAGGCCTGGAGGTCTTCAGTTGCCTGTGAATAAAGAAAATGCTTCATGAGGCTTCATTTGGCCATCACTAGCTGTCGGTCGTAGTAGGTGTTTCAGACTGAAGGTTTGAGGACGTGTTTTTTCGTAGCGTTAACAATTTTACTATGACTACCTGCAGCGTAGTGTTAAGGGTTCTTGTCGTTGTTCCTACCGACAAAGTCAAAGTTGGGAGTATTTCCAGACACTAAGGTCAGTGTTTCCAACACAAAGAGGTAGTATTTGAGGAGCTGGGATGACAATGCATTGTGTAATCTCTACTGTAAATTCCAATGCAGAATTAACGACCAAAAAAACAAGGCATCTCGATCACTCATGGCTGGATTTACGCATCTGCTGCCGTTGAGCAAGGCTTCAGCCTGAACTCTTTCAGTGGCTACCAGTAGCGGTGTCTAGCTGCAGTGCTGCCAGTATGCTTGTGTGTGGATGAGACGAATTTTTAATGATCCTCATGGGAAAACAGAGTCACAGGGTCAATAATAATAGGATACAGCAAAGGAAAAAAAAGAATATAATGAATGATAAGTATGAATGAATCACAGCATTATGAGGGTGTGCAGAATAAGAGCGTCAGAACATAATGAGACGGAAATTAAATTAAAATAGCCATGCATGAGATTTATAAAGTAAGTGTAAAATTATCATATCAAGATGTTTTTAAATGTATGCATATGTGCATTGTGTCCCAAGCTGCTCTCGTGAAGCACAACCCAGCGTGGGCAGTGCTTCTGTTTAAAACACTCGCCAAGAGGGAGAAAAAAAAAAAACACTGATTTATTCTTTTGTGTCTGAATCCTCCAACAAAAATAAATTGAAAGGAAAAATAAGGATAGAACAGGGAAGGAAAAAAAAAACTTGTGTCGGACTAGCAGCACCTCGGGGCAAGAGAGATCTGTGGTTTGTGCATGTGCTTTGAATACAGAACACAGGCCGCAGTAATGGCTGTCAGAGCGCAGGGAGGCACACACACAACACACGTGCACATATGCAGTGATATGTATACCCGAGTGCACCCACACACACACACACACACGCCTCGGAGAGACACATGTTCATTACCTAGAAGGTATGACCTGAGAATCTGGGGTCAGCATCCATCCCATCATGCATCATGCAAGTGAAACTGTCGATGTTTTCCTAATTAAACCTTCCTGTCTGCCCATTTTAGATTTGTGTGGTCTGTGGTTTTGTATTCTTTTTTATTTCCTCAAAGCATCAGCTCCTCTCATTAAATAAAATGAAATGAAGTGCAAACAGGAGAAAGAAAAACAGTACACACTGTTTTAGCATTTCATCCTAAAGTGTTGTCAGATGATCAGAATCGACACAGCTGAACCAAAGATCTCGTCTATTTCATCCCACACGTCAGAGTCCTGCGCTGATACAGTTTTGCAAACCCACACCTGTAAAGCTCAGTACTGCAACCAAACCGTTACCCGCAATTTTCCGCACTTATTTCCATGTCAAATCTGGAACCAGCTTGAATCATGAAGTCTTGCAAGGAGTGATGGCCAAATGAAGCCTCATGAAGCATTTTCTTTATTTTCTGAGCCCACTAGATGGCGCATATCGTTTAAAGCAAGAGGCTCAAAGAATGGCAATTCAGTGTGTGTTCAACCTTTTGTTGAACAAAAAGCGTCATCTAGTGGGCTCAGAAAATAGAGACAATAAAGACGTTTCATTTGGCCATCACTACACACAGGGACTCACAGGCACTAACGCACAGATGGCCCAGCTTACCTCACCAAACCACAGAGTAGTTTATTTAACATCACACATGGAGCAGCATTGCTACATTCTCTGCACAGGATGCCATTACTCCAGGTCTGCAGCTATATTAATGCTGTGAATGTTGCATACAGAACCTTTAATGACGGTCCGACCATCCCGTGCTGTGGGCAGCAGAAGGAGACAGAGCAGGGTCAGGTGCTGTGTTACCTGCAGGGTGGCACAAGAGTGAACCGGCTTCAAACAATCCTGTGTGGTGCTTGTGCACATTCGCTCAGCAGAGGAGCAGAAGAGGTGTGTTGTGATGCTGTACATGATTTGCACTACCCTACATTATGCACAACAATAAAGCATTGAAAAATCATTACACAAATGATCAATCATCAGCTGGAACGATTAGCCTATCAAACTGCCATTCAGAGCCCTGCACTCCCCAGGTGTAGTGTGTAACACAATGACACATCGCAGCATGAGGAATACCACATCCAGAGAGCTGTGTGCAATAAAACCGTGCAGCGTGACTGCAGTCATTATCCTCATTTTATCGACATGTGAGAACAATTAAGCCAAAAGCAAAACAGTTCAACAGCAGATGACCACATCTGAATACGTGACGTAGATTAAGGGACGTCATTTAAAAGCCGCAAAGCAACAGATGATTAAAAAGGCCAAATTATCTTACGTTGTATCGTACTCATTGCTCATAGCAGATCCAGATTACTTTACTGTCCATTAGATTTGCATAATGAAGATTTGTCTTTGGCACTGGCATAAAGGACAACACACATCATTCACAACAAATCACACACAGCAATATGCTGAGATTAAGATGTATTATGTATTGAAACATCACAGCAGGGCAGAATACTCCTACAATAATCAAAGTGTACATTAAAATAAGTGATAGTATTGTCCTTGTGGTCACAGCTGATGGAGTATTTCTTGTAATTGCTCTCCCCGGCCTTCGGATCTGTCAGTCTGCCGTCTGATGGCAGCACCTGACAGGCTGAGTTAGGATGGGTGGCATCTTTGTAGATCTGGATTACCTTTTTGGGTGTGGACTGAGAGATGAAGACGAAATAGTAGGGTATCTTCTGCACAATGACTGATCGACAAGGTATCAAACATTAGAGACAGGACAAAAATGCAAAGGCCGGCAGACATGTCATCACAAATGTATCTGAATGCATTTTCTAACATCCGATCCACTGATTCCTCTTCATGTCAGTCAAAAATCTACTTTGGAGTTATGAAACCTCCGGAGTTTGGGAAGTTCATTCATTGCATCCATGTTTGATTTTAAAGGAGCTACATACACACGCATACATGGCATAAAGTCAAACATGTTCCCAGTGGGTGTTGGCCTCTGCCAGGTCTGTCCCTTGTCTCAGAGAAAGGGGTGCGGTTTGGTGAAGAATTGTGTCTCTACTTTTTGCAGATGATGCGGTTCTGTTTGCTTCATCACACTGTGACCTCCAGCATGCACTGAGGCGGTTTGCAGACGGGTGTGAAGCAGTCGGGATGAGAGTCAGCGCCTCCAAATCTGAGGCCGTGGTTCTCTGCCACTGACCAATAGTGATGGCCAAATGAAGCCTTGTGAAGCATTTTCTTTATTTTCTGAGCCCACTAGATGGCGCTCATGGTTTAAAGAGAAAGGCTCAAAGAATGGCATTTCAGTGTGCTTTCAACCTTTTGTTGAACAAAAAGCGCCATCTAGTGGGCTCAGAAAATAAAGAAAATGCTTCAGCAGGTTTCATTTGGCCATCACTACCGACCGAGCTGGCAGCTTCCAGTTTAGCGCTGTTTTAATCTTGCAGCTCTTCTTGACTTTCCAAATGTTATCGAACAAAGTAGATTAACTTCTGATTTTGAAACAAGTCATTTCAGGGGGGTTGTGACCCTTTAAAAAAATGTATCCACTCATTTACAGAGGTCTCTTTGCCCATGTAAGTCAATGGGGGAAAATGTTTTTGGGCCACATGACATCACAGATTCGGGAGCTTTTATTCCACTGTTTGGCTTCACTACAAAAATGGGCTTTAAAGCCTGGCGCACTTTCCTTGGCACCTGGCACTAACATGCACACACAGCTGGATTGTCTACCACAGCCAAGAGCAGAGAAGCTCAGATTACAACACAACACAGAACTCCCAAACATGCCTATGTCTGGACTTGAATTATAACAGCACACTGTTTCATGGTCTGAAGTGCACCATGGAGAAAGACAGAGGCGAGGTTTGGTTGTTTCAGTACCATGGACAGAGACACAGAGACTGTGTTTGAACAAGTCAGGACAGAAACTTATACTAAACTTATACTTAATACTATGATATATTTATTTACTTATATGCAAGGTAATAGTAACAAAAAGTAACTAAACAGACCTTTAGCAGAAATCTAAATACTTCAGTGGTGTTAAAGTAACAATAATAAACAAAGTTGTTTACCTGAAGTTCCTGTATAACTAAAAGTTTGTACTTGAATACTTTTGTACTGTGTTAAATGTGTCTGTCCGCACAAGCCGTTTCCCCCTCAAGCTCCAGTAGTGCAAAGAAGAGGCTGCCGCTTGGGATGTTGATGTTCTCTGATGGCCTGATGATGTGTGAAGCCCACACCTGTGCCGTCTGGTCCAAGTCATCCTCGGTTTTCATAAATACTGCTTTTCACAGGAACTTCTAACTTGCATAACTCTCTAACAATGATCACTGTTTGAAACCAAGGTTAAAATCTCCTTAAATATTTAAACCACATTTAAAGTTTGACCTTAAATTGCTGTGTGTAGTTCAAGCCCTGATCTCCATCAGTTTGCTGCTCTCACAGAAAAGTCCAATAGATGAATCTGAATGAGGAAATACAGTGGCCTGTACTAACTGCCCTTGTTCTCCTGGAGGTACCGCCCATGAGTTCAATGAAGCTCAGAGGAGGAGGTGCTATTCCACATTTAATACTCAATTTAATTCTGTATGTTTTATTGTCATGATCGCTGCTGATGCCTCGTGTCTTAATGCTTCAAAGCTCAGTATTTTTGGTTCGGCAGCTCATAAAATCTTAGTTATGGATTATCTACCGTGTTGGTGTTGCATCCCAACACAAAGCAGCTTTGTTTTTTCTGGTGTTTGCTAGCAGATGTAAATGACAAGAAGGTACATTCACGCGATACAAAGTCAGAGGAGAGTCATGTTTCATTTTGTCCTTTGGTGGAGGTGAGATTTAATGCGCACTGTCTCTATAGTGCGGCACCACAAATCATAGGCTAACCGTCACCAGAGACAAGAGAGAGATTTGTGGATGTACATCAGACATCAGACTTTCTCAATGCAATTTTATAGTTACTCACAAAATGACAACATGACAATAAAGTATCATAAAGGGAATACAACTGTGGCTTTTCATTACACAATCCTGTATTGATAAGTGATAAATAAATATGATAAATCAATGAACGGTACAGATTAAAGTTTCATTTATTTATCATTCTAAAATGTCTTGTACTTTAAAAATCAATGGATTCTCAGGCTGTTCTCATGCATACTTCCTTTGTTTTCTCAGAAAAAGTAATGCACCAAAATTTGTACATTTCCAATATAATGATGAGCTAGAGATTTGTACATAACCCATGGATACTGGAAGGCTGCAGTCACATCACAGGTGCACTGACAGGATTAAAGACTGAAGCAAACATGAACGATTCATAAGGAGGCAGGTTAGGGCCGTGGATGGATCAAAAAACATAGGACTTTCCCCTGAGACTATGGGCCTGTCCCAATAGCCACACCTCCCTGAGAAATACCCACTTGCACTTGGTTGTGTGTGTTCACGTTTAGGCTAGTGGTGTCCCAAAACAGAATTGAGGTAGCCCCGACCCACACTTTCAACAAAGTGGAAGATGAAGTCAGCAACTGCAGCAAGTTTTGGAAAACAATTTATTACCGTACGATCTGAATGTAGACGATACAAGATGGTTGGACTAGCGTAAACTCATCAGCAACTCGGTTGAACACAGTGTCAAAATATTGAAACAAATCGACTCACCCGAACAAAATCGATCAGAACTAGAAGACGTTGTAGACGCCTTCTGTTTTCAGCATTTCTTCTCCGTTGATTGATCAGACGGAGAAGAATAAAAATAGCACACGTCACAACACAAGCGCTGGAGCCGGCATTTTCAAACCTGAATGACTACCGGTATCTTGCGCCGCTACTACACGTGACGTCTGCCTGCAAGTTGGCCACACCGATTTGCATGAAGTGGTGTCTCATTTCTCAGGGAACGATCTCTACCCTAATATTTCTCACTTCCCTCATCAAGGGTTATCTCACAAACGAGGGCGCTCAATACCAAGTGGAAGATTTAAGGGGTAGAAATGGGACTGGGCCTTAAATCCGTGGAGACTATTGTTCAGAACCGTGTGAACTTTGAGTGAATTTGAGTCATTTAAAGGTACGTCCTCACCGTGCTCCTTTAGCTAACCCTAACCACAGTAACGTTACTTACCTAAAACTGACCTCCATAACTTTAACTAGTGTGATTTCTATGATGTCTTATGAATTTGTGCCTCATGAATGATGTTATGTCCTTAACGTACAGTTAAATGATTAATGAAACTTTAAGGAGGTTAGGTTCAGGTAAGTAAAGTTGCAGTGGTTGGGTTAAGGACGTACCTTAAAATGACTCAAAGCTCACTCAAAAGTTCACACCGATCCGAACACACGATTCCAGGGAAAAGTTGCTGGCGAAAGTCTGCTTTATTGAGACCCATCCACCACCCCAACCTGCCTTCTTACTAGTGATGGCCAAATGAAGCCTCATGAAGCATTTTCTTTATTTGGATGGCGCTCATGGTTTAAAGAGAGAGGCTCAAAGAATGGCAGTTCAGTGTGTTTTCAACCTTTTATTGAACACAAAGCACCATCTAGTGGGCTCAGAAAATAAAGAAAATGCTTCATGAGGCTTCATTTGGCCATCACTACTCCTGACCAGCGCTCGGGACTGCTTCCTTTTTTACTGCCATCAGTGCATTGGTCACATGACCGCAGCCTTTCAAAACATGTGGGATATAAGATTTGGACGTGCTGCTTTTTGTGAGAAACGTATAAAACATTTGTGAGAACAGCCTGTATTGACAGCTTCATTCATGGGGCACTAACTCATGCTATGAGGATACGCTGGCATTCTAAAAGCGGGTGAATTTTACTCATTGGTGGTTGAGGGTGTACAGTGACCGCTGGCAGATCTGTGTTAATAATTTTATGCTTATTCCAGCACCCTTTGCACTATCACACTATAGATTATTTTTACACATATATATTTAATTATACATAGCAATCAAATGTTTATAGTTGTCAAAATAGTACCTGGGCTAAAGTCCTTGTACAGTATATATATATACTTGGCCACTAAAGCTGATTCTGATTTTGATGTCCATCTCCTTAAAAAGCCAAAAAAAAAACACACTCCACAGTAGCTACAGTGTCTGTTAATCTACATATAATAATATAAATATCTCCCTCATTGTATCAGACACAGTGGTGGATAAGAAATGCAGACTGAGACAAAATCCAAAGTTCAGGGATTTTAATCAGTCAGGGTTGGTGCACTAAAGGCAGCCAGCACAGCCAGAGGTAACCACATCAACAGGAAGTAAGAAGAACGACGGAAAGCTCACACGAAGGACAAGACAGTCTAGCAGAGGACAAAGGGAAGACACGGACTTATATACACTCTGAGACACAGGTGAGAGCAATCAGACAATCAGGGCGGCAGGAAACTTGACAGGACATAGGGAGACAACAACAGACTTTCAAAATAAAACAGGAAACAGAACATCACATTCAAACCCTGACACACTGAACTGTTTTTTAAGCATGTGAATCATCTAGTGTTCACTGTGATATGTTGAGCTCTTTGTGTGAAAGGACTCCAAAGTGAAACAGGACTTTTAACAACAAAAATAAATCTCACTGTGGGTCTGGAGGGATTCGGTACCTCAGATCAAATTATTGAATTATCCAGCTTCATTGCTACAGCTGTCCTTCACTGGTCCTCACCTTCATTTCTCTGCATTTGCACGCGTGAATTATCATCACGATGGAGATGCACCACATATCCTCCCAAACAAACAAGCTGCCTCCGAAGAATTACTGCAGCGTCTTGCCCAAAGCCTTGCCTTCCTCCCTGTCTCGTTGGTGCCTACATCCGCCCCCGCCTCTTATATTTCTGCCCGAGACTCAAAGACACAGCAGTTATTTATTTCTTGTTGGAGATTCATTGCTTGTTGCTGGCGTACTTTGAATGGTTGGTGTGGGCTTAATAAATTCAGGCTCTCTTCTCCCGCCTACTTCCACACAGCTTCAATCTCAGCTCGTCCAGGAATATTGTGTGTGTGTGTGTGTGTGTGTGTGTGTGTGTGTGTGTGTGTGTGTGTGTGTGTGTGTGTGTGTGTGAGAGATTGCCTTTGGGGTCTCCAGCGAAGCACCACAGAGGTCTCTGTTTGAGGACTAACGCAGTCCATACTAAGATCATTTAATCAGGAAGTTGGTCAGTATGAGCCTCACACACACACACACACACACAGCACCACAGCCATCCTATTAGACTCCTGCTTTCTTCAGCGTTGCCGTTTCATTTGCCAGATTCTTCTATTACCTCACTAACAAGCATGCAGAGACCGCTGGTTATTTCACTTGAGACACATTTTCACTTCCTCTTCTCCTTCCCTTTCTCTCTCCCTCCTCCTCACCATCATTATCGTCAAGCAAGAAAAACAGACACGATACAACACACCAGCTTCAAAATAACTAAACTGAAAATTACTAGCCTGCTAGAAAATAATATTCGCCTCAGGTAAATAGGACCAGAAATATGATTCGACTCAATGGTCAGACGGTAAATAAGGTGAGACAGAGTGTTCACCAAGTGGTAAATACCACAAAAATACTGCCCACATCAGCGCTCAGAGACTGGGAACTCAGATATTCCAGGTGAGGGGAGTCCAATAAGGGTGTAGCTGTCACTAGAACAGCCAACACACTCCAACATCAACAAGTTCTCACAAAGGCTCACTTGTCAAACAAGGCCGCTTGGTCAGTTGCTCTGTGTTTTAAATGATGTCACTCCAGGAACCCTCTAGCATCAGTTTTGGACGTGCCAGTTTCTGTGTCAATTTCTGCCTGTTACACCAAAACGACTTTACGTTTAATCCCAGTTCAGACCAGTGATTTGGGACGAGATGAAACCATTTTGAAATGCTGCAGAGAAAAGTTGCAGCGGTGTGAACTGGCCAGTCTGAGCTCAACTCAAGCCGGTTGAGCCCGTAATTTATACGTAAATCACGACACCTGCTTTTAACAGCCAATCAGCTTGTAGTGAAGTCAAGCTGACGGAGACGGCATGTTCGTTTGCTGCAACAGGTGCTTTGTCACTGCCGAGCCTTCTGTTTCTGTCCTCAGTGTGCTGTGCTGCTGCTGCTCGCTATATGTGCTTCATGAGGCTTCGTTTGGCCATCACTAGTGGCTACAGTAGTGTTGAATCTCCCTATCTTGGCTAGCTCTGATTCCAAATCCAAAAAAAAGTTTTGAAAGAAAACAATTTAATCATCATTCTGAAGAGATTTGTTTGCTTTTATCGGAAATTCTGCAAAAGGGGCTTCAGAAAGGTATAGTCACCAGCTGTACAGCTGCGTGCACATCTCCGGTTACTGGCAGTGGGAAAAGAATCTGTTGCTTATTTTTTGCGTGTTTTTTCGTCCTGTGTATACACGCTAATTTTGTTTGAAAAGGGTTTTAATGTAGACTGCTGAAGCCCACAGTATGACGAGCTATACATGACCCTTCACAGCCAGTAAAGAGACGTGGGATGATTACAGCGACAAATTGCTCTTTAAACCAAGGGCACAAATGTGATTACAGTATTACTGTAAGATAGACTCTGAGTGTATCCTTTAAGGCTGAAGTGATTTACTTTAAACTGCAACATATTCATCACACGGCTCATTCAGAGTTGACCAGAGAAATTCAAAGTGGATTTGTATGGTTCATCTGAAGGCTACAGACGCACTCAGTACAACTAAGGGAAAATAATAAAAAGTGCTGGATAAAAATAATTTTATTCCAGCTTCCCTATGTCTCTGTACTTTATGTTTTTATTTGGTTTATTTACAGATAAATGAGGGGAAGATGTGGGAGAGAGAAAGAAGCTGTGGGAGAGATATCTGCAGGCTGCCCATGCTGCCTATTGACATTTTGGCTGTGTTCCATGTGTGTGTGTGTGTGTGTGTGTGTGTGTGTGTGTGTGTGTGTGTGTGTGTGTAATATTCATATTGCAAAGGGTCACAGGTCAAAAGAGAAGAGCTATCCCTGAGCCCCAGGCGAAGTGTCCAGCGTCTCCTGATAAGCCCACAGCCCGCTGCAGTCTATTTGTCGAAGATGGGTTTGTTCAGTTCCTGGCAGATAGAGCAACATTTTCACCAGAGATATGAAGGTTAACTCATGTCTTGCTTGTTTGGGTCTTCTTGGAGAGATGCGACTGTGTGTGTGCATGTGTGTGTGTCTGTTTGGTAGCAGTCAGGGGTGTGTGATGTTCAGGTCAGATGGCATGTATTCAGGAAAAGGTCTCTCTCCACCTCCAGCTGTCGTATGAAAATTCCAATATCTGCGGATGCACACACATCAGGGATACGTCCAGCTCCAAATGACTTTTGAATACCTCATTCACGTTTTCCACTTCAGCTCTTGACTTTGAATTGAATTAGTATTGAAGCAAAGTGGAGGAAATAGAATTACACTTCAGATTTGAATTGCAGGAAGCAATGGCATGCAGTCCACTTGGGCCACTGGAGTGTCAAGTCCAGAAGTGATGTACATATTTTAATAAAATATCATTTTTGGTACGGTTGTGTTGATGTATAAATTTCTGTTGTTACGCTCTCATAAATCATATCTTTTTGCAGAAACGTGATGATCAATGAAAAATGGTGCTTTCGGTCTTCGTCTGTGTGCAGAGAGGTGCACTTTCCTCCACCCAACAGTATCTATGTTTGGATTTTCCTAGTGGCCCCTGATTCATTGACACGTACTGTGAAATAACTGCATGAAACACCTACAATGTTTGCAGACCGGATGATTTTCCGCCCCCATCCTTTTTAAATTTTTATGTTTCTGTCAGGCATTTTTTTAGCCAACATGGCAACGCTGCAGTAGCTAGAAGGCGACTGACCACCTACGATGGCTACACTTGACACAGCAGGCATTGCATTTACAGGAATGTCCACAGTAGAATCCTAAATATTCGTCATTTTGTGTATATTTTAAGAACTTAAAAATATAAGGTTATTGTTCACTGGTGGTCCCTAGTGATGGCCAAATGAAGCATTTTCTTTATTCTATGAGCCCACTAGATGATGCTTTTTGTTCAACAAAAGGTTGAAAGCACACTGAAAAACCATGAGCGCCATCTAGTGGGCTCAGAAAGTAAAGAAACTGCACCATGAGGCTTCATTTGGCCATCACTAGCCCCGGGGACCTTCATGCTGTGCTGTCCAGAGTCGAGGGTGAGAGCAGGCGGGAGGGCAGGTGTCAAAAATACAGACAACAATTGATAATAACATCCAAAACACAAGTTTCACTCTCAGAGGTTTCTCTAACTGTGAGTGTTTAGAATATAAAAACGCACAGAATACACAGAGCTACCTATAGGACCCTCCTAGTGGAAAGGCTACACCACGCCATAGGCAATAAGAATTATGAATTTAAAAGTTTAAAATGCCTCTGAGCAGATTCTACTATGTGCCTTTTCATGCTTTTTGAAACTATAACAATATCAACTGCAAAACAAAAATCATTATAATGCAAACATAAAACTTTTAATGATATTGAGAGTCTTGTGGTGGGCTGCAGACATACACCTTTGAGACAGTGTTGCTGGCCACGTATATTCACAAAGATGCGGCCTTAATAATGTGTGGGAGATTTAGTTGGAATGTGTCAATAACACCTCTGAAAAGATTTTAGATATGTCTGCGATGACGAGACGATCAAAATAACCTTATACCAGTCAATACAAATGCAACAAAACTTCTTCTTCCCTTTCGTTTTGACAGCTCAAAATTCCAAAGCCCTGCTAGTCTGAAAATGTCCCATTAGACTGAAAGCCTGTTATCCCAAAAACAAACACCCCTTGCTTTGAATTCCTGTTTCTCTGAAATCATTTTCTCATTGTACGTTTCTGTAAACCACAGATGCAAATTCTTTTTCAACAACACTGTGGTGAATGTGAGGTTAGCTTTAGGCACAAAAAACACTTGGTTATGGTTTGCTTGGTTTGACTAAAAACATCCACGTTTGGTGTCACAAAACCGCTGGAAAAACAGGGACAAGTTGGTAAAAAACACCTGAGTTTGGTGGCTCAATCACTGATAGGAAACACCACTAAAGTATGGGACAAACACACAGGATCAGTGGCTCCGAAGCTGCTAGGAAACTGAAACTAACAGCAGGAAGTATGTATTTTTGGAGAAATTGGACTTCAGAGCAATTGTTTATTTTAGGGATGATGGACTGTCGGAGAAAAGGGCTACTGGTCCAAAGGGCTTTGGAAGTTTGGGCCTTTGGAACAACAGCATGGCCTTGTAGTTTATACCATAGCAACACACAAATTTACTGTGGCCCCAAAGGTCAAAACACAACGTTTCACAGAACAAAACAACATTTCTCTAACATGTTCTCTGAAATGTTTTGTTGGATGTGCTGTATTGATGGCCAAATGAAGCCTCATGAAGCATTGAAGTGTAAGTGTGTCTCCATGCAGCGTTTCTCTTCTTTGAGTTCTGGTAACTGTCCTACTGTCCAAATCTCTGGTGCTGTTGACGACCAGCACTTCTTCCACTTTGTTCTGTGTTTGGCATGTCAGAGAAAATTTGCATAAAGCTGCATCTTTCTCAACTTCCAAGGCACTTTACTGCCCGGCCCAAAGGAGTGGGGGAGGCTCGACGGGCCTCTAGTCTTGGATCATCACTTATTTCAAGGCTTTTACAAAGTTAATATGACAATGAATGGCACCCTGCAGTGTCTCCAGAGTCCACATGTGTGCCAGAGTCTTCAGCCTCTTGATCATTTCAGCTTTTAACAGCTTTTAAAAACACAATCTCAATGACAACACTGGTAGTGGGTGTTATGGGAGGCAGAGAGTTAATGGAAATTTTGAATAGCCATCTGTTTTTTTGAGGTTAGTGTTTGTGTGTGTTTCTGTCCTTGCACTATTTTGAGAGACTGTTGCTTCTATTCTGAATTGAAGAACGAACTGATACGAGCATGAAAATTTGTAAAACACATCAGCTCACATTCAATAACAGAAGGCAAGTCATTGAAAGTTACTGCAGTGCCCATAACTGTGGTCCAGTCACATCTACAAATAACTAATAACTAATGCAACTTTTGGTACTAGAATAAGAAAATCAGTTGCTTTTTCGTTCAGCAGCATCTGGCAGGACGTTCATCAGAACAAAGATGGAGGCATTGGAGGAAAAAATCAGAAATGTGCTGTCGGTGTTTAAATCAAACGTCTGGACTTTTTGGGATTTTTTACCACAGAAGGAAAGACGGAATTGGATGTGACAAGAGAGAATAAAATACTCTGTGAATACTACGATCATGAGGGCTCGTCTCACACTCCATCATCCAGAGATGACAGTATTGATGGCCAAATGAAGGCTCATGAAGCATTGTCTGTATTTTCTGAGCCCACTAGATGGCGCTCATGGTTTAAAGAGAGAGGCTCAAAGAATGGCAGTGTGCTTTCAACCTTTTGTTGAACAAAAAGTGCCATCTAGTGGGCTCAGAAAATAAAGAAAATGCTTCATGAGGCTTCATTTGGCCATCACTAGCTGATGGCCAAGCTAACACTAAACTCACTCTGACGATAAATCAACCAACACTGGAAACGCTTAGCTCGACAAAACTACCATCCAACTGTGAGAGAGTGAAGTTAATAACACAGTCCGTCACCTGCTTCACTACAAAGATCTGCGTCCGTACAGCGCTGTTGAAAATGAAAGCGGATGCTAGACGAACCTCCCCTGGTAAAGACCACCCTGATGATGTGAGCTCAAAATTCTGTTCTGCTCTCTGCATCAGTCTAGACTTGATGCCGCCCCAAACAGTTTACAGAAATTAAATTCAAGCGCAGTCAGAGTCTGAAAGTCTCTCATCACCAGGTCTGGGTTTTAGTTTCAGCATCAGGCGAAATACAAACGCCTGGGTGCTTGTGTGTTGCAGGACCAGGCCATGTGGCTGCAGTATGTGTTCCTCTTATGGTGTTACTGTTATTTAGTTAGCAAACTGATTTATTTGTTCAGCTTTTGTTGTCCTTGTTGTAGCTGCATGTCTTAGGCTTGCGTGTTATCTAACTTTTAATACCTTCATACCTTCCTGAAATTTCCCCCAAGCTCTCTCAGCGAACATAGTGTAATAAATACACAATACAAACTGGCAAAATGTCCAGAAAGGTATATTTTTCATGTATTTTTGTTGACTGATGAATTGGTGCTGGTTATTTATATTGTTGTGGCGTATTGATTATGAATACAGTCCATCTGATGCAGGTTTTGTTTCATCACTGTAGCCAGTATCTCACTATCACTATCCTCATTCAGATTTTAAGAAGCTACAAATTATATTCAGCCACAAAATAAGTCTGAAAAGCTACAAATCAGAACGAAGCACAGAGAGTTGTTGACTATAGATGATACACCGTCTCATCTATTTGCATTGGTGTGAACCAGCAGGTTTTTAGAACGCTGCAGAGTGGCCCATTGCAACTAGTTGCCTGTTGAAACTGAACTGCACATAAGGCACTGCAGATGGAATACATGGCATGGCTAATTAGCCACTGTTGCCAAGCAACCTCAGCTATGTGCATTTGTTTTTTATGTTGTCTTGAAGTGTCATTTGCATTATTGACATGGTCTTTTGATTTGTTTTGCATGTAATAGAAATACCACTGCTATCCACAAGCACTGAATCTGGAGACTGACTCATGACACTTTTGGATCATCATGCTTTATGATGAGTGTAAATGATGCAGTTTTACTGAAATTAAATTTTATTCCTTGTCATTAAAATTTGATTCACCTACTTATCAGTGTTTCCAATTCAATTTAAATCCCGGCCCATAAACTAAATGCACGCCCCTGAGAACAATCCACATCCTGTTAGTTGTTGCTTCAAGCTACATTTGTAGATGTTGGTGCTTTTTCTTCTCCTCTCACACACACTGAACACACACACACACACACATACTGTACACACACACACACAGAACCTTGATAACATAAACCAAATGATGGACCTGCAGCAGTATTGAAGCAGATTGGCACTTTCACCTCAGGAAAAACCAGAGAAAAGACCTTCCTAGATTCACACACACTCTGACAAACAGATACACACACACAGATTGGCCGTCAGCTAGTCCCTCTCGCTCTGCTGCCCTGCATGTGGAGATGATGGATTTTGATGATGATTCTCACAGACTGGGAGCCGAGCTGAGCCTTGTCCTGATACACTGCATTGTGTGTGTGTGTGTGTGTGTTCATCTGTATTTATGAGCGATTGCATATATTCACATCAGTGTGTTCCTGTTACGTGGGGTCTGGTTGGACATCTGGGGACCAATCTCACGTTTGACAAATGGGTTCTTGACCCCCTGTTTCTGTCCTGACAGGAGCATATACGTGAACAGTATGGCTGTCCTGCCGACTAACGTATTCACACACCGTTGCATCCTCACTAAAAACACACACACACACACACACACACACACACACACACACACACATATATATTTGTACCCTCGGGAATAAATATGCAGCTGGGTGAATATTCATGAAGCTTCATTTCCTATTTGAGTTACGCGTGCACACAGTGCGACAGTAAGGTGGAGTTGGACAGACTCGTGCTTCAGCTTGTCCTTCCACTGCCGACCCACCACCAGGAGGGTGTTGCGAAACACCCAATGACTGCAACCTAGTAACGCGTTAGTGCACAACACTGGCTCATATCATTGCAAGAAAACATGAGGTTAAGCATTTTATTTCAACTTGGAGGCTTCTAACAGTGGTTGTTTTCATTGTCATTACCAATTAGCCCAACATGCATGGATTTCTTGATCCAGGTCAAACAACATTCAACAGACCTCTTGGTTAAAACCAGATTGGATTTGGGGCGTCCTGGTTGCCCTGTGGTTTAAGGCATGTTTCCAGCTGGTGAGACGTTTGTTGCATGTCATAACACTCTCTTTTCTTTTGTTGTCTGCAAATTCTTTACTCATGTGCCAACATATGTGTCAGAACCAAGAAATGCTGCACAGATGTTCTGCTTCTACCTCTGAATCTACTGTCCAGATTTACCATCGTTCTTTTGCATGTATGCTTTTGCTTGAGTGCAGAAAATCTGTGTGTGTGTGTGTGTGTGTGTGTGTGTGTGTGTGTGTGTGTGTGTGTGTGTGTGTGTGTGCAGGCTTGTCAGCAGGTAGCTGGGTCCATTCATCAGTGTTTGAAGATGACAGGTAGGGGTAAGTGGTGTCTGGCCCGGTGTGTTCGCCTCGACTAACTGCACACACACACACACGGTTTCAAAGTGTGTTTCGGAGTGTGCGCTTTGTGATGGTGCATGTGTGTTCAGGAGAGAGACAGACAGACAGACAGTAGAGACAGAAAGAGACAGTCAGCTGGTGGGCAGTGAGATTTTGAATCAGAATTCATTCATCATGTTGGGAGCCAGTTTAACAGATGGAGCAGGGGGTGGATTAAGGTGTGTGATTGTATGTGTGCATGTTAATGTGTGTGTGTGTGTGTGTGTGTGTGTGTGTCTGTGCACACGTGTGTGGATGTGTCATCACTGTCGCGTCCTTATAATTTCTCCGTGTGTGTTTACAGTATTAAAAGTGTGCTTGAATTAAAGCTAATAAGTGTGTCTGTGTGTGTGTGTCTGTGTGTGTGTGTGTGTGTGTGTGTGTGTGTGTGTGTAGGTGTGTGTGTGTGTAGGTGTGTGTGTGTGTGTAGGTGTGTGTGTGTGTAGGTGTGTGTGTGTGTGTGTGTGTGTGTGTGTGTGTGTGTGTGTGTGTGTGTGTTTGCTCCTGAGAGATCGGATTAGAACTGTTTTTCAATTTCCTGGGTGAGGCATCACAAACTCCTGAACACCCACATGGGTAGCAGGTGTAAAGCTGACTTTAGGGAGTCCACCACATTGCTAGTATGAATAGCAATCAGCCCCACCCATCCTGATGTGTGTGTGTGTGTGTGTGTGTGTGTGTGTGTGTGTGTGTGTGTGTGTGTGTGTGTGTGTGTGCTTGGATAGGGCTACTTTTGGCTCTGTGGAAAGCAGAGCTCATGTTGATACTTTGTTATTCAGCCTCTCATTACACACTGCTTGGCATGCACACCAACACACACACACACACACACACACACACACACACACACACACACACACACACACAGATGCACTAGTCACCCCCCGTGAACACACTCTGACACAGACCCAAAAACCCACACATTCAACTCCAGCACGATAAATATGCAATATTCTGTCCATGCCAAAACACACAGCTCTGGAGCTGGGAACACTGGAAACACTGGGCTCCAGTCTGAAGCTATCAAGACATAACTGGGCTGCGTCCATGGAGCAGACCTCGGCTGAAGCCACGGGAATTCCCTGATCTGCTGAGAGGGCGGCAGAGCTTCCCCGTGGTCTCTCTGTGCTGCACATAGAATAAACAAAATAAGGTGGATCAGCAGCACCAGTGAGAGTCATCTGGTTAGTTACACTATAACACACAGTCCAGTTTGTCTTATTAATGTGTATTATTGTTTTTTATTGCGTAACAAGCTAATTATTTCAAAGATATACGATCATTATCAGAGCTGCTCATTCTCACACAAAAGGTTTTTCTGGATCAGACGAATGTTTTCATAGTTCTAAGATCCTACTTCAGTGAGCACAACGTTTTTGTTGTGTCTGCACCACAGATGTCTTGGAGCTATTGTAGTTCACAGAACCCATTAGGAGGGAATTTTTAGCTCCTACTCCAGAGTAGGTACTTACCTGTTACACTACTTTCATGTTACTTTCACCACAATGAGCTCAGAAGAACTAATGTTGATTTTAAATGGATGAGGGTCGTGTTGTTTCACAGCAGGTCATCAAAGCACAGAAGCTCCAGTTTATTTCAGTTAATCTCAGACCATAATGAGCTTGTTCGGGCTCTGGCTTGTTCACAGTCATCGTTAGGAAAGGCCAGGTGATGCTGATTTCAAAGCTTTATAAATACGCTGACTCCTGAAACCTTGTCCCAACACTCAGCAGCCATGGGCTCCTCTAAACAGCTGCCTAGCACTCTGAAAACTAAAAGAGCCTGATGAAGACTAGAAGAAGATAGCAGAGTGTTTTCAGGGAGCTGTTTCCTCAGTGTGTCATGTCAGTAAGAAATGGCAGTTAACAGGAACTGTGGAGGTCAAGCTGAAAACTTTGTGAGAGAGCTGCTCGTAGGATTGTTAGAAAGGCAAATCAAAAGACCTGCAGGAAGATTTCTCAGACTCTGGAGTGGTGGTGCACTGTTCTACTGTGCAGACACACCTGGACAAATATGAGCTTCATGGAAGAGTCATCAGAAGAAAACCTTTCTGTGTCCTCACCACAACATTCAGCGTCAGACGTTTGCAAAGGAACATCTGAACAAGCCTGATGCTTTTTGGAAACAAGTCTTGTGGACTGATGAAGGTAAAACAGAACTTTGAGGTGTGTTTGGAGAACAAACTGTTAAACACGGGGTGGATGGATGATGCTTTGGGCTTGTGCTGCAGCCAGTGACACGGGGAACATTTCACAGGTAGAGGGAAGAATGGATTCATTCTGGAAGCAAACATCACAGCATGTGTAAAAAGCTGCAGATGAAGAGAGGATGGCTTCTGCAACAGGACAATGATCCTAAACACACCTCCAGATCCACAATGGACGACCTCAAGAGGAGCCAGCTGAAGGTTTGGCCACGCCCCTCACAGTCCCCGACCTAAACATCATTAAACATCTGTGGATAGAGCTCAAAGAGCAGAGCATGAAGACGGCCCAAGAGTCTCACAGAGCTAGAAGCCTTTTACAGGAAGAATGGCTGAAAATCCTCCAAACAAGAACTGAAAGATGATACTTGCCAAAGGGGGCGCTACTGAGCACTGACCATGCAGGGTGCCCAATTGCTTCAGGCCCTTTTCCTTTTATTCTTATTTTGAAACTGTAAAAGGTTGAAATTAAAAAGTATTCCTGCCTAAAATATTGAAGAAATGTGTCATCTTTAACTTCATGCCTTTTGAAGATCAATTCATCTTTGACTCACTTAACTACTCACAGTAAATTAAATTTTGACCAGGTGCCCACACTTTTGACCAAGTAGCCATATTACAATCCTGGTTTGTCAAATAAAATAAAATAAAATGAAAAATGGAGCAACGCACATTTGTTTTCTTATTATTTCTAGCAAAGGAGTGTCATTAATGATGCAAGTTAATGTTGTCTGTCTCTGTACCAACTGTACTTTTGGAAAATAATTAAAATGTCCTTGTGGTATCACTATTAAATTAGAGTCTGTCAGTGTATCGCCTCTCTAGATAGCAATTAACACACAGCAGAACAGATTCCTGACAGAGGCAATACATCAGCGCTGAAAGACAGAGTAAGACTGAGAATAGGACGAACAGGAGTGGTTTGTAAAATGTTCCTTCCCTTCTGTCAATACCTTTACAACTGAAATTCAACAATCCTAAAATAAGCCAAGTATGTGAGTGATTCATCATGACAGTGGCGTTAATGTGCATTAAGGTCAGAGAAATCCCTCTGAAGTGCTTTCCAGGTGGAACTGAGATGTAAGATTGTGCAGCACAGATATCAAACTGTCAGAAACGGATTAGCAGAAACATGTGCTTTTTCTTTTCAGCCTCTGACTTTCCAGTGAAAGATCAATCTTTATGAATAATTCTATTGAACTCCTGTTCCTGGAAGGGGAAAAAAGACAGGCAGGTTTTTTTTAATTTATGCCGAAGAAAGAAGAATGTTCCACTCCTGCCCCTTTACAACATGATCATTGCTTAAAGGGGAGGACAATTAAAAGAGAGATGAGAGGCTCAAGGAGAGAGGAGCGAGGGGAGGGGAACAAAGTCTCCTGCAGAAACAAGGAAAGATGAAGCAGCAGCATAACCGGTTTGAAAGGCTCCAGTGGATTATGAATGACCCTGAACTTTCAGCATGTGTAATAAAGATTTTTTATGTGAGAGATGAAGCTGTTGCACCACATTATTGCAGGTTGGAGGTTTAGCTCTACAAACAGTTTATGAAAGCTGCGGTGGAGACACAAGACTTTTGTAGGTTAACAGAAATGTATTAGGCTACATTACCACTGTGAGCTCGGATCCGATTTTTTCGTTTGGCTTCACAGAAGTAAACACGGGGGCCACTGAGGTCAGCGTTTACGGTTTCTCGTATGAATTGATGTGCCATTGAGGATTTTTTAATTATGGCTTTTTGTGAAGAGATGGCTGCCTCGTCTGTACGGAGGTGTGTGTTTGGACGCAGGGACACTGGGACTGTGACTTGAATGGCTTCCCTGAAAAATATTTCATCCAAAAATTCAGGATGTCAAGGGCTACTTCAACCTCTCCACAAGACTGTCTCCCTGAAATGCACAAACTGCATGTTGTCTAGCCTGTTTGCAGAGTCCTTTGTTTGCTTGAATGTCCACTAGCTTTGCAAGGCCATACGCCCTGTTCTCATGCCTGACGACATCAAGCTACCTCAAGGACATGACGGGAGTCATATTTCCATTAATACCCCTGAAGACAATCACGCTGACTACTTGAATCACAAAGGACGGCATTCAGATATTCAGCAGGGGAAGGTAAATAATTGATTATGGTAATTCTATTATGAACTAATCTCTCTTCTATACATTTTCATGAACCAAATAGCGCTAACCCTCAGTCGTTGAGTAATCCATGTCATTTAGGTCATTAGAGCGCTACACGCCCTGCGATATCCCTAACCTGCAGCTTAATAAAATGTAAACGGATGAGTTATACAAAAATTTACCCCGTACAGTTGTCATGAATGCCATAGATAATTTCAACATTGTTGGTACCAGGCTGTAAATATTATTTTTAAGTACTTTAACATGGGGGTCTTTGGGTTTTACCTCGCTCTCAGAGCCAGCCTCAAGTGGCCATTCTAGGAACTGCAGTTTTTGGCACTTCAAACTTCATTTTTAGGCCTTGCTTAAAAGCCTTGCTGCTTGAAATCAGCTAATAAATGATGACATGTTGTTCAAGTTTAGGATACCAGGCAGTGATTAAAATCAGCCCCTCTTTAAAAGCTGCAACATTATTGAGGCTCACATATTCATCAATCAACAACTATAATCGAGTGATGTATAATTTTTGATATTAGTCAATTTACAAAGTGAGTGCTTTTACTTTTGATACTTTGAGTATATTATGATGCTCATACTTGCTTTTTCTCAAGTAATATTTTAAATACCAACACGTTCTCATCCAAACGTGTCAAATAATACCCGCTTTGTGAGTGGCCTGTCACTTCTGAATATGACGTGCGAGGTAACCTCCTGCATCTGTAGTTGACGTTCCAGGGTGGCGCATCAGTTGACGCTTGTTGAATGCATTGTGTCCTTTCAAAACACACATCCGCTTTCACAGGAAATGTACAGTTTCTGCTCGTTGAGTGCAAATAATATTTTCAAATAAACATACAACGGTGGTAAAACACCTTGAACAAAAGCTTATCAACATCAGTGTATCATACCGCCACCAAAGGTGATGCTAGTCGTTGTCATTTACAAAGCGGTGATATTTGACGAGACTGAGAACGGTCTGTAAATACTGGACATCATCAAAGTATTTCTACACTCTGGTATTGCTACTTTTACGCTTAAAGATCAGAATACTACATGGCAGGTCTTTGTGCAAGCTTAAAATGCATATTTGTGGAGGTTTGCTAGTGTGGACATCAGAGCCTGAAGATGCCACAACTCTTAATATTCACCTGCAGACATTTAAAAACATCTGCCAAAACATCTGTGCATGTTCCTGGAATACCTCGAAAAGGAAGCATCTAAGAGGACATCTTTATAGTCGACTTTTGACATGATGAGGCAGCAGTCAAAAAGAACTGATGGAAAAATGTAACAGCTGACCTGTGGCTAAGCCCCGCCCCCTCCTCTCACCTGGACAAACTATCAACATTCAGTGAGCGGCGCTATGGCAGGTGTCACAGTACACAGCATTTCACAGGAGGCAACTGATGATTTTTGGGGACATAACGATCAGATGTCATTGAGAAGTAACCAAAAGGGCCTAAACTACGCATTGGAGGGATATATTCATCATTTTATTGTTGAGAAGGTCGATGAAAAGCTTAAATTACAAGCCAAAATTTACAGGTCACAGTGTTACGCTTGTGAAGCGCATCTGGTTGGCGTCGCCATCAAAGACAAGAAGTTAAAGTGCCACTGAAGTTAAGGTTTTTGGCTCAGAATATGAGAAAAGGATAACGGCCTTTTTACCTTCTTTAAAATAGGCTAATGACTCCCAGCAAACAAGGTGACATGATGAACAACGCAGCTAGGAGCTAACGTCAGGCTAACTTTAGCTAACGTTAGCCAGAGATGTTAAAGATAACTTTATATTTCTTTCCAGCAAAGTGACAATATGTTGCCTCAAACACAATGTTGACTTACCTCAGAACAGATGTAGACATCATTGTTAATCTTATTCACGTTGAGTTGATGTTACCACACAACGTTACCACACAACTTTATCCAAAGGAGACACTTTTCTGGCTTGAGATGTGGTTTAAAGTATAAAAAATACAGCTGGTCGTCCAGCCTCTCAGGATAGCTGGAGCTGGTTAGAGCACATGGTTAGGATAGTTGGAGAAAAACATCATGGTTTGGCGCTACATGCATACAGGAAGTGAACATTGGGCTCCAGGGTAAAAGTCCAGGGTTTGTTGACCCATCAGCCAACCTTCCCTCCTGCCCTATCAGGACTTATCAGCTTCTTTTATTACGTCGTTACTGACAGTGTTCTGAACTGATGCCATCCTGTGGCTTTTATCATGCCGCCGTGAGAGATGGGTCCAGCTGCGTTATAAACTGAAACCACTTGGCGACATGTTATATCAGACCAATCCAAAAGGTGAGTTTTGGCATCAGTGTCTGATGCAAAATCTGCAAAACTATTTGACAACTTCAGAGTGAGAGTGATTTGAATCTTCCATAACTTCCCCACTTCATATGGTATGCTTAATACACTTTTTATCATATGACACTTTGGGACTTTGCCATTTTCTCGACGGCTGCCTGAAATATTAAATTTGCTATTTTTGCCTCACCAATAAATCTGTTTTAGTAAGCAACACCCACACCGCTGCTTCCATCTGTTGCACAAGAACTAGTTTCCCTGGAGAAAGTTTTACCTTTACTGAAGGAACTTCAGCACTTTTATTGCTACAGTATGAAGGGCATACAAACAGAGGGAAGGACGGAGATACAGTGGACATGCAAAGGCAAAGGAATCAGGACAGGTTGGAGACTAACAGAGGACAAGACTATAAAGGGGGAAAAATAGATATTATTCATGTTAATAATTCAAATAGAAAAACAGGCCATTGTGAACATCAGTACCCAGTGTCTCTGAGGACCTGCATTGCTCCTCTAAACTATTTTGAAAAGGTCACTTCACCCAAATATATTGGAATTCCATTCACCTTATTTCCATGAGCAGGTGAGAGCAGAGATGGGCAGCGCGAGAAGGGACATCTTCATCTCGTGTTTCTGTCGTTAACGTTGACTTCTTAAAATTTTTACCCTCCATACTTTGTACTTTGTACACGAAAGTTTAATAATGCGTCACATTTACAAAGTTGACCTTATGACTTGCATGGAAGATCTGCAAAGCAACTAGTAACTACACCTGTCCAATGACTGCAACAGCCCAAACGGTTGCCAGTTTGGACTGATGCTGATCTTTGGTGTCGCAGACTGGCTAAAGACAAAGATGAACTTCTCAGTAAAGTCTTTGCAAGAGTTTGGCTCAATGATGTGATTTTCATAGTTTTGGGACAACAACTGAGTTCTATGGAAAAGAGGGAGGAGATATAACAGGCTCGACATACACACACACAATACTAAAAAAATACCAAAAACAATAGAATACCACCAGATTAATCAGTAATGCAGCAGTTGTACACTTTCATGTCTTTTACATGAACATTTTCTAACACAGCTAGACACCACTTCACATAATTAAGTAAGTATTTCCATTTAATTCGGGTGAACTGACCCTTTGACTGACTGTCAGAACTTTCTGTGTATTTCTCCTTGTATAACACTGAGCAGAATTTGGACAAATCAGCTCTGCAGGGTGTCAGTATGTACAAATGGTTCACGCTTCTTTAGGTCTGTGTTTTTGGACTTTATTGTTTTTCGTTGCAGTAAATTATACCGTAGAGACTCAGTGGGAGTTGACAGTGCTAACCACTGAATCACTGCGCTGCCTCCCAGTCAGTTCTGACTTCTGTCAAAGCGAAAAAGGTCAAAGCTTCAAATCTATTATGGAACAATGCAAATCCATTTCGTAGGACCATCTGCATTGTCTGCTTCTCTTTTCTTCAGCGGCGCAGTGACAGAGGGGGCGGGGATGGCGGTTACAGACAGACAGACAGATTGAGCAGATGGCTCACACACTACTCGCTTCCAATTAATCTCTGGCTTTCACTGCAACTCTTCTTAACCTGCACTTGCTGGCCCAATCATCGAGCTACACCAAAACCCATATGGCTGGGAAACTCGCACAGGTGGCAGCTCATCTCCGGCACGCTGCCAGAACGACATACTAACACAGCCAACATACAAACACACCACAATACACACTTAGTCCTGTGCACTAGTTACACCCAGCACGGATATATGCACACTCAAATATAACGACTATGAGAGTTCATGAGCACATTATAGACGCATGTTCCAAGTGCATTAAAACCAGAAATAACAATAGAAAGTTGATGCAGTAGATTTTAATAGTGTATAAATTATTTTATCCTTTTGTTTTGAAAAATATTTATAAAAGAAAACCAATCGCCTGTTTTATTTTCTTGTCTTTATGCTGGTTGACAGTGAAAGCTTGCCAGCAAAGCTTGGCTGGGTTTCAGACTGAGAAGTTGTTTCCAGTGAGAGAACATTTCAAGCAATTATTTTTGTAAGTTGTATTTGTGCTAGTAAGGAGCTTACGATGCCTCCTGAGTTTACTGAGCTACATGGATAACTTTGCTGTTTTCCATCAGAAGAAACTTGTTAGGCTTCAGTTATCCAGTTATCTAGTAATGCAGGTACACTACGTGAGAGTTAGGTTGATTCTGGGTCCAACAATGGGCAGCAAAGACCTGATTCTTTCTCTCAAGGAATCAAACCGCCGATCTTTCGACTGGTGGCCATAGTCGAGCCAAAGTTGCCTCTAGTAACACCTTTTATGGCAGAAGACCTGCCTACACATATGTACATATACATCCGTCATTCATCCCTCAGTTCTTTTGCTCTTCACTGGCTACAGCCAGTTAGCTCTTCTGCCAGAGGAAGAAACCATTCAGCTCATAATCTCATCCAATCAGACTAGAGCAGCCAACTTCTAGGCCTGTCCCACTTCCTTGTCTTGGCCCACTCATATCTGTTTTGTACCAGAGGGCTGTGCCGTGGCGGTGAATCTGACTAAAGAGCAACAAAAATAGTTTTGCGTCACTGATTCTTCTCCTCACTTTTCTGTTGCTGTCTAAACCCAGTTTTTATCCAAGTGATCTTTGGCCTACGGTGAAGACACTGTCTGCTCTGACATACCACCTGGACGCACACACACACACACACACTTTGATGCTCTGAAAAAAAATCCTCCAAACTGGCAGGCAACAAAACACAAAGTCCAAAAAAGGAGAACCAAACCAAACCAGGAAAGCACAATGAACTCAGGGAAGAAATCCAGAACAGAACACAAGAGAGCGGGCAGGAAATGGAGCAGGGAACGCCACCATGAACACAGAAAACTAATCACAAGAACGAGACACAGCTGGAGGAGATGGACACAGGCAAAGGGAGGGAAATGGGGATTTGAAGACACCAAGGGTGTGGAGGGGAACACTAGGGTGGAGCAGACACGACTAACACAGAGCAGGTGTGAAGGGAAGACTCTGGGAACAGGGAGGGACTAACGAGACAGGTGTGACAGAAAACACACAAAGACAGGAAGTAAAACCAGACACGACACATGAGGAGAAAACCTACAAAATAAAATAGGAAACAGATTAAATATGAACTAGTCCATACCCACTGGTAGCTTTACACATCTTTATGTGATGAGCCACGTCCTCCGCAATATTCATTGCCTTATAGAAGCTCAGTTTTAGTAAGTTTTCCAACTTTTGCCAAGAGGGAACTTTAGATATCCCGTCCCAATGTATTCTGGGTGTAGGGGCCTCGCCTCGAAAGTTTACAATGTGGAGAAACTTGTCTGAGCTAGAAATGGAAAGAAATCACTGCAGCAGTCACCAGTGTTGCAGTGGACTATTAAACTCCAGCTGATCAGGCTGTTTTTACAAATGTTTTGTATGTTTTCCAATGAAAAGCAATGCACCCAAATTTGTACATATTCCACATATTCTGAAAGGCTGAGATCACGTGACCAGTGCGCAGAATCATATTTGACAAAAAGTCATCTTACATCCAGCGGCTGCATTTGTTGTGATCAGTGTTGATTTCACATCTTCCCACATGCACCATTACACTTTGTTACAGGCACAGGAAGAAAACCATAGAGCTTCACACACAGGATCATACACCCACGGAGGAACAAATACACACACACACACACACACACACACGCACACACACACACACACACACACACACACACACACGTATATACCTATGAACCTTCTGTCTGTGTTCCCAGCATGCTTGTGTTCAACTGACTGATCACACAATAAAGACGGATCAAAGATTTGGGCCTTCTTCACACAGCTGATCGCAGGGCACAAGATAAAGGTACATCCGTGTGTGTGTGTGTGTGTGTGTGTGTGTGTGTGTGTGTGTGTGTGTGTGTGTACAGGAACTGTGATCACACATCGGTTTATGTTGGTTACTTTATGTTGTTCGGGTGAATAAATAACAACACCTTGGAAAAATGTGTAGGTGCAAAGTGCATTTAGAGGAAAGAGACGGAGCAAAGCCGTGTGCCATGTGTTCTGGTGCCAGCTGATCAGAAGTGAAGACAGTAAAGGAGAGAGGATGAAAGGACAGGATGGAAAAGGAGAAATAAAAACGAGGGAAGAAGGGGAGAGGGACGATGCAGTGACGATGATGCAGTGACTATGACTATGATTATAAAACCAGATTACTGCATGTCCCACTATCTCACCAGAGGTTGCAGCCATAATCATCTCTGCAGTCGCGCCCTCAGGAATGAGGTGGACAGATTCTTACCATCGGAGCGTCGAGCTCAAGGCCTTAAAAACAGGAGTCCACAACCCAACGGGTGACGTCACGGAAACTACACCCCTTATTTTATACAGTCTATGTTCAGTGCTCCGTGTGTTATGGCTGTCAGGTAGCCAGCTGGAAGCTGATACGTTACTGTGAGGCAAAGGATCATGGGAGTAAAGTAAGAAAAATAATTGTTAGCTTTAAGTAGTTTTTCACATGTTGTCACGCATGAGGAAATGACCACTACGAGCAGTTCCCACTGTGATAGGGAGGAGGAGCAGATTAGAAGTGTGGCACTTCTCTCCAGAGATCCCTCTCTTTCCTCCTCGTCCAGCCCCATTAGCAGCTGATCAGAGCCGAGGTCGTAATTAAAGATGACCAGGTGCTGCTGTACACCTGAGCCCAGGAGAGAGCAGGATGACGGAGCGATTGGCTGGAAGAGAGACACACACTGTCAGAAGATGAAGACGGAGACAGACGGGTGGGGGGGATTCTAAAAAGCCTTATTACAATTTGAATAACGCTTCACATCACAGTCAAACCTCCTCAACAAGCACAAAAGTCACGCTCGATAATGAAGCCCCAGGGAGACGGAGGCTGAATCCTCTGAATACCTTCAAGGAAAAAAGGAGCATTTCCGAGAATGAGCACAAGGTTAGCCTTGTTAGAGCCTGCAGGGTTTTGTCGTTCATTTGACAGTGTTTGAAAAGCCACAAAAAAACAAAAAAAAATCACATTTTGATAGAAATTGTGATGGAGCGTAAATGAAATGCGACACAACATCATGATACATATTCATGACTGCAGCTCTCACTTAAAGAGAAGAGAAAAGCCTCCTCACGGAAAAAGTATATTCCTGATTTATCTCACGTCGCAGGATTATCTCATTTGCAGCTGATGATGCTAAACTGAAGAGTTTTGATCAGAAAAAAAGAAGAAGAATTACCTTGAAGTTCTTATAAAGAAATGCAAAGATGGACCATGTTGGATCACCTTACACTGTCGGTCTGTCCTCACACATCCAGGCAGACTCATGGTGCAGCTAGTGTTTCAGCAGAGTGGTGTTTTAGTGAGCACAGGTGTTTTCTTGTGCCTGGTTGATATTTTGGTGACTTGCTGTCAACCTGATGGTGCTGATGTGGGCGGTGAGGCACAGCCGGAGGTGTGTCAGCACAGTTTTGGTGTCAGAGATGATCAGGAGTTACAACACCTGCCTCTGAGACCTGTGCTACTGCTCTGGCTTTAGTTGGCGGAGCCAGACCGAAGTAAACCCTCAACAGTAGCCAGTGACATTACTGCGCTGTACTCTCAGCCGGGGGTGTCGAAGTCATCATCAGCTCCGATATTTTCCCTTTTTATGTGTAAAGAATTATTATTAACATTCTGTAGATGTTCATCCTTTTAAAAAACAGATGATCAGCCTGAGATGTCTCAAGAAAAATAAATGCAATTTCAACAGTGTCTCAGTATGGTCACAGTGAGCTCTCATTGTTACATCAGATACCTGTATTCTGCTCAAGGTGGAGGAGCCTCGAGGGCAGGATTTCACATGGAGCAGGATACTCATTGTTTAACTTGCTCCTGAAACCTTGCACCTCTTAGGCCCAGGCCCATTTCTACCCCTTAAATCTTCCACTTGGTATTGAGTGTCCTCGTTTGCGAGATAACCCTTGATGAGGGAAGTGAGAGATATTAGAGATCTTTCCCTGAGAAATGAGACACCACTTCATGCAAATGGCGTGGCCGACGTGCAGGCATACATCACGCATAGTAGCGAAGCAAGATACCAGTAGTCATTCAGCTTTGAAAATGCCGGCTCCAGCGCTTGTGTTGTGGCGTGTGCTATGTTTACTCTTATCCATCTGATGAATCAACGGAAAAGAAATGCTGAAAACAGGAGGCGCCTACGACGTCTTCTAGTTCTGATCGATTTTGTTCAGGTAAGTCGATTTGTTTAAATATTCTGACACTGTGTTCAACCGAGTTGCTGATGAGTTTACGCTAGTCCAACCATCTGTTGTTTGTATAGCCTACATTCAGATGTACAGTAAAAAATTGTTTTCCAAAACTTGCCGAAGTTGCTGACTTCATCAAGGTGTTCTGGGAAATTTCATTTTCCATGTCGTTGAAAGTGTGGGTCGGGGCTCCCTTGGAATCCAGGGCGGGTTTTAAGTGTTGGAAACACTTTTTATTTTTATTTTCACAGCTGATGAAATGAACATGTGTGATGTGTCGCTCAGAGTGATGAGCCCACTGAAAACTGTCCCCAACTCCGCAGTTCTCTCAGCTCTTCTCTTTTACAGTAGCATGTTTCAGCTCATTGCTTTGGTTTCACATGGCTGCGCAATGTTAATAATTTTGTAACGTTTTATAAGTTAGTAAAAAGGTAAGGCTTAATCGCCCGATTTCAATGGTTAATCACATTTTAGAAGTTCATTATTTTGCATTTCGAAACAATTTTAAAGTCTGTATTAGCTCCTGTTTTCATCATAAAGAAAAGGTATTTGAGAAAATTTCCGTCTTAGTTTTGGTCAATGAAATTTGACCTTTATTCAACCAGAAAGTCTCTTCTCTTTTACAAGAGAGACCTGGCCACAGCAGCCAATCGAAACACACACAAAAAATACAACATATAATACAAACATCCACAGTAAAGCAACAACTATTCAAAGATGGTGCCTCTCAAGAAAAACAAGCAGCTGCAAATTACCACTGATTAATTGGGAAAGATGTTATTGAAAATGATTGCTGTCAGTATAAAGAAAAAGGAGACAAAGATTCTGTGTGTCCATAAAATCAGTCTCTCATTCATCGTCCGTGGAGCCGCTCCAGACTATATACGACATCACAAAGTTGAAACTCACTCCTGTTTCTGGCTTTGAGAGAAAGTAGCTCATGTTCACAAACACTGATTGAACTCTCCGTAGCCGCCGAAATAACACAATGTATAATCTTAATTTAGGTGTAATTCTCCTTCAATATAAAAGTATGTGTCTTCTCTAAAATACGCCTTCTCAGAGGACAGAACCTGCTAAAATTACACATTTTCTATCTGCAACACATTAGTTCACCGTCCAACTGTGTGTTTCTAGTTTGGTTTCCTCCACCTCATCCTCTCTTGGTCGGGAAACATTTTGTTCCTCACTGGGCCTGTACTTTGAATTCCAAGAAAACTGAAATAGCATGACGTCAGGCTGGATGTCAGTGAGCGTAGCGCCTGCTATATGTGGCAGAGGGATGAGACGAAGGCAGCTCAACATGTTCTCCTTTGCAAAGAAGCTCAATTTGTTTTAATGAGTTAGCAGCAATCGATGGTGTTATGGATGGTGTAGATGGGAGCCACGGCTGCTCAGTATGTGTGGGTCTGTGTGGGAGGGAGAACAAGAGAGACAGGCAGAGGGAGCATGCTAATATTTCTGAGTGTGTGCACGTGTGACTGTTCGTAATTAAAGCTCAGCCGGAGAGCGTGTGCAGCCGGAGCGAGGTAAAGTTGACCTTTCCAAGTGTGACAGTTAAAATGGCATCAGCAGCCGGCACAACACTGAGCGAGGGGTGGGGGAAGGTGTCGATGGCATCGGCTGGCCTGGAGGCTCCTCTCACCGCTGATGACGTTCGGTTCTACAGGAACACCACAAGCTGCCACAAGACACTTCTTCATTTTTCACTTTCATTTTCACCTGTTCTACTTAAAATTAGTCCCAATTAAACGCTCACTCCCTTTTACTAGCCCAGAGCGGAGACATATTCTGGCAAATAAAGGCCTGTCTCAGACGCCTGGGGCCTCTTGAATAATCGATTGCACGGAACAAGGTGTGGCCACTTTCTACGCAAACTTTGGGATTTATAAAGAGACGAACTTGACGAGAAAAGTTTTCCACTGACGCTCTGACTATGTGTACACACAAAAACTGGAAACCTGCGTGGCAGAAAAATGAAAAGGAGGAACAAAATAAAGACGGATATGACCTTCGTACGTTTTCCTACGAAAAGTATAGAGACAAAGTTCGTAGTATCCCATATTTAGTGATGGCCAAATGAAGCCTCATGATCTTTATTTTCTGAGCCCACTAGATGGCGCTTTCTGTTCAACAAAAGGTTGAAAGCACACTGAATTCTTTGAGCCTCTCTCTTTAAACCATGAGCGCCATCTAGTGGGCTCAGGAAATAAAGACAGTGCTTCATGAGGCTTCATTTGGCCGTCACTGCCCATAATGATGAGCCAGTAGTTCATACATAACCTATTTATTTCAGAAGTAATCATGTGACCACTGTGCTGGCAGGGTTAAAAAAGGAAGCGGCATCGAGCGATGTGGTTCAGAGGTGGGCTGGTGATGGCGGATGAGTCACAGAGGCGCTTTCTGCAGGAGGCGGATGTTCAGAACTGTGTGAACTTGAAGTCATTGAACGCACGTCACCATTTTTCTTTTACTAAAACTAACCACAGTAACTTTACGTTCACAGGGTGCCATACTTTGTTTGTTTGTTTTTTCAAATAAGTGTCAAAAGGTTAATTCTGACTGTGTATCCCTTTTTTTTTTTATTAAGTGAAGCGAAACATGACAGGTGAGACACAACGTAACACACTGGTTGATATGACACGATTAACACAATGAAAACATGCAAAAAATGGTGGGTATTGCTGTGTATGCCTTGTCTGCTGTGGCCAACGAACAACAGATACAAAATATGTACTTTGATCAAGTTCAGACTGTTTAACGTATCGTATTACAGCTTATATTGCAGATGGAGATAGTGACGATCTTAAATGCAGTTAACAGAACACTCATCACACCAAATGCACTGAGACACAAGTAGATGTGCTTGTTATTTAATTTTAACTTTCTAGTGCTTTTATTTTAGCTTCCTCATGATGGAAATCGTTGCCATGGCCACCTGTCACCAACTGTTATCAACCCTTTTAAACGGACCACCTACAGACGGCTGCTTGAGATCGTTTGCATGATTCTGTAATAGCTAAAGCATTTATTCTCTTTTGCAGCTTAAAGATTTGGCTGCTGTCTTCTTAGTCATCATGTCATGACCTTATGTTATTTTATCTTACATCCTGTGCAAATGTGGTACTGTGGTATTTCAGAGTAATTACGCCAGTACGTCCCTGTAATGGCTGTAGGAGATCATTGTTATATATGTGTACATTGATCTAAAATAAAACCATAATAGCTAGAGGCAAAGGCTTCTGTCTTCCACATCATTATATCATTACCTTTCCTTACGTGTGGTGCAAATGTAACATTTGACTTTAATTATGCCACAATTTACCCCCCGGAATTTCCCTTTAATGGCTGAGGGAGATGGTTGTTTTCATAATCCTGTATATATCAATCTAAAATTAAAACATAAAAGCTAGAACATGGATTCTTTTTACAGCGGAGAGCTTCTGTCCTCTGTGTTGTGACATTGCGCGACACATCCTCACTCCGACCTCGTTAACGTTTGGTCGTGGACTTTCTACATTGGAATAGCACGTCCAAGGCACCCTGGGTGTAGCTGTCTCAACTTCAGCCTGTTACATGCATTGTCTGTCTTTAAAGTACACTTCTGTTTTCACAGTAAATGTTTGGAAGTGCATCGGTACAACACCACAAATTTATTTAACTTACTTGCAGGAAGCAAACGCTGGCCCACCAGGTAAAGGTCAGTGGTTGTTGGACCCATCCACCTACACTCCTGCCCACCCTATTCAGACTTCACCACCTTAACTTTTGTGTTGTCTTGCTGCATTTCCCCCTTAAACTAGTGATGGCCAAATGAAGCCTCATTAAGCATTTTCTTTATTTTCTGAGCCCACTAGATGGCGCTCATGGTTTAAAGAGAGAGACTCAAAGAATGGCAATTCAGTGTGCTTTCAACCTTTCGCTGAAAAAAAGCGCCATCTAGTGGGCTCAGAAAATAAAGAAAATGCTTCATGAAGCTTCATTTGGCCATCACTACCTTAAACAGTAACATTAACCGGCTGCGAATCATGCTAACATGAAAGGACAACTTTTTTCTTTGGTGTCTAACACCAGAAGTCACTGACCAAGCGCCAGTTTGAGGACTTTGGAGGAGACGGGATCGCATCATATGTGGTGCAAAAACGCACAGTGTGGCTAAAGGAATGAATCCATCACAATGCCTTTACTAATAATAAAAAAATAAATTATGTAAATAGTTCAAATAACACATGGAATGTTAAGAAAAATGTACATTTAAAAATCTTTTGGATCAATATGTTTTGTTTTTATTTTTTAAATATGATTTAAAAAAAAACTGATTTTTGTTTTATTATTTTTAATAACACAAATATTATGGTTTATTGACTGACATAACCTTTGAGCTTGTACAGTGTTCTTGGATATGAAGCATTTAAAGATCCTCCAAGAAATGACATCACAACAAGCAAAAATACTGATGTACCATTTCTACTGCAGAGATTCAAGAGTAAAAAAAATTAAAACACATCTTCGTCTTCAAAAACCCTCTGCAGCCGAAACCTACGCTACTAGCATACATTTTCATTCTTAACTATTTTTATACACACACCCGATCTGCTTTGCTTCTAGTTGTATATATCATGTTAACATAGTGCTTCCCTGCATGTCTGAATAATGCATCCATCCATATATAAACTGTGCCCACTTATCCTCCATGGTCACTGGTGCCAATCCCAGCTGACACTGGGCGAGAGGCGGGGAACACCCTGGACAGATCGCCAGGCTATCACAGGGCTGACACATGGAGACAGACAAGCATTCACACCTTCAGGTAATTTGGAGTCACCAACCTAACCTGCACGTCTTCGGACTGTGAGAAGAAGCCCCTGCATTCACAGAAAGGCCCCATCCTGTCGGCAGGTTGTGAATAATTCAGCATGTATAAAAGTAATTGCCAGCAGGCTGATTAGGTGAATGGTTCCCTTCTCAACAGATGCATGAACAGACTGTCAGTGTGTGAATTTGTGAACATGCTTAAGGCACATTTTTTTATGAATGCAAATAGTCAAACCTCGCCTCTCCTGTCATTTGAAGGTGGAATATAAGACTTTTGATGTGCTGGTTATTTCAGACATATTATGAAAGGGTGTCATGTACTTGTCATTCCCTGGTCTTCACTGTCTAATTCTCATTTACATTTTACATTCAGAGGCAGTGAAGGTGCACAGAGGACGCTCCAAATCTTGGATCAATAGTACATGCAAGAAACTGAGGGTCAGGTGTGTGAAGGGCCTCACTGACCGTACAGCACAGTTTTGTTATACGGCGATCTCCTTTACACTAAATCGTACTTTTTTAGAATAGCTTCTTAGACCAAGGATAAAATGATTTTGACAATCAGACAAGAACATTGATATCAGATGGTTCTGCAAAACTCCACGTTATATTCAGTGGTGTGTTTTTACTTCCAATTTCAACCTATTTTCTGACACATGATTTGAAAATTCTCACTCTGACCTCATTGTGTTGCATCATGACATGCCCTGTGTGTTGGCTGTTGATGTTCTTTTTTTTTACAGGAAATAAATGCACTACGTCAGTAATTGGCTTTTTTTTCCCCTTCAACAATAAATGCACGTGGTAACAGTAAAGCCCAGTTCACATTACACTTCGCTTCTTTTGAAGCTTGTTTCCATAGCCCTGGTTGCTTGTTTCTCTCCCAAGATCTGGCAACACTGACAAGCCGGCAAGCAACAACAACAATGGCGGCGTCCACAGGATCACGGGGAGCGCGTTGTGTTTGGACCCAGGCCCTGGAGGCAGATCTGATTCAACACTGGGAAGAATATCCATGACCTTACCATGTGTCGTCTCCAAGTTTGGTGACGTCACCACATTATCTGGGGCTCTGTCGGCGAGGGCTCGGTGGAGAAATCTTGTGCACACACAGGCTGTAACGCAGTTGGCGAGACTGAAACACACATCGCCAGGTATGAACACTCAAAAGATTACGATAGTCTCCACGACACAAAATCAGGGTAAAAAATCCTGTAATGTGAACTAGGCTTTAGCCACATGATTGGTTTTAGGAAAAAAAAACATGATGCAGCTATCTTATGGGGAAGTGAACAAAGGCCTTACAGGTGAAAGTCGATGGTTGCTGGACCCATCCACCAGCCCTCCCACCCTCCCTAAACATCATGCCGACACAAAAGGACAGCTTTTTCATCGGTGCCGGTCACTACCCAAGAATGCCATGATCCTCTTGACCTAAATTAATACCTTAATCATCTTTTTGGTAGGCCAAAGTGTTTTATATAATTGGTTGTAAAATTCTCCTCAGTGTGGCCTTCTTGAAATAACCTGCCATAACTTTTGAACATATTGAGACGTTGCAGTGAGAGATGCCAACATCATCTCCAAGGAAACCTACTGGTGAGGATATTTGCAGGTTTACTTTACACCAAACTTGATGATGAAACTGGTCCAAAACTGGACTCCAAACAGCACATCCATTCACTTTTTAATCCCCTAGATAATTCAGGCATACCAAAGATGATTACCAAGCTCGATGACTCACCTCCTACTGCTGCTCATCCACATTACCCTTCTGTTTCCAAGGACCGATACGAGCTTAGAGTGTCCATTATGGTGTCTTTGGGGACACAGCTCTGTCGAAGCCATGAACATTTGATGGGGACATTAGCGAAAGGCAACACGTCATTACATGACCATTTACACATAATCACCCACTTAAGAAGACCCCATAGGACAGAACCCCATAGCATGGGCCATTTACACACCCCATGTGTGTCTGTGTGTGCGTGTGAGGGCACTGATGTGTGTGTACGTGTGCGTGGATGCGTGTTTGCGCATATGCTCTGGCCTAATAGTCCATCTGACACATGCCTTATGGTGATGTTCAGAAATAACCATCAAAATGACCCATGTGCCTCCTCTTTCATGGCAACACACTCCAGCTCTGTTCTGTCTGTCGCCTGCCTGCCTCTGTGTCTCACACACACACACACACACGTACACACACTCTGTCCCTCTCATAGGGAATTACTGTCCCAGGTGCAGAGATTGAGAAGCTCTTTTTCTCAATTGTGATTCCTCTGCTCCCCCTCTCAGGCCCTTTGGCTCTCCGTGTGCACACTTGATATGTTTATCAGTGGAGGAAATCAGAGGGCTCATGGACGAAATCTGAATGGCCAGGGACTGCGATTGGACAGGAGGTCGTCTCAACATGTTATACATACACAGGCCATCAGCAAGTGGAACAGCCACTGAGAATGTGCTTGACTTTATGCCGTATATGCAGACGCAACGACCCCAGTACCCCATAATCCCGCAGTACCCCCACAAGACTCTCAGAGGGACGCGGTCGTAAGTCTTTTCCAAGTCCACGAAACACATGTAGACTGGATGGGCAAACTCCTACAACCCCTTGAGCAGCACTGCAAGAGTAAAGCACAAGTCCACTGGTCCACAGCCAGGACGGAAGCCGCATTGCTCCTCCTGAATCCGAGGTTGAATGAGTCTTTGAGATCTTGTACTCTGGAAATGATGGCTGGAGGTGACCAGGGTCAAGGAGCGCGCAAAGATTCTGCCTGAAATAATGGCTGACAGCAGCGGAGGAGAGAGCAGATTTGATTGGCTGATATAGATCGTGGCAAAGTTTGATTTCATAACTAGAGTGAACACCCTTAATCAGCTGATTAGAGGAAGCAGTGGGAGGGAGAGAGTTGTGAATGGATGAGCACAAAGAAAGTCTTCCTGATTGAACTTACGCTGAGCGTCATCAGCATTACGAGGCCGTACACATGCTGCTTTTTCGTGCCCTTATATTTACTGTTTTCAATGTAGAGACATGGCAATCGCACTCAAACGCTGACGTGTATCTTTCTCTTCATCTGTAAATATCAGTTTGTGGTAAATATGAAGAAGCTGATTGTTTAGTGCAGAGCTGTCAGAGCTTTACATCTGTCCCATGAACAATAGGCCTACGCACAAACAACACCTGGAAGAAGATCTGCACAAAATAGGCTATGATCGTGCTTCTTAGGGTTGCTTAGCAACCTCAGACGCAACCTGCCGCCGCGCTCCTGAAAGCTGGCGCAGAAAAGGCACAAGAGCAGCACCCAGAGCCTGACCTGGTGTTTTCCAGGTGGTTGAAGATGCAACATGTGTAGCATGGTTCCTTACACATCTCAAAACTGTCTGCAGCCTCGTTTCATTGCGGGTAATGTCTACGGAGAATAATAAAGGGATCTGTGGTTCTGCCGCGTTCATTTAGAGCTTTTGTTTTTTTTAAACTGTCCAGCGAATGTCAGCACTGCACTCCTGTAATGCTGGCGGTCAGTGGAGTTCTCCTCTTAGTCTCAAGACATGAACCTCTTATAAAGTGAGCTGGGAGAGCAGCTCAGAGTCGGAGCGAGACTGTTTAATCTCATTTTTTAGAATTTTTCTGTTCTCTAGCTTAATTGCTGCTGTTGGAGGTAAAACATTAGACAATGGGATCCTTTATAACCCTCTCACACACACACACACACACACACACACACACACACACACACACACACACACACACACACCCCGTTTGGATATAACTCACTAATTTCTGGATTTGAGATGTAACTCTACCCAAACCATTTACTCTGATTTTATGAAAGTGGCATAAAATATGTCGGTGTTCCCTCAACTTTTTCATCCTCACTGCAGCGCATCTTCAACATGATGTCCCTCAAGCAAGTTTGGCCAAAGAGAGAAAAAGGAACAACTCAGTGTGCTGGTAAACACTGTTGCTGGGGGAGAAAGACAGACCATCTTTATGCACCAAGTCTATTAAAAACATGTCAATCAAATCAGATGGATAACCTGGTGACGTGCAGGGTGATGCTCGGCGCTGTGTGTGCATTGCTTGGAAATAAAGTTGTCAGTCAACAAGATTACAAAGACCTCTGTAATATTGTGTCAGAGGGCCATACTGTGTGTGTGTGTGTGTGTGTGTGTGTGTGTGTGTGTGTGTGTGTGTGTGTGTGTGTGTGTGTGTGTGTGTGTGTGTGTGTGTTATAAGATAGGAGATATTCAGGGTGATGCCCCTGTAATGTTTCTGTGGATATTCGCTGCTGTTATTGGTGTTGGCTGCACAGTGACCCTTTTTTATTACTGCCTGACTCCCGGCCTACAGAACTCCGTCTTCCACTCTTCCTCGCTCGCTCTTATTATGTGTTTCTTCCTGTCTCCATCTTTCCCTGTCCTCATCTTTGTCGGCTCTCTCTTGTGTATTTCTCTCCCAAGATGGCTCCTGTTAAAACGACCATGAGATTGTCCCGAGGAGTGGCGGTAAGAATGTTTGAGAGATGAGATGGTGGACAAAGGGAAGCTGCGGGGGTCCATTTCAACACGCCAGCCGGCTCTGCTATTTGGACCGGGAGCTTTGCAGGAGAACAGGGGCAATGCGGAGAATAGGCCAGGGGAAGGCAATAAACACTTTGTGAAATTGATGTGGAAGTAGCAAATTTGGGAAGCGCTGCAAGGGCAAACAGTATTGTATAATGTATTTGCTGACTTGCCATGTATTGCTCGGCTTGCCAAGGATGATAAAATGAAATGCCTCAGTGTTCCTTTCTGCTGTTGATTTCTTTCTTTTTTCCATTTGGCCATAAGCCATTAGCTGCCCAGTTTGGTATGTAACAGCTGTTTTTTTTGTTTGTTTGTTTACCTGTTTGTTGGAGATAAGTTCTTGGGTTTGATGAGGCACATGAGTGTTTTGCAGGAAAATGAGATGTAGCCCATTGAATGATGCTGGTAAATACAGTCCCTGCTCCTGTCTCTCTAATTACAGGCCAGGTACAGAGCAGTGTCAGTCAGAGAGGCAGATGGTTTAGGGGTTGTACCTCTCACTGACAACCTCTTTCCCACCTCTCAATCCTCTTCTGTCTCTGAAGCCTGGTCCCACAGTATTTCATAAAATGACTGCACTGTCAGAACGCGATGATTGATAGCTGATACACAATATCATATCAGTTTAGTTTCACCAGGAAATTATGTTTCACCAACTTCTTGTCTTTAGCTAAACAATGTTATGATACACAAAATGTCAGAGGAATGCATAAACACAAAGTTGATTTATTCATTTTTGCACTCTAAACTGATCAGCATGATGAAGCTGTTGTCTTTGGGTTGTGATTTCATCTCTTCCTTCCCAAGTGTCATGGCACAGCCTGATGGGAAGAGGCCAAACTACTCCCATGTAAGTGTCAAAAGGATTTGTGTATCAAGTTAAGGCTTGTGTCCACATAGCCTTTTTCTTTTCTTTCTTCTTTTTCTTTGTCTTTATTCAGTTGTTCCCAATTACGAGAGCGTGTGTGCGACCTCACGCCACTGCCTGGAAAAAGCGTAGTGCCCATACACTGTATAAAATTTAAAGGTAGCCATCGTGACATCACCCTTCAGTTTGTGGACTGTTTTGACGCCTTGAGTTCAGAACTTTGGCCGTCGCCATCTCGGTTTTTTGGACGCAGAAGTGACCATATTTGGAGCCTTAGAGGGGGCGAGAGGAGAATATTGTTTTTGTATCAGGCTGTAAACATGTTAATTTCTGAACTAAAGTTGGGCATTTTACATTTTAACAGAGATTGATTGCCTTCTTTAGCCAGCCTCAAGAGGCCATTAGAGGAACTGCAGTCTTTAACACTGAAAGTTAGTTCACATTACACGATTTTCACCCAGATTTTGTGTTGCGGACTATCGGAATCTTTTGAGTGTTCATACCTGGCAATGTGTGTTTCTGTCAGCAGGAGTCTCGCTAATTGCATTACGACCTGTGTGTGCACACCACAAGATTTCTTCACTGTGCCCTCGGCGTCAGAGCCCCAGATAACGCGGTGACATCACCAAACTACGTTTTTAACGTGGAGACGGGGGTCCGGTCATAATTCCAACATCCCATTGTTCTGAAAATGACCTATTGTTCCAAAATCTCAATGTTTCGACATCCCATTATTATGATATATCAGTCAGAAACTAACACAGCAAAGACAGAAAGGTTCATTTGTGGGAGCAGATCATCCGGACACTGAAGGTTGCAGGCGAGTGGTTGGCTTTTACAGCCAGTTCTTAAACACTGCCACCTTGTCAGAGATCTCTGCGTCAGATACTGACACACACAGGCACCTTTTGCAGTGATATCATACACACCAGGTGGCAGCAATTTCTGACGCCACTGGCAACAACTGAACTCGTCAAGTACCTCTGCTAAGTCCATGGATATTGGTGTCAGATACCAATGCACAGACACTCTTTGCGGCAGTATGATACACACCAGGCAGCAGGAAATTATCATAGTATTAAGAGCAAGAAAGTTGTAATAGAGTGGGTGGGAGGGGAGGTGAATGGGTCAAACAAACACAGGACTATTACCCGGGAGCCCACTGTTCGTTACCTGTGTGAAACTAAAGTCAGTGGAGTTATTTTAATACCAACATAGTGTGCTAGTTTGTGTAGCATGCTACACTAATGACGTGCATCCCATGATGTATTTCACGTGACTTGCCATTACGAAAGAACCGCACTTAACTTTAAGCCAAACCATGACTTTTTTTTCCCCCCTAAACCTAACCACATGCTTATGTTGCCTAAACTTTGCCTGAATAATGTTATTAAAACCTGAATCTTAATCAAAAGATGTTAAATTCTGAATGAGGCCTACCTCAGAATATCCAGACACAATATCCTGTTGACAGTCACGTCTGTCATATTTGGAATAATCATGTAATATTAGTGTGCATGTAAATGTAGTCAGTGACTGAGTAATAAATTATAATGCTGCTCTGCATCTGCTGTTTAATAAGCTAACTCTTTTCTAACACTTTCACCAGAGTTATAAAGTGAAAAAAGCATTAATGTTTGTTCGGCTGCCCCCAAGTCATCTCTCCCAAAGAAATACAATTAATGCAGCTTTAAAGTTTTAATCCTGAATGTTTTCATTTTATCAAACCATATTTTCTCTGCAGAAGCCATCCCATGTATTTATATTTTGTAATTGCCTCTCTATAGTTTTAAGAGTACAGCTCCATGCAGGATTAAAGTTGTGCACTCCTGTGCATACACACACACGCGCGGAAAGCAAACTAACGTAATGGAAAAGTAATGCAAAAGACATCATCATTTTAGGAGAGGAAGCACAGCTGTTGTTAAATGTTGCCTTTAGTCTTCAGACATAAACTGGTGTTTATGAAAACGTACGGCTTTCTACAGAAGGCTGTGGATGAAATGAGCAGGTGAACATATAACCTCAGAAAAACATTGTTTATTTTGGTTATTTTTATATTTATTCACTGACCATGTTAATATTTTTGCCGTCTAAACAGTAGTGATGATCAAATGAAGCCTCAAGCTGAACACTGAACTCCCCTCTGTCTGCAGGAGACCAGAGAGACAGGTGTCTTTAAAAGTCTCTGTGTGTTCAGCTCTCAGTGCGTCTGTAGCTTCTAAGTGAATCTCTCTGGTTTGGAGTTTAGTTTCTCTCCTGCGTCCTGTTTGTACTTCAGATATCTGCTTTATTTCACTGTTTCATGTTCGTTATCAGCCATGTTGGAAGTTGTGTGAAGTCGCTGCTCGAAAACTCAACATTTCCTTATGTTGCTGCTTCACAATAAAAGTTACGGAAGATTTTTATTGTGCAGAACTTTGTTTGCAGCTTTTCTTCAGTTAAGACAAGTGTAATAATACAGCAGGGAGGAAGAGTGAACGCAGAAACAGCCACAGTGAGGTGTTGATGAAGAGCTGCAGACAACAGGCTCTTACTGCACCTCTGCAAACAGCTCACCTCCAACAGGTAAACTTCTCTTATCTGCCCTGCTGTGGAAAAACACATGCAGCCACTTTAGGCGTGGATCAACCTGCTGCTTTTAAACGTCATCACACAAGAAAAGCGGAGAACCTCGCTGATGCAACACAGTTGGTCAAACTGCACATCTTCTTTGCCGTTCTTCTCATCGGCAGGTTTAATGAGCAGTGCACAGGTATAAAAATGCAAATTGATATTTAGGGGTGTTTTTACATCCATCTATGGTGACCTGTGGAAGTGGAATGAGGCTTGTGCACATACCTCAACCTAGCTGAGCCATCTCTACCAATCGTATGTTTAGGTATGTTGTGCAAAAAAATCCACTAGATCTCTCTGTGTCTTTAAAAAGTCTGCCTTTGCAGTACAGGAAGTTAGTGACAACAAAGTCAGTCCAGACATGAGGGCTCTGTGTGGAGGCATATTTTCTGACATGTTATAGATTCAGAGGTCTCACGCAGGGCTCACACTGGACGCAATTTGTTAGCTGTCGCGCAGCCCGTCAGCAGTCGCCTGGCCGTACACTGCAGAGGCGCATTTCTCCATGCTGCTCAGCAAAAGCTTCTGCTCTGTTCAATCACATGTAGAGCTCTGTCTCTGTCTGCCTGTGTGTGTGTGTGTGTGTGTGTGTGTTTGTGATTGTAATCGTGTGTGTGAGAATGTGGGTGTGTGTGGCTGCTTGTTTCTTCTGCTCTCTGTTTGGACATGACTGACAAATATGTGGAAGCATTGGATGCAAATTCTATTACTATCATATCACCCAAACAAACAATCAAAACGTTCTTTTTTTTTTCTACTTTGGAAGACTGTGACATTTGAACATGACATCGTCACTCAGCCTATTGCCCCCTCTGTTTCACTCTCCTCTTCCTCCTTAAAGGGATAGTGCACCCAAAAATGTAAATTCAGCCATTATCTACTCACCCATATGTCGAGGGAGGCTCAGGTGAAGTGTTAGAGTCCTCACATCACTTGCAGAGATCCAAGGGGAGAGGAGGTAGCAACACAACTCCACCTAATGGAGGCTGACGGCGCCCCAGATTCAAACGTCCAAAAACACATAATTGAAACCACAAAATATCTCCATACTGCTCGTCCGTAGTGATCCAAGTGTCCTGAAGCCCCGACATAAAAAGCTGTTTGGGAGAACGTCATTTGAACTCTGTTTTTAGCCTCATTGTAGCCTGTAGTTCTGACTGCCTCTCTGGGCACCGCGCTCACATGTGCACGCTAATCCACTAAAAATATACAGTCTATGTGAGAGACCTGTCAAGAAGTGTAGCCAATGTGCAGGCAAAATAAACTGAAGGATTAGTAGGGAAGTGCTTCCCTCCTCTGCATGCCTCGGTGTGGTGCTGCCGTCAGTCACATGACTTATCCTCAGTTTTATTATCCTCCTGACTTTTATCCAGACCTCTGCAGAAAACACGTCTGCTGCACTTCAGAGCTTACATGTTACCGCACTTCTCAGTCAATACTTCAATACTGAAAAGCTATCTGACTCAGAAAGTAGCGACGTTACCACCACACTACTCAGAAATGGAGTTAGGTTAGTATGTGTGAAGTGAAGCCTCATGAAGCATTTTCTTTATTTTCTGAGCAATTTAACTCTCAGTTTGGCACCTTGCTCAACGATAGCGATGGCCAAATGAAGCCTCATGAAGCATCCTCTTTATCTTATGAGCCCACTAGATGCCGCTTTTTGTCCAACAAAAGGTTGAAAGCACACTGAATTGCCATTCTTTGAGCCTCTCTCTTTAAACCATGAGCGCCATCTAGTGGGCTCAGAAAATAAAGAAAATGCTTCATGAGGCTTCATTTGGCCATCACTACAACACCTCATGCAGGCAAACTGTCACCTCTACTGCCACCAGTCCACACTCTGTGCTTGGTCTGTTGGAGGACTTGAGCTAGCGACACTTTAGTTCCTGAGCCAAGCCCCCATGAACTGACTTACAGCTGCCTCCAAACAAAAAAACAAAACACCACACTTTACAGACTGCGACGTCTTTAACAATAAAGTCGACATGTGGAGCTGCAGGGTGGGCAGGAGGGCTTCCTAGCATTTGACATTATAATAGACTTTTTACATTAACAAAGGAGTGAGAGCCAAGTGAGCTCAGGCTGTTTGAAGTAAAAACTGAACTACAATTTAACAGGAATTTATTGTACTGTGTGTGCGTGTGTGCAGCAGTTCATTATAAATACCTTTCAGTTGTCATGGCATCATCGAAATTGGGCGTCTGCAGTCGACTGGTGTGTAATTTCTTTCATTACTGTCTCATCTGAGCTTGGTATCTGGCCTTACTTAACCTCACTATGGGGTCATGACGATTAGATCATACACAGCCTCAGTAAATGCACCAAAGTCAGGAGGCAAAATACTGCTGGGCTTGAACTGATTTTTATCACTGCTCTACTAATTGCTTTGCAGGAGCAAAGTACTGTTAGATTTTTATATATTCACTTAGAATGTCAGAATGAAATGAGGGCAGAAGAGGCCACTTTTTGAAAAAAAATAAAATAAAATAAAAGTAATTATTGCGATTTGTCTTTTTAATGCAGGATCTTTAGGGGAAACAGTTTTATTGTCAGTGCTGCAGCACTTCTTTCTTGATGGTAATTAAAGTGACTGTAAAGCAGAGTACAGTGGCTTGGAGAGCTGCATGACTTCTAATCATCCTCAGAGATTGTTCATACAAACATGAAATGCTAATTAGCTCAAACATAAAAGTATGTGTTGATAATTAGGGCAATGGGAGGAATGCTAATTAGCAGAGCGGGTAGCGACAAAGCTGGTGACAGAAGCTGCTCTGCTGCCTGGACGATACATCATGGACCTGCATTTAACTTTACAAACAGCATTGTTTCACGAGCAACTTTAAGTTTCTTGAACGTCAACATGTTAAAGCGTTTGCTGCATGAGTGGAAACCATTACTGAAGTAAGATCAACAGGGCAGATCCAGTTACGTTTGATTTAACATGCAATACAGTGCGATGTAAAGTGGAGTCATGACGGCACTGGGATTTGTTTGCATTTATTTTAAGCCAGATGAACCATAAATGTGAGCATCCGCCAGGGAGACAATGTCAATATTAATCTGTTAGTGGAAATAACATTTGAGGTGGTTCAACATCTGATCAGGATCCTCCTGGGCGCCTCCCATCAGAGGTGCTCCAGGCACGTCCCACTGGTAGGAGGCCCCGGGGCAGATTACATATCTCATGTGGCCTGGGAATATCTTGGGGCCCCCAGGAGGAGCTGGAAACTGTCACTGGCGAGAGGGACGTCTCGGGTGCTTTGCTTGGCCTGCTGCTCCCCGACCTGACCACAGATAAGCGGATAAAAATGGATGGATGGAAATAACATGTAGAGCATGTTGGCTCTTCTTATCGTTGGGGTTGGGCCCATGTAAAACCAGTTTGGTTTCGGCTAGGTGTTGCACGTGATTCAGCTGCCGCTCCAGAGTGGAACATAATGACACCACGTCCATGTCCGACCATCACCTAATGTCAGCCCATTGTCATTCTGAGCTCAACAAATGCCACCACTTTGTCAGTGATCTGTGTGTTAGATACCAAGGCACAAGGGCACCTTTGGCAGCAGAATAATATGCACCAGGCGGCGGCAGTTATTGACACAGTGGCCGCCTTATAAGTTTGATTTTAAAGAGGGAACTCCTTAAAGTGATTCCTACTGAGGTGTTTCTCTGAAAAGAGAAAAAGAATATTCACACTTCATGTAGTAGAAGCGTGTAACGAGTCTCCAGATGATGTAGCGCAGGCTCCTTCAATTAAGTCTTTGAAGAATAGATTGGATAAACAAATTATATTTTGTATAATTTTAAGGATGATTAATGATTATTTGTGTGATTATGTTATGTTAGGATTAGTTTTAATTTCTATGACCTTTTTTCCATGACGAAAATGAGAGAATGACGAGTTAAAATAGATCTTGATAACAAAAATGTAGACGTAATCTGTGTTTCATCTTCATTGGCAAGACATGACGAAATGTTGGTGGTGGACTAGAAAGCCAAGAATGGCCATACTTGCAATTATCTTCAGATGCCTGATGAGCTAGTGGTGGGCAAAGCAGTTCTTTAGATGTTAGTGCCTTCACAGCTTCACCCCGCAGGACTCCACTCAGTCCGGACTGGAGAAGGTTTGTGGGTTGATGGTGTTTGACAGGCAGGTAGGAGGCTCAGTTATCTGTGAGTGTAGCTGTGCTGTAAGTAAACAGTCTGAACTCAGATCAGTTTTCTCTGACAGAGATAAAAGTTTAGTTTGAATCAGCAACTCTGTGAGAGGACACCAGTTTAAACCTCCAGACTAACATGTTGCACATGAAGAAACAAGTTATGTTTCTGCTTCTTAACAGTCACATGGATAAGTCAGAGTTTACAATGAACCTGGGGACAAATCCTAGTTGGCTCACATTAGTTATTTGTTGAGAGCATCAATAGAGAGATGCTGAGCTTTTCAAATGATGATCAGTAAGTGTGTGCTCGTAAATCAGCCCTTAAATCTGTCACACACTGCTGGAGACATGACAGACACACACACACACACACACACACACACACACACACACACACACATTATTTTATACAACCTGTCATCTTGAGTCTGATTTATGACTCATGAATTAGCCTCACTGGGTTAGATTAAAAAACATAATGACTAAAATGTCATAAATTTTCATCGACTAAAACTATGAAGGATAAAATGACTAAAATGTGACTAAAGTTAATAAACATTTTCGTCTCAAGACTAAATCTAAAATAGCGGTAAAAATTAACACTCATTAGGATTCATATCCTGTACCTGAAAATTGTCAAAAAAATTTCAATAAACTAAATTCTAATTCATTTTGCCCTGATTTGTGTTCAACAGCATACGATACTAGTAATTACAAATTATTGTTTTAAAAAAAGTAGCCCAGAAATATCTGCTGCAATTTATTTTTGGTTTATGTAAAATTCCTAATTTCCAGTGACTTGAGCGGGTGAATAACTCTAAGTGAAAGCAATCATCCCATATCATCAGTCAGTCAACATATTAGCCCTCTTTCTGCTCGTCTCACAGCAATAACACTGTTTTAAATTTTGTGGATTTAAAAGCAGGAGAGCGCGCGCGCACACACACACACACACACACACACACACACACACACACACACTTCCTCTCCGCCTCTGCTTGAATATAAATAGCATTCAGAGTCACAAAGTGTCCCTGCGCCCTTTACTCATCAATACCTCACCTTGTCTCTGTCTGTGTGAATGCCTTTAACAAGCCGACTGCACCGCCTCTGCTCAGGCGGAATAACAGGATGCAGAACAAACAGCTTTCCAGCAATTACTACATCTGATATATAATTTCACCCTCCTCTTGGTTTACAAGCTGTAGAAAAACAGTCATAATTCTGCATTTGGATGGGGGTTATTAACTGCTGGCCACAGGTGCTTTGAGGCTGACACTCCCCAAGCACAGGAGGTAATGAGAGGTAACACCTGCCATATATAATAGGTGTGTGGATGTGTGTGTGTGTGTGTGTGCGCACGCATTCACACACGTGTGTTGGAGGTTGACAGCTCAATGTAATTTGGACAATATAATTAGCGGGCCTGGACAGCTGCTGAATAACCTGACTATTTATGCTTTTAATAGGGGCTTTAGGGTATTGTGCTCGTACAGGCAGTGTTTGTCCTGGTTTGATTTTAAAATGAAGGATGACTGAAGTCCTTCCTCCCATATGTCATGAGGAACAAGCCCCCTCCTCTCTCTCAGGGCCCCGGTCAGACCAACTTTATAAAAGTTTCACAATTAAATCAGTTCATTCCAGTCAGTGCATTCAAGTCACATTCTCCACATCCGGTTTCTTTGTCGAGGTCCGACACGTGACTTTGTGCCATCGACGACTAACAAGCTGTCTCGACTGACTTTTGAGGTAATGAAGAGTCAGTGTGAAAAACTCAGGGCGATATTGTAGCTTTATTAGTTGTGTGGCACTATTCACTTCTATCAGGACGCAAGTATGTAGGTAGTGAGAGTGGAGTCGACGGTTGGTAGACATGATAGAGCCTGCCTTCAAAAACTCAAACTATCAGATGCTTGTCTGTAGATGGTGATCAGAGTGTCTGTTTGAGAATCACATGAGCAGCACCACAGAAGCTCAGTGATGTACTGCTGCGGATGGGGGTTTACAGCAAAGCATATTTTAACCACTTTAAAAAGAGGTTGATATCAGTCTAAGTGGACGTTATATTGAGAATATTTTCACAACTTCACCTTCCTGTCTGACAGCTCTTTCCTTAAGCAATACATTTATAACCTTCATGTTCCTACTAGCGATGGCCAAATGAATTGAATGAACATTTTCTTAATTTTCTGAGCCCACTACATGGTGCTTTTTGTTCAGCAAAAGATTGAAAGCACACAGAGTTGCCATTCTATGACCTTTCTCTCTTTAAACCATGAACAAAGAAAATGCCTCATGAAGCTTCATTTGGCCATCACTGGTTCCTGCTCAACTGTGCCGTGCAAAACTTCACTTTTCTAAAGATTTCAAAGATGGTGTTGGTTTTCAGTTCAGAGGACAACCCAAATGCAGATTTGACCAGCAGGTATGAGTTTTTAACAAAAAGTGAGCTTTAATAAAAATGTTCAAAGAATTCCAAAAAGGCAGGGAACTCAAAATCCAACAGGGAGCAGAAACAAAAATCCAAACTAAAAAAACCAAGCAAGTAAAGACATAAAGACCAGGGAGAGATGCAGGATGATGGCAGGAACACAGAATGTACGCAGACGGACTGACAAAGGACAAAGGGAAACACACAGATATATATACACAGAAGACTAATCACAAGGACGAGACACAGCTGGAGGAGGAAGACATGGGCAACAGGAGGGAAACAGGGATTGGCTGACAACAAGGGTGGAGCAGACAAGACTAATACAGAGCAGGTGTGAAGGGAAGACTTAACCAGACAGGTGTGACAGAAAACAGGTGGGAAAACACACAAAGACAGGAAGTAAGACATTCATACTTCACTCTAAAGTCACCAAATCCCCCTAAATCTTACACACCATCGATTTCACACATCAAAGTGTAAATTACAGCTTTTGGAGAGAATAATTGTTTATGTAAAACAAACAAACAACAACAAAAATATATAGTAAAGTGCCTCCAGAGGGAGCTATCTGACAGATATCCTCAGTTGATGTCAGTTGAGTCAGACCTCTGCTCAAAGACGGAGCTTTTTGTTCAACAAAAGGTTGAAAGCACACTGAGTTGCCATTCTTTGAGCCTCTCTCTTTAAACCACGAGCGCCATCTAGTGGGCTCAGAAAATAAAGAAAGTGCTGCATGAGGCTTCATTTGGCCATCACTACTCCAGGCTACATTAGCCACCAGTAGCATAACACACTTGAATCTTAGGTTGAGCTATGAGTGATCAAGTTGCATTGTGGGTGAAGTAGCCGCCAGGTTTTGACAAAGAAGAAGAGAACATGGACTAAAAGACGATGACATCAGTGGTTCTGCTGCATCCAGTTTATTCCTACAAATACATGGTCTCTTTAGTCTGTGGATAGAAAACGGAGGTTCTAAGAAAGAACAAATAACTGTTAAATAAAAGCACACACATACACAAAAATCCATTTAAAGATTTTCCTAATTACTTGATGTTCACAGACCACCTGACCACCTCCACTGTGCGCTACAGATTAAGAAAAACAAGCATGTTTGTGTGTGCCAGTAATTAGTCCGGGCGTGTTTCAGAGGCTGTGATAAAACTGCACGTTTAGCAGCAACACGTGGACACAGCGGTGAAAACACATCAGAGTGACAGGGGACAAAATTGGACACCACGGGGGGAACTCTCGGCATTATCACAGTGTTCTCTACATTGGAAATTGTACATTTATAGAGTTTTGATGTGTTTCACTCAAACTTTTTTTTATCTACATAAATAAGGCACATCAGAAGAATCATTTTTGATTTAACTGTGACCTTCTGCCACAGTTTGTGCCCAGAGTCTGTATAGATTTGAGTGATGTCGCGTTGTTAATATTTTACAAGTCATAACTGCATTAAGATCGACAGCCAAAATGTTTCATAGCCCAAATTCTTGTGGTGGGTGGACCCCGGGGAGACGGCATGAGGACATTTGGAATACAAAGTGTCACACACCTTACCACCCGATGAAAGATGTCCGTTCTCTGAAAGGTAGCTGGGTTTGAACCACAGCTTTTGGCAGGCTTCAGGGGACAGACCTGTCAATACTGCGGGCTTGAGACACACACACACACACAGACACACACTGTCGCCACCACCGCAGCCGTTATGTATGCTGGCATCTTACCTCCCCTCTCTTTTGAAGAATATATATAGAGCCAGAGAGCGGCGTCAAAGGTAACTGGCCACATTGATTTGTGCCCACGCCAGGAAATTCTCAGTGGAATACACTATCTGACTGAGGAGGCTGCCATTTATTGCAATATGAAGCTTGTCACTCATCCACAGAGACCAGCCAACTAACTCTGGCTTTTATCTGCTGGAGTCGCCATGTAGTCAGAACGACATGTTTATTATTCTACGTTTCTACAAACCACAGTTATGTTGCATTTTATAAGTACGACGTGGTTCAGGTTACCTGTATATGAGTGTCTTATCAGGAGGAGGAGGGCATGGTGGACGGTTTGACCACTGTGAGACTAACAAGAGCAGGTGTTAGTCTCACAGTGCTATGTTTATGCTGTTCTCGTGGTTAGGGGAGTATTACCCAGGATTCATACTTCATATAAAATTGATTATGGATAAAATGAGCATACAATATCACTCTGGACATGGAATCACAACATGGAAAACATTCATCCCTACAACTTTCAATCTGGGCGAAAATGGGGGTGTAAATTAAATTTTTGGGATAGCAGCCATATTGGCAACATGCAAATTAGCAAGTGTAAATAAAATATATGATTAGAAAATAAATCTGCATATTCCAATGTGATTATAATGCTTAAAAAGATATAATAGACAAGTTAAAAAAGAAAAAGACTTGTTTCAACTAGGGCTGCCACGATCAGTCGACTAATTGATGACTAATCGACTATTAAAATAATCGGTGACTAATCGGTTTGAGTCATTTTTCAAAATTCTCTTACTGCAGCTTCTTACATTCAGATATTGGCAGCTTTACACACTCTCCCGTGACAGTGAACTAAAACCCTTTAGCGTCAGTACGAAACAAGACATTAGATGACGTAATTTTGGGTTTGGGAAAGACAGACCAACACTTTTCAACATTTTAACACATTTTTCAATGAAATGGTTAGTCGACTAATCGAAGACATAATCGACAGATTAGTCGACACTGAAAATAATCATTAGTGGCAGCCCTAGTTTCAACTTGCCTACATCTTGGAAATATGACAATTGACCTGTGGCTAAGCCCCGCCCCCTCCTCTCACCTGGACACACTATCAACCTTCAGTGAGCGGCACTATGGCAGGTGTCACAGTACACGACATTTCACAGGAGGCAACTGATGATTTTTGGGGACATAACGATCAGATGTCATTGAGAAGTAACCAAAAGGGCCTAAACTACACATTGGAGGGATATATTCATCATTTTATTGTTGAGAAGCTCGATGAAAAGCTTAAATTACAAGCCAACATTTACAGGTCACAGTGTTACGCTTGTGAAGCGCATCTGGTTGCCGTCACCATCAAAGACAACAAGTTAAAGTGCCACTGAAGTTAAGGTTTTTGGCTCAGAATATGAGAAAAGGATAACGGATGTTGACTTACCTTAGAACAGATGTAGACATCATTGTTAATCTTATTCACGTTGAGTTGATGTTGTGGTCTAACGTTACCACACAACTTTATCCAAAGGAGACACTTTTCTCGCTTGAGATGTGGTTTAAAGTGTAAAAAATACACCTGGTGGCCAGAAACTGACTTTCTGTAATGCATTTCAATGGACGTCCATGGGAATGGCTATACGCACTGTGATTGGCTCATCATGTTTGAGGGCGGGGCTTAGCCATAGGTCAATTAGAGGTCCAGATGCATCCAGTCATAAAGACCCTTCCAGTGTGTTTCTAAGAAAAAAAACACATAGCTTGCAGATGTAGCTCATCTGGTTCAAAAGTTACAGCCAAAACGGTTTACAGGTGGCGGACATATTGGATTTTGCTGCCATGGCCACCAGAATCCCAATTATTTTTTAAATGGACGGAGAAAATATCAAAAATATCCGTGTACATGTAGACGGGGCCTAAACCTAGCTGTTAATGATTTAAATAGACAGCATGCTGCAGCAATTCTGATTCATCTTTATGTCATACAAAAGCAAATGTATAATAGAATCTGATGATGTTGTTGTGTCTGGAATTAAAGGGCAGCGAAGAATGAGCTTTGATCCAACTTCAGCCGTACACTATCACTGGCATAATTGACGATGCGCTCCGCCATTGACAAGAGACAAAGCACACATTTAGCCGGCCCACTGAGGCTTTCAGCCTCTCACGCTGCTGATCAGTCGCTGTCACTGCATGCATCAGAGATGAGCCTCCACAGCAGCGGGGCTATTTGAAATCAATGGGGTCATAACTGTGGCGTAAATAGATAGAAAATTGGGCCGCTCGCTAGAGGCCAGAGGAGCATGTGGCCTACATCAATAGCTACTACCCAAAGTGGAAGAAGCGGCGCTCTCCAAGCTCGGGCTCCAAATTGAATTCCATGGATAGATAGATGGGAAAATGAAAACATTGATAAACCTCAATGAGCTGCATGAAAGCTTCGAATATGTGATTTTTTTCTCCACAATCAGCCGCACACATGGGGCATATTTTGATGCTAGGACATTGGATTCTGTGTACTGTACACTGTGTTCTATTTGATAATATGAGAGCCGCCAAATTGGCAGCTGGAAGATGATGGATCGTTGTTGTTATGAATGGTAGCGGTAATGCTCTGTGCCTGGGGAGCGGTCGGACAATGTGGAAACTCTAAACACCACAAAGGCTACTAGAACAGCAGGAATGATCACAATTGGTTATACAATCACCTCTTTACATGCAATTTGAAAATAGAAGAATGGTTGTTGAATTATTGATTTTTGGAAGCTGGCTGTACAGTAGACAAAATGTTTTTCTTTTTTCCCTCCAAATGTTTTATTCATGGCTTTTATCCCACAGCTGCAGTCATGGCTGCTTTGATACAGTGAGTCAAGCTTCGCACGTGGTTTGAAATGGACTATACCTTCTGCATGTGCATCTGTTTAGTCTGGATAAAAGCATGTATGCATGTAAACCACTGCTGGTTTGTTTTTATCCCGTCCTCCTCAGTTTGTGAACATGAGCGGAGAAGTTACTGCCTGAAGCTGAGAATCAGGAACAGGAGAAATCACAAGCTGCTTCAGGGATGCTGAATAGGATCTTTGTTTCACGAAACAGAACAACGCAAATTAGTTTAAATGGTCGTTATGGTGATTAAGTGTTGCCTACAGTAAAAGAGAACAGCACCTGAATTAGGGATTCATTATTTCTATGGCCCAGGAAAGTTCAATCAATATTTATGAACATGAGCTGCTCTCCTGCAAAGCTACAAATGTCAAACTAGTGATGTCATCAAGTGTAAAGTTTAAGGCTGCCCCGCACTAACAATTTCCCCAAACAAACAGTCCTCATCACGGTCCATCAGTGGACTCGTTTGAGTTGAAGGTGTGAGAAAGAATAGTATCAGTAACATTGTTAACACTGTGCTACATTACAGAGAAATACAAAACCGTACTAATGACCCTTCATTAATATAGGCCTATATTTTATCTCCAAGTGCACGTCACACACTGAGCGAGCCGCCTGTTAATGACGCTGTGGGCTAATGGGCATGTAGCTACTTCCATGTTTCACATGATACGTCATGTTTGTAGTCGACCAATGAAGATGAGTTTACATATCACCTTGGGTTCGTCCTTCACCTTCTCAAAATGATCCCACACTTTGGATTTCCTGCCCGACATGTTATTAACTAGCCTGTGGAATAACCGCAGGTACCAGCTCTACAAAGAGCGCTCTTCACATGAACTGAACACATGCAGAATTTGCAAGCAAGCGTATTAGCTTGCACACACAACTTGCAACACTGCCTGTGGATATCTTTGTCATCAGATAAATCACTAACGATATAATGACCGAGATATTTAATCTCATTACACACCAGATACAGATGAGCTATATTTAAGAGGGAAACACTTTCCAAGATGGCACAGCAGTGCACTGTGTGCTTATAACCCTCTATGCTGAGTTTATACAAGACTTATATATATGTAGTTTGCATATACATTACACTTTAAAGCGATGCACCGGTATGGATGTTTTCAACTGATTAGATAACCGATAATTTCACATATTTGTATTTTAAGAATAAGTGTATAACCTGTAGTTTATGTTCACCTGCAGGTCAGAAAGGCTGAGATGTAGTAAGAAGATATGGATGATTTAATATTCCATAGCTCTGACCGAACCAAATAGAACTGACATCACTATTGTTAACACAACAAAAACAAAGAGCATCTTCATACCTGCTGATATCAGGCTGTGGAAAACAGGGTGATATTTGCAACGCTCCTGCCCACATATGACCCTGCACATATGAACATAACGAATACGAGGATGTGAAACTAAAATAGCTTTTAATCAGTATTAAATTTATAGTTAACGGTAAGATAGAGGGAAATGACGTAGCTACTGTGTAATTCTCTGCAGCATGACTCACAGCCAGGGCGGGGCAGCAAAGGGCCATCCACTAGTGACAGCCAAATGAAGCCTCATGAAGCATTGTCTTTATTTTCTGAGCCCACTAGATGGCGCTCATGGTTTAAAGAGAGAGGCTCAAAGAATGGCAATTCAGTGTGCTTTCAACCTTTTGTTGAACAAAAAGCGCCATCTAGTGGGCTAAGAAAATAAAGAAAATGCTTCATGAGGCTTCATTTGGCCATCACTACCACCCAACCTCGTTTTTTGGTTGTTGTTTTTTTTTAAATACTAGTTTTGTTTGTGTGTTATTGACAGTTTAGTTTACATTTTTAAATTCAGAGAAAACTTCCCTCGAGGCCCAGAGGAGGGTGCTGGCTCATTGCAGGTGCTCTGGTCCAGGTTTGAACCGCACCCAGGCCACTTTGGAAGGAGCGAATATGAGACTGAATTTTTGGACGCACAGAATGTTCGTTTTCTTTTTTTATACCAGTGTTCATTGTGGCAGCTATTTCAGATTTAGTCTTTAGATGAAAATGCTTATTAGTTTTAGTCACATTTTATACTTTTAGTCTACTTGTAGTCAACAACAATAAAGTAATAGTCAAATTTAAAGTCAAACAATTTGTGACTCGAGTCCACACCTCTGGTTACAGCCATCTCAGGTCTCCCCTAAATGTTTCATAGGAGGAGAATCAGCCAGACTCTGTTGGATCCAAACTGCACTGGATGAAGTTCTAGTCAGTCTGAGCTGCACTGAGTCTCTCTGCCTTTCTCCATCTCTGCGTCCTCCACATCCCTAACTGTCTGGAAGCTAATTGCAGTAATTAATTTGTGTGACCTACAGTTGCTTCCAGTTCCTGTTATAGCTCGGTCTGGGCATTACTGCTGGAGTGTGAAATCAATTTACTGCTAATCACTGGAGGTGGGTGCCTGTAGGCTGAGTCTGGGGAGCCTGTGGACACATGAGATAAAAGCAGCTCTTAATTCACAGCTTCTACTCAAAAAGCAGAAAGAGGAAAGAAGAAGAATGGATGGGAAGAAAGAAAAGGTGCTGTGATCAATGGCTTCAATCTGGAGCTGTGTTGTGAGGATGGACTGAGGCTGTGTAACACAGAAACTGCTCCGCTGTGAGAGTGTCTCAAGACTTCATACTGTATAACTCACAGTCACATTACACAGGACTGACAGGGACACAGTGGGGGGTCATTGTTAATCATTTTAGATCATTAATCATAAAAATATCAAGGAAAGATTTTTATCAGCACAGCCTAATGTAATTCATGTAAGCTTCAATTATTTTGTCATTAATTTTTTCAACTCACCAAGTCAGCTGCTAAGATCTGGCAACACGATGACATCACTAACAAGCTGCTGAAGGGGTCAAGAACACAAGCAGCCAAATGATCAGAAACCAAACAGACACACACATTATCTGAACACTTAAGTCCCTCAGTGTTCAGGACAAAACCTCAGTAAGTACAGTGAGTGTGTAAACTGCGATGTATGATTACAGTGGACAGTCAATGGACATACATTTTGTCTTCGCTGTAGCTTTCCTGAACCTGCAGGTGCGACCTGATCATCTGGCTGCACGTGATCTTTAAACCTGCGCTCGCTGTAACTGAGCTATAAACCATTTTCTATTTTGACCTCCAGATAAAGTGGTTTAGATCAGTGGTTCCCTTAAAAGCCAGACTGACATGAAAGAACTAGCAGCGACTGAAGGTCGACTGCTGAGTCACATTGTGTCTCGGCCAAAAAGTTCCATCTGAACACACCATAAAGACTTCAGCTCACAGCCAACCAGCATTTACGATCCGCGCCTGCGTTAGAGGAAATAATGCCACACCAGCAGAGGACATTGACCGACAGCTGACTGTCAGCTTGGTGTGTCAGGGCCCTTAGAGTTTATCTCACACACCAGGTCACTGTCCACTGGGGGTGTGCGATATGGCCCTAAAATAGTATCACGATATGTCAGGGTAGTTTTATAACAATTTTCTTGACGATATGACAAATTAGTAAAAAGTATGTAATTGTAACAAAATCAATGATCTAGTTTTAAAGTTTGCTTCAAATATTCAGTAAAAACTAAAGAAAAATGAAAAATTTCTTTAGTTTGTGAACAACAACAGTAACTCAGACTGAGATTCAGATTCTGTTACAGTAGCCATGTTTCCATCAGCCTGTTTAGATGCACATCTAGAAGTATCGCATCAGAAAATTATGATGGAAACACCAAAATTTGAATTAAAATCCCCTGATTTGCACAAACTAAAATACACTCACTTTAACCGGGTTTTGGTTGATTCGAAAAAATGTTAGTTTGCAAAACGGGGGATGGAAACAGTTATGTTTGACGTAGCGCACCTCTCTCCATGGTGATATCCACACTCGGGTCGGGAAGGCAGTAATGCATTTACAAGCTGGTTGCCAACCGCCAGAAAACGTAGAAGAAGAAGAATGCGAGACTTGTTTTGTTTCCAGTTCTGCGGAAAAGTTCGTAGTTTTCACCAAAGTCCGTACATTTAATGGAAACACACGATTCGTATTTCTTTAAATGCGCATTTCCCAATGATTCAAATCACTTTTGGATGGAAAAACAGCTAATATCAATAGTTCAACTAAACAGAAATTGAGAGACGCTGTGAGAGTCACTAAAAGAGTCTGAGAAGTCCAGGGCTGTTCATAAAACATCCAGGACGCCACAGTTTATTCCGCACTACTGAAGCTGCTCCTCGTTTTAAACCACCGCGGAGTCGCTAACAGTTTTGCTTTCAGCCATGCTTGTTGTTGCCGTGGGTAACAGTATGACGTCAATACATCAACAAGTCGAAACACTGCAAGCATCACAATATGAATATTTCACATCACATTAAAATTATGCCAGTATTTTCGTGCCTGGGAGTTTGAGGGTTCTGTCACCCGGGTCAACAAGGTCTGCATCAATGACGAATAATATGGTGAGGCGGTACCTTAAAATGACTCAGAGGATACAAACACCAGTCCATCCACTGCCCCAGCCTGCATCCTTACAGGACCAGGGTGTTGGTCACATGATGGCAGCCTTCCCAAATATGTGGGTTATTCTCAAATCACTGGCTTATAATTACATAGGATATGTACCAATTTTGATGCATTACTTTACATAAAAAAACATGAAGAGTGTATAAGAGCAGTCTAAACAGTGTGTGCCCATGTTCTCAATGTCAGACTAATACAGCGATGAATTAATTAATTATCAGTGCAGCTTTATTAGTGGTGAATTTAGTATGATAATCAAGGTTTTATGATTTGATCCACATGCATCAAAGCTCCATGACATTATACGTAGTGAAGTTTAAAAAGTGATGATGAATCCAACTTGAAACAATGCAGAGAAGCTGCTCTGTGTAGCCCAGCATTTCTCTTTGTGACTGAAGTTATCCACAGGAGACATTTTGATCAAATTTCCAGTAAGTATGAAATCAGTCTGTGGCGTAAAATCAGCCTCCTGGTGCGCTGTGACTTGGAGGCTTTTCCACCAATCTAAAACCTGGAGAGGTTCAAACCGGGAAGGTCAGAGATAATGACTGTGAAACACTCCAAATCATGCTCTTGCAGAATTTCAAAAATATGGACAGTGCCCTCAGCAGAGCGGTTATTTAGCTTTAAAGCCCCAGAGAGCTCCTCTCAATCAGCAGCAGGCAGGACGGATCGAGCATATTAAGACCTCAAACACCCGAAAATATTACCACAATACTCTATTCAAAAAACAGCCCAGCCACATTCTAATGCTCGGTCCATGTGATACATTTGTTCAAGGTAACATAACTTACAAGGCTGGAGAAGATAGAAAGTGTTTGCTGACAGTATTTGTCCACAGAGGAACCTTCAAAACTCATACTTAATGTCACGCAGCCCTGTGCATCACACACTCCTTGCTCCTTTTGTTTTCATTCCTCCCTTAAACATGAGCATTCGGAGGCATGTCAGCAGACAGGCAGAGCAGAGAGGGAACAGAACGGGGAGGACTGAAAGTAATAATAACGAAGAGGAGGAGGAACAGAGAGTGATGAAGGCACAGGCTGCTGCAGGCTTACGGCTCAGTGTTGCTACCTACTGTTAGAGGAAATGACCAGGTGACACTGACATGACTGACCTTTCCCTGCATGTGTGTGTGTGTTACTGCCTTTTCATGCTCAAAAAAAGCTTAGAAAAATAAAAATAAAAAATGTTCACATAACCCTCCTGAACAGGGAGGTGAATTAATACAGATCCATTTTCCGGACAGGGACGGATAATTTGCTGTAAAGAGTTTTCCAGAATTGTTTTTTTCTGCAGTAATACACTGCTCCAAAAAATGAAGGGAACACTTAATGGTCACAGTGTAACAGGAAGTCTAAACTTCAGGGATGTCAATGTGTCCATGTAGGAAGCACAAGTGATTGTGAATCAGTTTCAGCTGCTTTGGTGCAAATCAAAGTGACAACAGGTGCAATGGAGAGGCAAAAGCAAGAAAAGCCCCACAAAGGGAATGTTTTACATGTGGTGTCCACAGACAGTTGCTCTCTCCTTATCCTTCCTCACTGATTCTTCTCTAGTTTGGTCTCCTGCTAGTGTCCTTGGCACTACTGGTAGCATGAGGCCGTACCTGCAGCCCAGTCAGGTTGCACAGGTGGTCCAGCTCATGGACAGTGACTGGCCCTCTCGTTTCCCTGATCATACTCAAATTGAGCACCAATGGGACGTTATGTATCGGTGCATCTGACACCGCCAAGTACCACCACAGACTGTCCAGCCGCTCACTGATGCCCTGATCCAGGTCTGGGAGGAAATCCCCCAGGACACCATCCACTGAGCCATCAGCAGCATGGCCAGATGTTGTCGGGAGGTCATACAGACACGTGGGGATTTTCAGTGTGATTTTAAATCCAGCCCTCAGTGGGCTGATGATTTTGGCTCCATTGGCTGTTGTTGCATCATTTTTAATCGGTAACCCTGCAGCTGAGCGTGTCTCAGTCTTGAAAAAGAATAAAGTGTTGGAGCTTTAATGAACCGACCAACAGAGGAACGTGTCCTCTGAAAAATGGACAAACATTTAAGTGAAACAGTCAACAACTCAGAGCTGTTTCCCAAAGTCTGTATGTGTGTGTCAGTGTTATTACAAAAAGCATTGTGGAGAAAATGTGGAGAGAAATATCATACTTGAGGTCAAGCCATATTGCTGTCATTGGTCGTGGCATGTGTCCTCACCAATAGCACCCCACACACACCCTCACCCATCTCTGACACCCTCGGGGGCCCTGAGGGATGCTGGATGCCACTTTGACCACAGGCATCTCCTGACTTCTTCTAAATCACACCATCAATAGTTTTCTCTGCTCTTTGGGCAGTCTCTTACACTGTAAAGGAAGAACACACACACACACACACACACACACACACACACACACAGTGAGCCCTGAGGCCATTCAATTGGTATGCAGACGGTGGATCTCATTTTAAGCAGGGGTTTCACTCACTATCCTTGAGACCTGAGTCGGCAGCACTGAGGTCCAGCTGAGAGAGAGTTTGTGTGTGTTTGTGTGTAGTGGTGTGTGTATTTGTGAAGGCTTGAATGTGAGCTGCAGGTCAGCAGCACCCACATTGTTCTCCAGGTGACTGCTGGGTCACAGTGACACACACAAACACATGTAGCCGGATGCAAAATTGGTGTTATTACACGGAGCACTGATCTGTCCGGACACATTAACCAGAGCAGGACAGCGTGCACTCTTTAACATTTATCACCTGGACATTTCAGTCACACTCACAAACAGAAACAACATCTTTCTACTGAAACCACAATCAGAACAGAAGATGGAAACCACCTGTGATGATCAATGACTGATTAACTGTATCCCTAAAATTAGACGGACAGTGTCATCAAGATGAGACCAGCTGGGCCAAAGCCAGAGGACACGATGCAGAGTCCTGCAGCTGTGATATGTACGAATTGTGCTGCATAACTTTTTGCTTTTCTTACTTGAACGTAAACGTATGTAGTTTTGGGGCACATTATGGCCCAATCCCATCTCTACCCCTTAAATCTTCCACTTGGTATTGAGTGCCCTCGTTTGCGAGATAACCCTTGATGAGGGAAGTGAGAAATATTAGGGTAGAGATCTTTCCCTAAGAAATGGGACACCACTTCATGCAAATTGGTGTGGCTGACGTGCATGAAGTGGTGTCGTCACATGTAGTAGCAGCGCAAGATACCTGTGCTATTATTCTTCTTCTCCATCTGATGGATCAGCTGAGGAGAAATGCTGTAAAGGAAAGACGTCTTCTAGTTCTGATTGATTTTGTTTGGGTAAGTTGATTTGTTTAAATATTTTGACGCTGTGTTCAACAGAGTTGCTGATGAGTTCACGCTAGTCCAACCATCTGTTGTTTGTATCGTCTACATTCAGATCGTGCAGTAACAACTTGTCTTCCAAAACTTGCTGAAGTTGCTGACTTCGCAAGGTGATCTGGGAAATTTCATCTTCCACGTTGTTGAAAGTGTGGGTCGAGACTCCCTTGGAATCCAGGGCAGGTTTTAAGTGTTGGAAACCACTTCCACTACCTCAGTTCTGTTTTGGGACACCACTAGCCTAAACGTGACGCACACAACCAAGTGCAAGTAGGTATTTCTAGGGGAAGTCTTAGTTAGGTTTAGACAAAACCATCATGGACTGGCTCTACAATTCATACGGACGGAAAACACCAGGTTCAAGGGTGAAAGTGCAGAGCCGTCCATCACCTCTCCCCTCCTATAAGGACATTTCAGCTCCTTATATTTCAATCAGGCAGACTGAGGATGGCTGTGTAGCTGAAACGTTTCTGGTCAGTTGTCTTTGTTTCTTTTGTTTTTCACACTATAGTAGCATATATTTTTGTATATATTTCTGATGGATCATTAAACATGCTACCTTGACATCCATCAACCTCTGGAGCAGACAGTCCATTTTTCTGGTCAGTGTAGGAGCTTTTCCTGCTTTCTTCTTAACATTTTTTTACTCTACGCACCTGAGTTTTTCTTTGGACTTGTGGTAAGAGCGCAAACACCCTTGCTTTCCTTTTATGCTTTTATAGCATTTTATCCTTTTATTACATGTGCACATAAGAATGAAAAATGTGAAAAGTCTCTGGCGATTAGATGGTATATGTTTAAGGACTGTGATGATAGTACAATAGGGAACCTGGAGGTGAACAGGGATGAGGGTGCAACAGTTCAAGCCTGGTCTCACTCCGAAGTCATCAAAATACGGCACTTGGGCAGTGACTTGGTCTGACTGGGGCGCAGGCGGGGCAGTGGATAGGCCCACCAAACACCCGAGAGCGCATCTCGTAAGATTCTAAAGTCAAACCGGTGTGTGTGTTGTTGAAGGGAAAAAAAATTCAATTTGCATTGTTGTACCGACGTAGTGTTTATTTTGAAAGAGACTGTATGTAAACGTTAAATTTCCTGTGAAATTTGGTGGGCTCAGAAAATTAGACAATGCTTCATGAGGCTTGATTTGGCCATCACTACCAACAGGCTGCTTCAAACAAAATCTCAAATCATGTCGTTCCGGCTAGCATGTTGTTACCTCTGGATGTGTGTGTGTGTTTTTTCCCAGTGCAGTTAAACCAACACTCAACGACGGAGTAGAAAAAGAAACCCAAACAGCCTCCTGTATATAAAGCGGCCTGGTATCACTGCAGCTTTGTTGCCATCGTCTTATAAGCACTTTGCATCGCACACAGACAGCGATCAGGACAACAATGACAACAAAGACACTTTAACAACAGCATCAGTCAGCAGTATGGTCCGAGCGCTGGCTTTTGTAAAAGTGCAGCGGAGGGTTGATTCAGTGCCACATAATAACTCACTGCACATCCATTACACAAGCATTTGAGTTCTCCTCCCATGTGTTGGCTTTTGTTATGTATATGAGAGCTATTATGTACGGCGAGTAAATGTATTGGATGGAGAGGAGGGGAGGGGGTGGGTTTTAATAATAATCTTGTGTGTTTGACATGAGGGAGGGCTATTTCCCTGGAGGATGGTCTTCAGGGCCACGCTCCCCCCTCCTCCTCCTCCCCTGTTGCTCCATTATCTCACCCTCTCTCCACTTGATATTAAGACAACAGGGAGGATTACGGCGAGCGACGACAGGGAAAAAGCAAAAAGCAATTTGGCCTGAAGGAGGGATGAAGGAGGGGGGAGGGTAAAATGCAGGGCTGAAGTACTTGACTCCAGGTTCCACTTCTTTTCTTTCCAGTGACAGTGTTTTCCTGCGAGGCAACAAATACAACCATTTATGGATATTTGATTTATTTTTTAATTTCAGGGATTTCTCATGTAGAAAGGTGTATGTGAGGGTCGCTGAGGAATAATCTAGGTACTAGCAGGTGCTCTGTCATGCAAAATGATTAAAATCTTAAATTTTACATCTTACAAAATGAACAACCACATCACTGCTGATCGCTAGTGATGGCCAAATGAAGCCTCGTGAAGCATTTTCTTTATTTTCTGAGCCCACTAGATGGCGCTTTTTGTTCAACAAAAGGTTGAAAGCACACTGAATTGCCATTCTTTGAGCCTCTCTCTTTAAATCATGAGCGCCATCTAGTGGGCTCAGAAAATAAAGAAAATGCTTCATTTGGCCATCACTAACAATGGCCATTTTTGAACCTTTCTTACTGTGCAATGTCAGACCAACATTTTTGAGCCACGACCAAAAATATCGCTCCGTTTCTTTCACGATGGTCATCTTTCATATGACACCCCAAAAAGAAATGTTTTGCATGAGAGACTTTTGCTTGTGTCGCAGTGTTTTTACACAGTGTTATTAATATTTTTACTAATGCATGTGAAATCCTTCCTCCAACACTGTCTTTGAATGCATGGTACTAAATTTAGTCTCTCAGAATGGCAGCAGATCATTTCCAGCAGCCAAGCACAGTCCAGTGGATGTTTGGAGGGGAGGTTAGGACAGCCTGACTTTATTCCTTTTAGGAGAAACAAACAGAAAAACAAATGTCAGGTAAAAGCTGACCCGAAGGAAAGATGGAAAAACAGAGAGTCCTGGGAAATAAGTAACCGTAGACGTGGTCCGCTATGTTTTGTTCTCACTTGAATAAAATGTATGATTCAAAGTTACCCCGAGCATCTTAACGCTCGCAGGAAGGAATTCATCGGGGTGCTCAGATTGAGAAAAAGGAGAGTTGTTGTGTATGTTTACCTGCTGTCAACAGCTCCGGTCCGATATCACCTTTAAACTCTCATCTTCTCCTGGTTCACATTTCAGCTTGAATCTATCTGATTGTTATTTAACACATTAGCAGTGAGTGGCATGACGGCCGTGATAAAATGGAGAATCTGATATGGGTAAAGTCATTAAGGATTAGTCCTGCGGTGAAATTAGATTTTTCCTTTCAGCGCAGTGTTTTTAGGACTTCAAACAGAAGTGCCACCAAGCTGATCTGCTTTTATCAAAATCCCGGGTGGACTGAAATATTCGCCAAAGTCACACTGGAATGATAGACCTTCAAATAAAAGGAAAATAAAGTCTCTCTTTCTTGCTGCTGATAACATCTTTTCAACACCTCCCTAAGGTTGATGAGTGATTTTATTTTCAGCACCTTTTTCTAAAAAAGTTCCCTCAATCAAAACAACCTGGACGGGTCAAGAAAGCAGACAAACAGCCTGACTAATAAACCGACAGGAAGGACAGAAGGCCGACTGGCAGAGAACCATCAAGTTTGATTATCAGACTCTTAGCCCCGATGCCCTTTACCTCTTCCCTGCCATTCGTCTGTGGTGTTTTCTTAATGAAAAGCCGGCGGCTGTGCCCGTTCCGGATCTATCTGTTGGAGAGGAGTTCTAGCCAGCCAACACTGACGCTGATCAATAGCCTGCAGAGAAGACAAGCAGAGCCCTGGACTCTCAGGGCTTAATGGGAGGGAATGGGACTGGAAGTAGAAAGAGCAGAGGTGTGCTTTTAAATGCCGGCCCAGTAATCTTGGTGGAGAGAAAAACCTAAGCGAGACAAGAGGAGTGTGGGTGCAGACGGAGCGTCGGGGATTGAAGAGAGAATTATGTTTAAATGAGACTAAATGGTCACTAAAGGTCGCTGGTTGTAGCTCGGAGGGTTTGACCCAAGAGAGACAGGCTGTTTTTACTTGAAATACACTGCCTATTGACTCCTGGCTCTCTGGATGTGAGTCCTGGCTTCTGTGGAAAGCTAAATATATGTTTAATGGCTGCACTTCAGCAGAGCAGCTTTGAACTTTGGAGCATCTTAGAATTTCAATGAGAACACACACTGCTCCAGAATGCACAGCTGTAACACATGTGCTGAGCCCACTGTCTGAAATGTGCTTCCTGACTCACCGGCCAAGAAGCATACGTTTTACCAGCTGAAATATTAAATTGCCTTTTTGTGTCACATGTATATTTTCACTGAGATAATAAGGTTGAATACAAACCTAAAGTTGAAACTAAATTATTTCAATATTCCAGTGGTTCCCAGTCTTTATCCTTAAAGGACCCTTTTTCTTTTTCCCTTTATATGGATATTTCAATGCATATCATAACTGCAGGGAGTTTTGACTTTATTTCCTGTCAGGGGTCGGCAACCTGTGGCTCTTTATCTCCCCACCAGTGTTTCCTCAGGCTCTGACAAAAAATAAATCATGATTTAAATATTTCATCAACTATATCCCTTTTTAAACAGGAATTGTGCAAATTGCAGGAAAGTCCAATCAGTGTTTTTTCAGCATTGGCAGTATAAAAACAAAATCAGGGAGTGCAGCAAAATGCCGCCTGCCTACTTTTGTTTATACAGAATGTGTCTTTTTCGGGGCAATGGGGGGCGTGAGCAAGTAACAAAACGTGTAGCTCAGCGTGTGACGTAAACAGTGACGTGGGAGGGAAGCCGCGGCTGGTCAGTCCTTCGGCGATTCTCTCGTAAGTCGGCCCGTCCTTCACCGTCCCCGTCATCTGACGGTTAATGGCCTCTTAGTCTGCGAGGACAAGGAGGGCGCGCAATTCCTTGTCTCCCCAGTTGCTCATCTTTACAGTGTCTGTCAGGTTTGTGTTTCCCTCTTGCTACTAGCTGCTTGCTAATTCCTGCTATCAGCTGTTTCCTGTTTATCCACCGCCAGTGGCTCGCACGTGAATGTCCCCTCTGATAATAAGTGTCCTCATCGAACTCAAGCTATGTCTGATGTCATTTTGTCAAAATGAAAAAACAGGCTCTGGGGAAAGGCAATGCATTGCAAAAAAACAAAAACAAAACAACATTCTGGTCCTTCTTGGTCGATAGGTCAGTTTCTTTCTGGTCCTCTGCACACTTGTCCAAAAAATTATAATGAGAACAGCGTGTTCGTCCATGTCTCAATACTGTCTGACGTCGTGGCAGCAGGATTGTCACTTTTTTAGTCATCTGACCTCTGAAAGCACTTTTTACACATTCCACACAGTCACATTCATTCATTCACAACACGTCATCCAGTGCAACAGCGTGGAACATTTATGTGTTTTTAAACTGCTTTTTAGTTCTCAGAAAAGAAAGAACAGAAACAAAATCCTGTATCATGAAGCATCAACTGGTGTAAGCGAGTCGTTAATGTTTAACAGCGAGCGGAGGTGAGAGACGGCAGGTTAAAAAAGGGGGATGCATTTTTATCATTTAGCAAACTAGAGGGATGCACCCTTCCCTCCCCCGCCACGATCACCTCCTGAGTGCATCAGTTCTGAACTATAATTCCTCCCTTCATTGATAAACTCGTCTTTTCCTCAGGTTGTGTGTTGCTCGTGTCGCAGGCAGCAGCTCCTGCACTCAGCGCATGACTCAGTGCTCCAGCTGTGAGGCTCAGGCAGCCTCCTGCAGAGCGCTCTGCCAGGAGTCTGTAAAGCCTTTCATAGCCGATTTGCTATGTACACTTTACTGCCTCTGTTATTAATATTAATGTCATTAATATTATAATCTGTAGCAGCTGTAGTCGCTTTCCAGTGGAGCTGTGTTCCATAGTCATTTATTCATGTTTAAATTGGGCATAAAATGATTTTTTAGTTTAATTCTAAGTAAAGTTGGGCCCTTAAAACCAGCAGTTGTTGCTGTTGTTTGGTTTAAGTCAAATAACATTTGGCAGAAAAGAACATCTTACATTATTATATGAATTTAACCATGTTCTGGATGCCAAACGTGTCTCTTTTTTAATGTGAGATATTTTGCTCATTTTAAGGTCAATACTTGTATTTTGGGTTTACGTGCTTTAACGTTCATATACACTTAATCTTCCTCACACTCTCTGCCTGATACATCTTTCTGAAGCACACCCTTTAATCACCTATCAACAATAGTCCAGTCTGATCGGTCTGTGTTTCTGGGTCCTCTGTATCTGCGCTGTCGGGGCCACTACCTCTCTGTTACAGCTGTGTGGCCGCTCTAATCTGGTGACGAGGTTGAGAAAATAATCTGTGATGCACATTGACCACCTGATGCCAAAAGCCACCTTTCGCAGCAGTATGATATGCCACCAAGTGTGATATATAACGCAGCCGAACCGAACTTTTGGCGGTGTTATGGTACACCTTATCGTCAGCATTCAATTCCTGTTGGAAGTGACGGGGCAGTAAACGCGCGACAGTCTGTGCCGAGGACGAGCGCCAAAGAAGAACGCCTGTTCTCCATCGTCTTTGCTAGACACAATGGCTTCTACAAGTGCTAGATTGCTGAAATTCTGGTGTGGTGACAAGCCTAGTCAGGAGCTCTCTGAGAGTTTCCTCAGAATGTTTGTGAATTCGGTCCCTGGCGCCATAAACGAGTTGAGTCCAGCCGAGGCGTAGTATGCTGTGAAAATTAGTAGATGGCAGGAGACTGAGAAACAGGCCAATGAAGCACAGCCTGCACACACTGTCCTGAGCAGAGGTCTCATCAGGCACAATAATTTGAATCACGCGTGGGTGTGCCATGGGTCTGCAGGGGGCTTTTAAGATGAGTATCATCTTTTCCATGGCTTCTTCCACTGATATAAAAATGGACTGATGCAGACGTACATGTTGTGAGCTGACTTACAGGAATAGCAACTTTTAAATTGGCATATTGTTTTTAATCTTACAGGAGATGATGGTTTATTCCAGCTTTCATTTACCGTTGCTATTCTAGCGCTCTGATGACATTTCATTTACTGAAGTAATTGCTGAGATCTCAGTGTCGTTAATTCAATTTATTTTGAAAAGAACATGAAGACCAGACGTTGAATGTTGTAAACGTCCATCACAGTTTACAGACCCACTTCCTGCTTCTACATTGACACGCTCACGTTCAGTTCACGAGAGAGGTGACCGAGAGAGCTTTATTTGAGCTGACTGCCACCTGTATGACTGACCTGTACGTATATTATCCAGACAATAAATGGCAGCACAGAAATACTGTAGAAGCCTCCTGTCCATCATTCATCAAGGGTTGTGTAGCCAGCCAACTGCAGTGGAGTCCAGCTGAGCTCAGTTACATTTGCAACAGTGAAGGATTATTACAGACATTATAGGTGCAGTAATGATCGCGTGTTGTTGCTGTGTTGGACCTTATTTTAGTTGCCAGGTTCAGAGATCTCAATAGAGTCGATGGCCAACTTATAATAAAGCAAATAGTCCAGTCAGTCTGTGGTTTGACCCCTGAAAAACTGTGATAGTGATCATTCAGAGTTTTTCTGCAATACTTAGTGGAACAAGGTAAATTGAGGGGTCAGAATTTAGAGCCTTCGTGTCACAGCATCACACTAAGATGTACTCCTCTCTCAATTTTCATATAATTTATGTCTATATATTGTTTTTAAGGATGTTCTTTCACATACAAGTAGTGACGGCCAAATGAAGCCTCGTGAAGCATTTTCTTTAAGTTCTGAGCCCACTAGATGGCGCTTTTTGTTCAACAAAAGGTTGAAAGCACACTGAATTCTTACAGCCTCTCTCTCTTTTTCAACCATGAGTGCCATCTAGTGGGCTCAGAAAATTTAAAAAAAAAAAAGCTTCATGAGGCTTCATTTGGCCATCACTACATACATACAACCATCAGATATGAGCTGCTCTGAATGTACATGCACACTTTGGGGGTGACCTTATATGAAAATGACCTTTTTTGAATCCCAAGTAGAGCTGGATAATATAGCAACAATTATTATGGCAATATTTTTTCTCCATATTGATTGATTTTGACATTTATCATGATGTATGATCTCATAATGCTTTGCAGACATGGCTGTGTTTAATCATTATAATAATATATTCTGAGATGAAATAACAGACTGAATAACATCTCCATGTAAACATTTAACTTCACATGTTTAAACTGCCTTAAAGTAATACAAGCTAGTGTACCTTGTAACATGTGACATATAATGCTGTGGTTATAGTATTGTACTTTTTCTGGTGATGTAACTGCCAAACATTCAGAATTCATAGAGTCTTAGTTACACCTGTAACTCTCAATTTCAAGTCAATTAAACCATTCCCTATCTTGAATTTCCTGCAAATACAAATTTGTCTTAGTCATGTTTTCCACGAAATCCAAGATGCATTTCAGCAAACAGAACCAAACCTGAAATGAGGTTAAGCTTGAAACATGCCCTGACTGTAGGTCTACATGTTATCGTCTCTCTGTGTCCTCATCCAAATGTGCCAACATATTCACACACACACCTCTGCACTCTGTACAGACGAAAGAGCAATCAAGTCCTTGAAGACGGCATTAATTTTTTTAATTAAATCCAGAATATGTTTATTTACTGAGATTTGCAAACAGCTTATGTTTCCAGCTTATGTTTTCTTTAAAGTTACCAATGTGTGGCTTTAAGTGAATGAATGAATAAGGAGATAATAATAGGAGTAAGGATCTGGCAGATCAGTGTCAGCTGATAATGGCATCAAGGTCGCGTTATGTTCAGCCATGTCGGAAATGTGTTGCATACAGCCTCACAGGAAACTGGAGTGAAAAGCCCCCCTGTCAATAAGAGACGGGACGTGATTTTGTCTAAATTGGAGGATTAAAAATGGAGGATCTTAGAGATCTGGAGGGAATGTATTTGACCAACATATCAGGTAAATAGTCTGGATCCTGTCCACTAAGAGATTTAAAACCTAAAAGCAAAATTTTAATATTGCGTCAGACAGCACCTGTCGCTAGTGATGGCCAAATGAAGCCTCATGAAGCATTGTCTTTATTTTCTGAGCCCACTAGATGGCACTTTTTGTTCAACAAAAGGTTGAAAGCACACTGAATTGCCATTCTTTGAGCCTCTCTCTTCAAACCATGAGCGCCATCTAGTGGGCTCAGAAAATAAAGGAAATGCTTCATTAGGCTTCATTTGGCCATCACTAGCAACAGGTGCTGTCTGGCTGACAAATCCCAGATGATGTTTATTTCTAAACATAACCAAGTGCTTTTGCTGACGTTGTGCGGCGTCCTGGAACGTCAACAGCAGATGCAGGAGGATACCCATAAGTAGACATAAAAGGCTGGCGACAAAGCGGCGATATGTGACGACTTGGGATGAAAACATATTCGCCACAGTGTGACATTAACAAGTGTGCGCGTGGAGAGGGGCTCTGAAGCAACAAGCAGCTGCTACCATTCACTGAATTTTGGAGAGAGGAGGAATATTTCACACTTCATCCCTCTGAACTTGCAGTGCTTTAATAAATCAGTTCACATGAAGTGTAACGAGTGAAGGTTGGTACAAGATCTCAGTGATCTCACTGTTAATGTTTCTGTGATCTCTGAGAGCCTGATCGATACATGTGAGCATGCAGACCCTTCCCAAAGCCAGTTCAGTGTCAGAAACAGAACCTACAGTGGCTCTACGACTGGAGAGAGACGACGGAAGCACTGCTCTTAAAATAGCTCATTTAATAACAGCACTAATTGTTTTACACTCGAGAATCGAGCCGTTTCTCCTGGAAGGGATTTTAGCAAGGCTGCAAATCTGACAGTGACATTACAGATGATTGTCTGGCTGTTTCTTAGTTCTGATATTTCATTTATCTCATTTCATGGAGGACCTCAAATACATAAAAGCAGAATGAATCAATATTGTAGAGTTTAAAGACGCCACAGTAGATGTAGCCTCACACTGTGAGCAGACAGACACCTGTGACTGTGAGCGCTAACACTGGATTCAATTGGCACTTTCACAGCTTTTTGACACATCATAGCAGGAAAAGCACAGGAGGCATAAACAGCATTAATAATGATGTTGCTCATTGAGATTACAAGTTCCTGATTACTCGCTGGTTGCTGTTTGCTAACTGTTATTCTGGCCATTGTTAAGAGACTTTGCTTCAACTGTGCTTTTCATGTGCTTTACAGCAGAAATACACGTTTACAGCCTGGTACAAACACAGCTTTGGTCTCTGTAGCTTCTTTCAACATTCATGACAGCTGCACAGGGGATGAATCTTTTTATAACTCACCTGTTTATATTTTATTAAGGCCCAAAGTTATGCAAATTTAAGGGCAAGGCTGTTTGATTGACAGGCTGTTTGTGAGGCGTTGCTACTTGTTGCTGCAGTCTGTGAGTCAGATCCACCACTCGGATCCACCACAGCAGCAGCCTCACACCTAAATATTATCACTTTTGGCTACAAAAAAAACAAGATGGCAACAGCCTACGTGAACGAAGAATCCAAAACATGCAAACATTCTTTTTTTTTTAAATTTTTTTTAAAGATATTTTTTGGGGCATTTTTAGCCTTTAATGGACAGGACAGACAAGCGTGAAAGGAGGAGAGAGAGAGGGAGCGACATGCAGCAAAGGGCCACAGGCTGGAGTCGAACCCAGGCCGCTGTGGCAACAGCCCTGCACATGGGCGCCCACTCCACCACTAAGTCATGAACTGTCTCATGTCTCATTTATCCAGCCGTATGCTCAGTACTTCCCAAACACATGCACATGCACATGCACATGCACATGCACATGCACATGCACATGGGGTCTAGTGGTCTTTAGCTTCGTTTCCACCAAACAGTTTCAGTATGGAACCCAGCAGTGAGCCTTCAGACATGGTACCTAGACCCTCGGTGTGTTCAGACAGTCTCTTAAATGTGGGCGGGGTTGTTGTCACTCACTGCTCCGTCCAGCACTCGCTGTATTTCCTCATCAGCGGTGACACAGATGGAAGTCTGCACCTGGTTTATCGTCCACAGAACGAGGCTGAAGGCATGAAGCATTTTCTTTATTTTCTGAGCCCACTACATGGCGCTTGTTGTTCATGAAAAGGTTGAAAGAATACTTAAAAGCCATTCTTTAAACCATGAGCGCAATCTAGTGGGCTCAGAAAATAAAGAAAATGCTTTGTGAGGCTTCATTTGGCCATCACTACTAGGTACCCCAATAGAGGGAGGACCAAACATGGGGACGGTACGGAACGGTTCTATTGGTACCAACCACAACTTTTCACAGAGGAAACAGAAAAAATGTGTACCAAACTGAACTGAACCGGGCTGCTTGATGGAAAGGGGCTTAGATCAGCCAGTAAGTTTGTGTATGTTAATTTTTTTTGTTAATGAAAACAGCGATCAAGTATCAACCTGTGACAAAAATAAACTACAAGTGTGGTAGTGGCTGCTCTCTTCGTCAACCAAAGTACATCAGCATTCATTAGTTCATGAGGTTCATGAAAAACACAATAATCCATGGACTTAATCGAGTCACTTCAAGAAAAAACAGATATTGTGAAGATTGTGAGTTTTGTTTGGACTGATGGTGTCACCTGGTGGGGCAGCAAACAATCCTACAGCCTCCACGGTAATCACCAGGAGAAACTTCACCTCAACAGGCATCCACAGACGGTCATTTGTATTTACAGACCATCTGATATCACCTGAACGCAGCCTCGGTGTTGGAGAACAGAACAGTAGACAGGTGGGCTGCAGAATTGTCTAAGTGTTAGTGTGTTAAAGGCTGTGTTTTAATTGCTTTTTGGCTTCAGATGTAGCAGACTGTGTTTGCCCTGTGGGTGTATACTGGAGATTAGTGCTCTCACTGAGCTGCAGGTATATAAATAAATAAAATAAAGCTCTGTAGAGAGGAGAAATTATGAAATTTCAAATGCATTCTTCATAATGGCAAAAAAGTAGAAAAATATGAAGAACTGGAAATACCCTGTGTGGCATTTCCAGACTTCCAGAGGAGCTGCAGATACGTAGGAGGAGACACGGAGGTAGAAACTCAGAGCAAGATGGAATGAGATTAATGGTAAAAGAAAGAAAAAAACAGAGACCCTGACAGCAGCGACATTAAAGGTTCAGTCGGTGTGTGCGCCTCATTGCTGTAGCAATTAAAGCCAAGACTTTTGCCTGTTTAGAGGAAAAGGAAGAGACAGAATTGATCGGCGAGCCCTCGAGCCACGAGTCAGAGCTCCCCAAATGCCAAAAACAAACACAATATTCTTACACACACACACACACACACACACACACACACACACACATATAGCCATGAAAAGAGTCCGTCTTTCAAACAGAGCTGGTACACAGTGACCTCGCTTTGAAGTATTTTGAGTGGAGAGTCTGTTTGTAACAATGAGGTTTCTGTGTCTCTCAGTTTGGTTGAATTACCGAACAATAACTTCAATCCAACATTTAAACTCTGACTGACATCTCAACTCTGTGAAATAAAAAGGGAGTCAATGATCTTTGCTGCATTTCAATTGAATATATTTTTATTACACAATCACTCTCTGGCCGCACAAATTTAAGCTGTGCACATATTTGATTTGTGATCCTTTCAGAGTGCACAACATTTTTGTCTGTTCTGACAGTCACTATGTCAGATTGTGGAGTCATAAAATCGTGCCGACAGACGTGACAGACTACACCAATCATCCCCAGTCATCTTTCACAACGTGTGTGATGTCATCGGATTATTCTTGTCCTATTTTTATTATTTTTACTATTATTTCAGTCTGTGTCACTGTGTCTGTTCATGTCCCAGCTGAAATGTTGTAGTATCACGTAAAAAGTGTCTACTTCAACTTTAAAAAGTTTAAAATGAATTATTGAATTGTTTTGTTAAATATTTCCTGATAAATAGTTGGTTGTCAATTGTTATTTGATATTAGTAAATAAAAGCACACATTTATGTCATGACAAGAGTGATAACACACACTATAGAGGCTGTTGTGCACAGATGTATACAGATGTGCCCTTTGATGTGCCGAGAAGTTTGAAAACCATTAAAGAAAATGTTTCATGAGGCTTCATTTGGCCATCACTACTGATATGAGGCCCGTTTCCACCGCAGGAACTTCGGGGTAGATTTACGGGGCCGGGGCCGTTGGTGCGTGTCTCCACCGCAGGAACCACCCCCGAAGGACAGAGTTCCGGAACTTTTACGGGGGCTAAAGAAGTCCCTGCTTCGGGGTAGGTACTCAGAACGGCCCCGAAAGACTCCTGGCTGGGGCTTGGGGTTTACTTGGTGCTGATTGGATATACTAAAGACGGGATGTGACGACAACAGAAAGCAACAAAAATAGCTGGCATTATTAAAACTCAGCAGACGAAGATTAGCATGTTCATATAGCTTTCGCCGCCATGTAAAAAAAACTCACTAAATGGCCCGTGAAAAAAAATATTCTTTCCAGCGGATATCTTAGTTAAAACATGATTGAGCTAGCAAAGCAGTTTTGTGTTGATATGTGTGGTATTTATTCAGTTTTGGGAAATCACGATGTCTAGAAAGCATCAGCTGACAGGGACGGCAAACAGCAGCAGCAAGCTAACATCAGGACGTCATCTGTTAAAAGCCTCCCGTTGTCGGATACGACATGAAACTACTCCAGTTAGCTCAATCATGTTGTAACTTAAGACATATTTTTTTCACGGGCCATTTAGTGAATTATTACAGACACCGCTATCTAACCTACGTCGCCCCGGTCAAAATAGTCGAGCAACGATTACGTCACATCCAGAGCCCGTAACTTTACAGGAACCTTCCTCGTACTTCGCTCTCTCAGTGGAGACACGGCGGTTGAGAGGGCCGAATGAGAGGACGTTCCTTTAGTAGTTCCTGTCCCCCAAATAGTACCAGGAACTTCTTCAGTGGAAACGGGCCTAAGATGTCCTTATCTTCCCTTGTTTTCATCACACAGGTGTCTCGTGTTATTTTGAGCTGCAGTGATGAATCAGAGTGTAAAAAAGCAGCACTGTCACTGTGACTAAAATAAACTTTGCATAAGTTAAAATGCAGCTAAAGTCATGTGTTTAGTTTAGGGCTGCCCTCTAACAGTCGGACAAACATGAGTCGACCAGAGAGTCTGGTTACTTAGTCGCAGGAAAAACAAACAAACGTGAAACTCTATCAAAACTAGTCACGGCCAACAGATTTATTTCCCTTCTTCTGTGAATATTCAGTCTGTGATAAATATGGAAAAGTTGGTCATGTTAGAGCAGCATTACCCAGAGCTTTACGTCTGTCCCACGGTTGATTAGTACGGTTTTGTACTTGTTCACCATAAGTTACTGTAAACCCAGAGTTAACCCTGAAGTCACCTCGCTAACTCCAAATCCTGCTTGAATGACATGAGGATTTTTTCTGAGGGAGAACTCCTGCAAATGATGTATCTTTCCAAGTTTGCTCCCCCATTTTAAAACATAATGAGGCGCCCATGTGAAGAGACATCAGAGACACATCATATGAGACAAGCCAAGCGTCTCAAGGGGTTAAATGTTAAAGAAAAAAGAAGACAGAAAGCACATTCAGCAGCAGATCAATCAGAGGTGCGGCCTAATTCTAAAGAGATTGCTACATGTTCTTATAACGCCGCTGTTATTCATGTGTACGCTCGTACCTTTCCTTACTTTTGCCGCTGCAACAACACAATGTCCCCACAGGGAAATTAAGCTGCACAGAGTGAAACGGCACACACACACACACACACACACACACACACACACACACACACACACACGGATCTAAGATGAATGTATGTGTGTGAGATGACAAATATGTAGAGACACACAGGTTATCACACAATGCAAAAAAACATGCGCTTTATGTACTGTGTGTACATTGTTGTGTTCAATCCCTGGCAGAATGCACACACACACACATACACATACACACTCACACACACATACACACACACACTCTTTCTCTCTCTCTGTCAGTGGAACACAAATGTTCCAGTGTTATTTAAAGAAGTCCAATTAAACGTAATGCTCAACATAATCTCTCTCTCCACTTTCATTAAGTTGCGTTTCTATAGAAAGGCAGGCGAGATGAGCGCTGACAGGGACCTCCCACGCCTCTGACGGCTCCGGCCAATCACTGCTCCTGCGCAGTGCAACAGCAGCCTCTAGTGACGGCACGGGGCCGCTGGGCTGCAGAGCCTTTAATTGGGCCGGACTCATCTTGAATCAGGGGTCAAACATGCAGTGCTGTGTCAAAGGCTAATTTGACTCATGTCAGGCTGGATTTTTTAGGTTTTCCAGGTGTCAGGAAGGAACATCTACTGCGCAAATAAGTCAGTGTGTGATTTACACGGTGCTGTGGAGCTGCGCAGAGTAGAGCCAAGCAGGGTTAAGGGTTTTATTGCCAACAGCTAGATACTAACACAGCCAGGTGAGGGTTGCTGTTCCTCAGAGCAAGGCATCACGCAGCCAGCACTGAGCTGTATGTCCGCTGTGGTACATCCTGGGTTCATCTCAGTGGCTGTGAGGCTGTGATGTGTATTTATTTAAGAGCGTTTTTACACTTTATCTGAGTGGGTGTTTGATACAGCTGCTCAGTGCTCACTCACACTCCGTCATCACAGGCTGCATTATGACTGTGTGCACACACAGAGATGTTGCCTCCTCTAATTGTTTTACTCACAGTTTTTTAGGGCTAGAGGCAACAACAACAAAAAGTTACAGAGGTAGAGTTTCAAATTGTTTTTTCCTGATTAATTTATTATGCTAAGGTCCCACAGATTTGTGTCACTGACTGTAACTGACCCTTCACTAAGTCGGGATCAGGCTCAGACCAGGGTCCAACACCAACACACCTCCACTGACTCCAATGCAGTCGTTTCAGATTTCCTTCATTTTCAGGCTGGTTTTGTGGATTTGGAGCTAAACGTTGTGTCTGGGCACGTCGTGTATTAATGATACTCATTATCTGGAGAGGTTGGAAAAAGATATGTTTCTTTCCTGTTCCAAAACCAAAATCAAACCCTGAAAACTGTAGGGTTAGCTAGCTAGCTACTGAAGATATAGCCTACTGTATACACATGCTGCTTTTGCTTTTTAATAATTATAACAGTGAAACAAAGAGCGACCCTGCTGTACAGGAACCAGTGAAGGGAAACACAGCTGGTTCAATATCAGCAAAGTTTCCCTTTATATTCATTGTCTTCTGTGGTGATCACCAGTGATGGCCAAATGAAGCCTCATGAAGCATTGTCTTTATTTTCTGAGCCCACTAGATGGCGCTCATGGTTTAAAGAGAGAGGCTCAAAGAATGGCAATTCAGTGTGCTTTCAACCTTTTGTTGAACAAAAAGCACCATGTAGTGGGCTCAGAAATAAAGAAATGCTTCATGAGGTTCATTTGGCCATCACTACTCTTTGGCCCTTCTTCAGTGGTTCCCCGTTGATTGGGGAAAAAAATCATTGCTGTAGGCGTAAGGAAATTCTGAGATTCTCCAAATGTAAAAATGTGAAGCCACAAATGTTTTAACATTTTGTCAACTAAAAACACGTACATCTTCAGTCTGGTGCTTTTTCCTCTAAATTTTGCCAAACCTCATTTTGAGTAGCTCAGCCAGGTAGAGATTCCTGATCCAAAAAAGGAAATGTCCCAGAGGATGCTACAGAATTCAGCAGTGCCTGGACAGATATGTTTTTAATTTCACTGCCAACACCAGGAAATTAAAGCTCCAAATAATCATCTATAGCTCAGTGCAGAGAACCACCTTATGGTCCTATTAGTGATACTGACAGGCTAATTAAGACTTAACAGGTTGTGTTACTGTTATCAAAAGGCTTAAATATGTTTTGGGGCTCCAGGCTGATTTATTTTTTTTATCTTACCACGAACACCCGACACCTGAATGCCTCTTTTTTATCCTTAAGAAAGTTTGACAAGAGACAACCCGTTGTTATTCAGAGTTTAATGTGACGTCGACCTCTCACATCTGCGAGGAGAGTTTCTTTTTTCCAGGTGGCCCTTCTGAGGACAAACAACCGGGCCAGTGGCCACAGGGTCACATGAGTGTGAGACGCCTGGTTTGGAGGTCAAAGAATTTTCATTTCTATACTCATGGATTTCTCACTTGTCATGAATAATTTCTCCTGAACATTCTTTGCTTTATATCTCTGATGTGTTTATTAAAGAGAGGAAAACAATACAAAAACAAACGACACAGACTCTACACTGCTCTTGGAGAAGTTCAGAGATGTCAGTTTTGTTTTTGTGTTATCATAATTATTATAATGTATGCCGCACCAATGGAAGCAACTATGGCGACCCTGAGTGTTGTAGTGAGGATGTAATAAGATATATTAAAAGAATGAGCATGTAAATAGACAAGGTCAGTAATAGAGAATGAAACTTTGAAATGATGAATTTTAAAAATGATTTTAAACAGCAATGAAAAAGATTATTGCAGGTCTTTTGTGTGTTGTGATTGGCCAACATCCTCTCATCCATACTCATTAAATATTCAGTGGACTTTCAACACTTCATATGGCGTGCAAGGCATCATCCTGGGGAGCGTATCTATGTTTCCCAGGTTCTATGTTCCCCATTTACACAAAAAAGGTTCTATGTTTCCCGGGTTCTTTTAGTAAGCGGGAAACATAGAACCTGGGAAATGGGATGACCCCATCCTCCTGCATCTGTTGTTGACATTCAATTCAATTCAATGACAGTCAAATTATGTTTGTTACATGCATTGTGTCTTTTCAAAATATACTTCTGTTTTCACAGGAAATGCACAGTTTCTGCTAGTGATGGCCAAATGAAGCCTCATGAAGCATTTTCTTTATTTTCTGCCCACTAGATGGCGCTTTTTGTTCAACAAAAGGTTGAAAGCACACTGAATTGCCATTCTTTGAGCCTCTCTCTTTAAACCATGAGCGCCATCTAGTGGGCTCAGAAAATAAAGAAAATGCTTCATGAGGCTTCATTTGGCCATCACTAGTTTCTGCACGATGGTAAAACACCTCATATCTATGTCTATTTCCTTGTGCAACAAAAGCACATGGTTAGGGTTAGAAAAAACATCCTGGTCTGGCTCAACATTCACACAGGAAGCAAACAGAGGCCTTCCAGCTGAAAGTCCAGGGTCTGTAGGATCCATCTACCTCCCCTCCTGCCAGCCATACAGGGACTTTCCAGCTCCTTATATTACATTGTTACAGTCAGTGTAATAATCTGACACTGTCCGGTGGCATTAAAAACTGACGCAGCTTTTTGGTGGCGTCTGACACTGAGATCACAGACAAAGTGAGAGTATTTAACAAGTTGGGAATGAGAGCAGTCTGGATTGGTTGTTGGTGTAGTCTGAATGATCACACGATCAGTCATTTAAGTGCCTCTGTCCTGTTTGTCTTGACTGACAGACTCTGTGATGAAGAATGGCACCATGAGATAAAACAGTCATTGTGAAAACTGGCAGGAAAATAAAACGTTATTATTATTGTGAGTAGAGGCAGGATGAAATGACACACAGTGATCTGAGTATTGGATCATTTATCAGTTCCATTATATTGTCTGTATTTATTATATAGACATAAATATGTCTGTAAGTCTTTATTTCTTCAGTGTGAAAGATGCATGTGTGCAAACTGATTTTTATTCTAAGATGAAACAGTGGAAAACTGTCAGAAAACAGAAACACACATTCGGGGATATACGTCACTACTGCATGCTCAGGAAAAATGGCAGTGGTGTGGACTTGGAAAAGGTTTACGACCGCATCCCTCAGAGAGTTTTGTTGTGGTACTGCAGGATTACGGGGTACCGGACTTGCTGCTACGAGCCATGCAGTCCCTGTATGATCGAAGAGAGAGCTGCGTCCACATACTCGGCGTGGGTGTTGATCTCCGTCAGAGTTGTCCCTTCTCACCGATCCTGTTTGTGATTTTCATGGACAGGATCTCAAGGTGCAGCTGCGGGAGGAGGAGTCCGACTTGGGAACCTCAGAATTGCATCTCCTTTTTTGCAGATGATGTGGCTCTGTTGGCTCCATCACACGTGACCTCCAGCATGCACTGGGGCGGTTTGCAGACGCGTGTGAAGCAGTCAGGATGAAAGTCAGCACCTCCAAGTCTGAGGCAGTGGTTCTCTGCCAGAAACCTGTGGACTGCCCCTCCGGGTTGGGAGTGAGTTACTGCCTCAAGTGAGGGAGTTTAAGTATCTCGGGGTCTTGTTCATGAGTGAGGGTAGAATGGAGTGTGAGATGTTTAAGCAGTTTGGTGTGGCGTCTGCCGTGATGCATGGTGAACCATCATGGTGAAGAGGGAGCTGAGCCACAAGGCAAAGCTTTCAATTTACTGGGATGAGAGTGGATGGATGAATATGATATAATATAACAATGTGAAGTTTTTTTAAATATTGTTTTTCATGTTTTAACAAGAAATTTTAATGTTATAACAAAAACAATGTTGTGTTATTATCTAATACTGATCAGGGGTTGTCCTTTTTTTCCCCTTTGCCGTGTCAGCAGTGTGCTTCCACAGTTTCCCTCACAGACTTAATGCAAATACAGGAGCAGATGTTTGTTCAATCATTTTTCATGTGAACATTACGGCTACAGGGATGACAGTGATGTCTCTTTATGTGTTTCTGCTCCCACATCCTTCCAGTCCTGCATGTATGCAGGCCCAACACAAGACCTGTGATGACTCTGTAACAGCCCAGCTTCGTTTCCCATCCAAGCTTTCATGTGCATATCAAAGCTTTTCATCAAAAAGGAATGATTCCCTCTCAAAAAAGATGCACGTAAAAACACAACAGGGCCTCATTGAAATGTGAAGCGTGGACGAGAGCAATAAGCCAGCGACACGGCTCGGCAGGAAAATAATATTAATGAAGGCCTGAGAGAGGCCGTGTGTGATGCTGACCCTGTGTCAGTCCACTCTGATTGACCCCACTGGAAGTTGGCTTCAGTCCTATCAGCTCACAGGACTGAGGAGGAGGTAATGGCTGTGCAGCCGCCATTCAAATGGACTAAGTGCTGTTTTCCATATTCATTCAACTTCAGATCTGCACGGCACTGATTTATTACATCTATTTGCAGCTTTGGTCATTATTTTAATTGGTTGTGATAACATTGTACTCACCGAGTAATTAGAGAGGTCTGGGAACATGGCAACAAAGTCTGACAGACAAAAACACAAGTAGATCAGACAGGTGTTGAAAACAGTTTCAGGCCCACACACACTATGATCACTGTGATGGTGCAGGGTTCACTGAAGTCGGACTGTGTGGGATGAATCTACTAAAATCACACAGGTAACAGTTTTGAGGCATGTGAGCTTGATGGTGACGGGCTGGTAAATGGGCAGAGCAGCAGCCATTTTATGTGTATTATGGCCCAGTTTGAAAACCCCCATACCGTGAAGCTCAGTACCCAACTCTACCCGTGACCCATCATTATGTTTCAGCCAAAGCTGCACCCTTAATAAAAAATTGACGTCTCTTTGACTGGATGGTGAAAACATTAAATTACTGCCATGTTAGGAAACATGTTAGCATGCTCCTTCCACCACCATCAAACCTCCGAAGGATCCGAACTCCATGTAGGCTGCACCTCATCCTCAGGCTGCAAAGTTTCATGGCTGCGTCCTCCACGTCTGTGACCAATGTGACCACGGGCTCAAAGGTTACACTGGTGGGTACATGAGACCCTAATAAAGAGGGTGGATCATGTTGAATACCACCAGTTGGTCCAGGAGCTTCTCCTCCATGATGGCTGTTTCAAGGAGTGATGGTTAAATGAAGCCTCATGAAGCATTTTCTTTATTTTCTGAGCCCACTAGATGGAGCTCATGGTTTTAAGAGAGAGGCTCAAAGGATGGCAATTCAGTGTGCTTTCAACTTTTTGTTGAACAAAAAGCTCCATCTAGTGGGCTCAGAAAATAAAGAAAATGCTTCACGAGGCTTCATTTGGCCTCCACGCCTGCTGTTTTCTTTTGAGATGGTGCTAACTGTGGTTTGTGAAGTCGTATAGCTCTGGATATCCAGCAACCACTACCACCAGTTTCTCCTCCACTGTTTAGTTGACATGGGGCACTTTTCCGCTCTGAGTTTAAGTCTTAACAACTCGAGGAGTTCAGAGTGCTCTGGCAAAAACACCAGGAGCCCAGAGCGCAGAAACATAAGGCGCGTAGCGACACAAAAACAGCGAGCAAAAAGCTTCATTCTCATTAAAAACAATTACAAAAAGCCGCCTCCAGCTGCTGAAACACTTTCTGTGTGATCAGGGCCTTATACTGCTGTTTCTGTCGCTCACGTCCCAAACGTGTCTCTCTGATGGATATATGAAGCTGATATTAGCCTCTTGTTACATATTAAAGGTTGACCTGTCACACTGATGGATGCTGTAATTGAAGTTCCCTCCTGACAGCAGTGACATAAACACTGTGGACAACCTGACATGGAATTCATTTAAATCTTCAATAAAACAGAATCACTTTTCATGACATCACTGTGTCCCTGTGTTGAACAGTCAAAGCATCAGCATAAATCAGAGTGGCCTTCTGCTGAAGACTCTGATTCATGTTGATGCTTTTTATTTTCTGATGCTGTAAAAATGTATTTCTGAGTGTCAGCTATAGAATTTTTCAGTAAACGCTCAGTATTTCCTGTATATTAACGTGAAAATGTGCAGTTCCAGATGAAGAGTGCTGGTGTTAGCATGTTGCATTAGCATCAGGCACCACGTGTTCATATTTGCTGCTGCGTGCTGCTTTCACTGCCTCACACTGGCGGAAGACTGATTTCTGACAAGTACAACCAGCCTCTTTGATTTAATTGCAAGGCTGTGCATTTTCATCACGAAACAAACATTCTGGCTTAATCACAGCTGCGTTGTGTGTTTCTCTGCCTTTACTCCTGAGCATGTGGTGCAGCATGCTAATGAGCTAATGCAGTCCCACTGTTACTGCAATTAAGAGCGTGTACGGCGGCTAATGTGGGGAAGTGGTGGCTAGCATTAAGGGCTAATAGAAACAGGTGTCTGCTGGCGTATGAGGCAGGGAGGAATGGTAACGTCTCAAAGATGTACTGAGTCTAACAGAAAACACTGTCAGGAGTCAGGAGCCGATCCCAGAATGCATTGCACAGAAGGCAGGAAACGTCCTGAGCTGCTCTTCACTTGAGGAAACGCAAACACCAAGAGGAATATATATTTGTGTGTCTTTGTTTTACTCTTCTTGTCTTTGGTTCTGTCGTTCTCTCCTCCCTTCCTTTCTCAATCTCCTTTTATTAACACATTCCCCCCACCCCTCCACTCCCCCTCCCCTACACCCTGCACCCTTTCCCCCTTACCCCCCCCACGTTCTCATATTTGCTGCTGTAGCAGGCCAGTCTATCACAGCAAATGGCTGTTTTTATTTCAATTTCACAAAATTGGATTTTAATGAATTCTGCAATGAATAACCAAGCAAGAAATTATTTTCCAATATCCTCCCATGATATTCCACCATCCCTCTGTATTAGTGGAATTAATACTTGGAGCATGCTGGAGATGCTGCATCAGGTGATGCAGGATTTGATTAGGAGTTTAAAGTTTTCAGCAAATAAGGTGTGGGGCCACAATCGTGTTTTCTTTTTATTTTTTAATCTAGGGGAAAAAAAGCCTCAAGCAGCAGCGGGGAATACTAAATCGCCAGAATTTGATTAGCATACTGGGCAAGTGCCTTTGCCATTTCCTCTCATGTCTCGCAGCACTTTGGAGGACACATGCCGTATGTCTGTCTTTGATGGTGTCGGGAACATCGAACATTTGCAGTGTGTAAAGTTAAACTGAACAGGGAGCTGTTATTGTTGCTCGTTCTTTCAAGCCCCCTTTCCAAAGGTATTGTTCCCTGATTGTGCAGCAGAGTGACAGGATGAAAGCCAAGTGGTCTGCATACAAATAGCAAACAAAGTGCATAACACACACACACACACAGCCACCCAGTTACTGTGTGTGTCTTTTCAGCTGTTTGCAAAGAGCCTCCGTCTAAAAGAAAATGTATCAACGTGTCTGTAAGGCACACGGTATATTATGGTATATACCATTTAGAACATTCTTACACAGACAGACAGATAAGACAGACACTCTCTGGCCACTGTATTAGGTACACCTTGCTAGTACTCCTGTGTGTGTGTTCTGTGCTCTGTCCCTTTTCCCTCCCTTGCATCTGCTCAGGTGTGCTGCATCACTTAACAAGGTGCAGCACACCTGGCATGGAGGAGGAGGTTCAGAGCTCCTGTGGCAGCAGCAGAGGAGACAGGCCTCTGGTATGTGGACTGCTGGTCCAGCTGCCTCTCAGCCTGAGAGTGTTGTTGTCTTGTCTGCTTGTTTTCATTCTAATACATCCCATGGATTTGAGTGGAGGGTTTTTTGTGATCAAATTTTTATTTTATTTTAAAGATATAGATAGGTATGTGGACGTTACATAAATAGAGCATAAAATATATATTCACATACATACCTATACACATGCATATATACAGATACATATGAGAATAAAATGCATCTGTATTCGTTGTCCATAACATACGCCTGTCCATACCATAACCCCACCGCCACCATGGGCCACTCCATCCACAACGCTGACATCAGCAAACCGCTCACCCACACGACGCCACACACGCTGTCTGCCATGTGGTCGAGACCTAGATGAGGACGAGGAGCGTGCAGATGAGCTTCCCTGAGACAGTTTCTGACAGTTTGTGCAGAAATTCTTTGGTTATGCAAACCGATTGTTGCAGCAGCTGTCCGTGTGGCTGGTCTCAGACGATCTTGGAGGTGAACATGCTGGATGTGGAGGTCCTGGGCTGGTGTCGTTACACGTGGTCTGCGGATGTGAGGCCGGTTGGATGTACTGCCAAATTGTCTGAAGCGCCTTTGGAGACGGCTTATGGTAGAGAAATGAACATTCAATTCACGGGCAACAGCTCTGGTCAACATTCCTGCAGTCAGCATGCCAATTGCATGCTCCCTCAAAACTTGCAACATCTGTGGCATCTGTGTGCTGTGTGATAAAACACCTGTGCAATAATCATGCTGTCTAATCAGCGTCTTGATATGCCACACCTGTGAGGTGGGATGGATTATCTCGGCAGAGGAGAAGTGCTCACTAACACAGGTTTAGACAGGTTTGTGAACAATATTTGAGGGAAATGGTCTTTTGTGTGTATAGAAAAAGTTTCAGATCTTTGAGTTCAGCTCATGAAAAACGGGAGCAAAAACAAGTGTTGCGTTTATATTTTTGTTCAGTGTAGTTAAAGATTCAAGGAAAATCGATGTAAATTTTGGCCCAGGTATTTTGCTTCCACCCTATTGTATGGCAGGTACTGCTAAATGGCAACATCACCGCAGGACTTTACTGTCTGTGGTGTTGTGTTGCATTAAGCTGTGAATTTTGGCTCTTCAGAACAAACACACACACACACACTCAACATACACCTTACTCACCAGTGAACGTCTTAGTCCCTCCAAAACAAAGAGGCAGAGGGTAGGGGTTACCTCTCCTATCTCTTACTGAGCGCTCTATTTCTTTCATTACTCCTCCTAATCAAGGATGCAATTAGTGCTTGCCAGACAAGCAGTTTCTGCTTGAGCTGAAACAATGGCTAACGGTGATGTGAATGGACGCTGGGTGAATGCACCGCTCATCATGCATGCATAGGCAGAGAATAGGGGTCATAGTGACAACAAATTGAAATTAATTTTTTTTAAAAAAAAGCAATACGTTAATGAACAGTCATGTGTAGGGGTTAGACAGTATGTTAGGCCTTGTCTAACACTGCTGGTATTGTTCACTGGAACACTGCTGTCTAATTACTGCACCTAGGACCACTGCTGGAGGGGAGCTTCTCTGTTTGGAGGTGTGTGCTGCTTTCTCACTGTTTTACAAAGCCCTGGTGAGATGTGTGATTGTACAGGGAGGAGGCCCGTGTCCAGAACACGTCAAGGGTGCAGCTGTGTTTGTATGTGGAGTTGACTTTGTCCTGGCGTCCTGTCCTGGAGATTTGACTCGTCCCAGCACAAACAAGAAATGCCAATCTGAGAGTAACCAGTTAGGCTGCATTAAGCTATTATAATTTTGGACTGGACTGCTGACTACACATACTGAGCCACACTGCAATCTGGTATTTAAGTGCAATAGTATTTGGTAAGTGGAATATTATTGTGATTACAGCATCTTTTTTATTATTCTGAGGGCATATGGTAAGCGCTTCAACGTAAACATGATTAAAGGCTAAGTCCAAACCCTCGATTCATCTGTTCTTGAGCGTTGGGATTTAACGTACCTGCTACATAACAAAAAGATGTTACATGTCGGTGGTTTGTGAAAACATACAAGTTGAGCATTTATGCTGTTCTTCTTCTTTGAGTTAGCTGCTAACTGCTAACAGCTACTTTTAAAATCTCCATCCTGTTGGCTGTCCCTTTTACACAGATGTTGTTCCAGCACTTTTACAACCTTTGATGCCGTCTTACAGGCGAGACAACTCTGTCCCCTCATTCCGCAACTGCACCTTTCATACAGAACGGCGAGGTGGTGTAACAATGTGAAATTCCCACCTTGAAGAGGCAGTGTAAAAGTTGTTTTTGTCATGGTGTAGTTTATACAGAAACATTTTGTTATATACTCTGGCTTGTTGGCTGGTGGAGAAACAACAGCACACTCTCCTGAAATATCTGATTGTAATGGTCAAAATGATCTAATTAATATTATCTGTGGTCTGGTCTTGACTTAACTCAGTTAACATGCTCTTCACTCAGCCCTCTCCATTAGCTCCCTCCTTCTTTCCTCGTTGTTTTGCTGATATCTTTCCCCCCTTTTTTCTCCAAGTCCTCCTTCTCCTCCTTATCTGTAATGTATGTTCTCCTTTTACTGCACTTGAGTACATTCCTCCCTGTACAAAGGCCTCCTCCTATCCTCCCTCAGTGACGGCAGTATCAAGTGAGATTAAGTGACTTTGTAAGTCATCAAGGCCGTGTCTTGTAATATTGATCTGGTATACAGGGCGAAATAGGGTGATCATTGGAGAAGTAATTATAAAGGGCCTCAGCTCCGGTCCTCCTCCTCACTGTTTATCGGCGCGCTCATTAAAAGACATTGGCAGGCAGACGGGGCCTATCTCTCCATTTGCCAGTCGACCACACCGTAAAAGTCGGTGGGTCATGGCTCCCGGTAGTGCGATAAGCGGCAAGCGCCAAATTGGAGAAGGACTGATTACGTCCCTGAGGAGATGTGTGATGAAGCTCTCGGCTCAGTCCGAGCTGTCTACTCCTATTTCATCCAGCACTCCATCTCTTTTAGCTTTCCTCCATCACGGCTCCGTTAACTCTGACTTCACTCTGTCTGCCGCTGTGTTTGGACGTCAGTCTTCTCTCTGTCCTACACCGTCCCGCTCTTTAATTAATCTCTTGGCTTTCAACCAGGAGGGTGAATGCCACCTTTTGATTGGTTTGACTGTATTTACCTTTTCAAGCTGCCAAGGCTCTTTGCAACATAAATTCATGAACAGCGTTAATTATTTTTTGTGGTTTTTGATTTATGAAGACATCTGCTGGACTTGAAACAAAGACAGACTTGCAACTTTATATTCCTATAATGAATGCTCAGATCACTGACCCCTTTGGCAGGGCAGAGGGGAAACGGGGACTAATGGATAAATGTTGACACTTTGGTTTCGAAGCATAGCTTTGGTCATGGCCAGGGGAAGGTTTCCTGAACTGACAGCAACAATCAAGCAGCAGCCTCCAGGGCTGAGAAATGAGGCCGACTCGGACGTGCCAATAACGGCAGTTCTTTGAACGTCCACTTCAGGCTGGATCTGGAGGCCAGTCAATCGTCATAGACCCCCATGTTAAAATTCCCATGTTTACAGCCTGGTGCAAAAAACAGATTTAGTCTCTTTAGCTAATTTCAACATTGGTGACAACAATTTTAACTAACTCACCCATTTACATTAAATTAAGGTCTAAAGCTAAGAATAAATAAGGGCGTGGCCTCTTTGAGTGACAGGCTGTCTGCCAATAGTGTCCTTGCTCTCGCCTCCTCCACAGCACCGACCTGTCACCCAAATATGGTCACTTCTGGTTCAAAATCACCAAGATGGGCGACAGTTGAAATGCTGAACTTAAGGCTTCAAAACAGGAGTCCAGGATTCAATGGGTGACGTCACAGTAGATGCATCCGTTATTTTTACAGTCTGTGGCCCAAACGATAGGGAAGGATGGATCAATACCAAAATATCAATGCTCTTGATACTGAGTTTTCATTTTGAAAATTGATCCTAGCGTTTATAGAATCCATACCAAAAAAAGGGATTTGTTTCTGTCTTCTCCGTCGTACCTATTTGTATTTCAAGAGTAAAACGTTATGTTATCATAAACACATCCAGTGATTGTACTCTTTGCTTCTTCACTGCTTGTTGTCTGCACAACAACAACTTACTCCAGAACCAGCAGCGTCCTCTTGGTTTCACTTTCACCCAATGTTGGCAGTAGGAGGACGGTAAGCTCACGTCCCAGCCCTCCTGTTCACTGCTGGGGAACGACACTGCTAAAGCAAATGCTTCATGAAGCTTCATTTGGCCATCACTACCTACGTCATCTTAAAATGAGTAAGAACATGCAGCTCGCACAGAAGGCCCCCCACCCTAAACAGCAAGACGTCTTACAGTTTTAGTTTCATTTCACCTCCCAAAATTGAACCCTCAAAGGTTTGTAGGACTTTGGTCTGACTCAGATTGCAGTCCTGGTTGACTGTGTCCCATAGAGCTTCTAGTATCGAACAGAGACGATGCAGGCTGAATCAGCATCAGAGCTGACCGAGCCTCCACCCCAGCAGCCCTGCTGTCAAACCCAGCTGCTCCTTCACAGTGTACCTGCACCATCTACAGCAGATACAGTGCTGAGCAGGGTCCCACTCCTCAGCTGGCCAAACAAAACCACACATAATGCCTCAGGGCACTTTAGAAGGAAAGCATCAATTAAACAGAGACACATACTCACGGCTTCAACACAGACGTGTTTACTTTCATAGCAAAACATGGCCACGGGGCATCATGTAGTTATGGAGGCTGAGGTGGTGTCGAGGTGGAGGAGGTCTGTACAGGATGACACCATGCCAGGTGTTTGGAAGACGAATCCTAACAAAGTCCAAACAATGTACAACATGACAGAGGGGGGATAAATCAACAGGAGCACTTGTAAATGGTTATCACAGTATGTTCATGAAAACGCTCTGATTGCTTCGGTTGTATTTGTTTTGTTTGTTGAAGAAAACTTACCTCAACTCAACTTTCCTCCCCCCTAATTAGAAAAAAAAGAGACAGACAAGCTCTCTCCTTTGTAGAGAGCCAATTAGCCCTCCAAATTCAGCTGTCATCCACTGAGGTCACTGTATTCTTGAGAGAATTGGCCTCCCACAGAGCTTTATGCTGCTGTTTTCTCTCCCTAAGTGCTTTATTCCAGCTAATGAGCAAAGTGCCAGACAATAATCAGCTACACTGGTTTCCCTCTGATGATATTTGTGCAGGCCATGTTCTCCCCAGCTTATGAACACAATGTACAGACTGGGATATTCTGTAGGTCAAGTGAAGGATCCAGGTGTTGCAAAAGGTGATTCTACCTGGTATGTATATATGATACACCGAGCGGCTGAAACATTAAAACTGTTGTGTCGTTACAATGCAGTGTTCTGCTGGGAAACTTTGGTGCTGGCGTTCACGCTGCAACAACTGCTCAGGAATGGCTCGAGGAACGTAACAAAGAGCTCAAGGCATCGGTGTGGCCTCGAGACTCCCCAGATCCCAATCCGATCGAGCATTCATGGGACATGCTGGAACCCCAGACTCTACTGCCAACATCCTGGTACGAGACACCACAGACCATCCCCAGAAGTCCTGTCCATGCCTCGACAAATCAGAGCCAAGTCCAATCCAAGAATGTTCCATTGATGCTTGATCAGATTGGGGTCTGGGGGAATTAGAGGCCCAGTCAACACCTTGAGCTTTTTTGGTCATTTGAAACCAGATAAGACCCATCTCCTGGACAAGTTCTTGCTCTGGTCCTTTTGATCCACATCCAAGTGCGATTGCTGTGTTCACATCTGCCCAAAGCAACCGCACCAAAGGAGAAAACACTCCAAGGTTCAGTTCAACCAAACTAAACAAGGCAGGTGTGAAATACCCTTAGTCTTGTTTACTGACTGCCTACGAAACCAGACAATCCGTCAATCTGTCTTGACATCAAGGCCAATCAAAGTGCAGTAGATGACGTGGATCCTGGTAAATGACCTGACGTCTGTTACTGAACTTCTCTATTTTGTCTCCACATGGAGATGATGTGCTTTGGCTTCCAGTGAACACAAGCACGTAAGGTCAATGCAGATCCCAACAGACATTGGTAGGTGACAAAGTTTGCATCATGTGGACTCAAACAGATGTTTGTAGCTGTATATGTTGAGTTCTGCTGGTCCTGTGCTGATTTACATGGAGGCACAGTGCGGCACAGTGTTTACAGTAAAGATTCACTGAACTTTGACCTGAGCTGCACAATGCTTTGTGAGTGCAGCCCTGAAGACCACTTCATACGCTGCAACCGAAGATTAAGGTCAAATGAATTAGTCATGGTTTAGGTTAGTAAACAATGACTGTTGATTGGAAACTAACGATGATGTGCCATGTTTTATTGACCCATCCATCCACCCTACTTCCTCCCTGCACAGACTTTGTTGCCCTGTAACGTCACCTGACCTCTTCCTTCACCTTAATAATCCCAAAATATAACACTCAAATCCATGTGATTTAAACTAGACAACAAAAATCCCAGGCTGAGAGGCAGCAGGACCAGCAGTACACACACCAGAGGCCTCTCCTCTCTGCACTGGCAGTCAGTAGCCTCACGTCACCAGGCTCTTCACACAGTTTTTCTCTCTCTTTCGCCCCACCGCCCCAAACTTTATTGAAAAAATGCAACTACAGGTATAATGAACAAAACTAAGATCAAGTGCCTATTAAATAAAACAGACAACTAAAATAGACAATAACTTGTAATACAATTAAATACAATAAAAGAAAAAGGTTAACTTAATGGCTTGGGGCTTTTCTTGTGAATTATATTCTTTAAATTAAAAAGTTTCACCGCATTTTTATTAGCTTGGTGCTTTTATTTTAACGGATAAGCGCATCCATCGAATTCCGGATCCTGTCTCTCTCGCCGTGGTTCCGTTTGCTTACCAAAACAGCCACTGAACGGCCCCAGACTATGTGCTCGCTATCAGTGGCGCTGCTTGCAACTGGTTGAGTGTATGATACCTCAGAGATGGCTGCTTCACAGCTGTGTTCAGAGGGCTCGGAGGTTTCCGAGGACCTGACGCGAAAAAGTGCATTCATCGCCTCACACTGGACCTTGGATGTAAACAAACATGCATGCCCGCAAGAAGATTTTCGCTCTCCTGTGTGGTGTTCAACGAGAACACATAAATGTGTAGCCCGATGGAGCTGGGCTGACGTTGTTAGCCTTATTGGCTAAATGAAGAGGTGGAAGACATTTTGCTGATGTATGGTGTTGCAATGTTACTAATTCTATGTATAATTATACACGGAATGTAAGACTGACGCTTACAGACGTCTTTGAGATGCATTTTTTTACCTAAGAAAAATTATTTGACTCACCGGTAGCGAAGGGAGCCGCCATTGCTGTAACGTCATGCCGCATCAAGTCAACTTCTGCACGACTTTCCGAGCGGAAAATTCCGCTCCGACCACGTGTTCAAAGCACTTTTCCCCCGAGTTAATGGTCGGGACCTTGGAACCTCCAACTTTATGAAGAGTGCTTCAGACTTCAAATGACATCACCAGCACAAGATGGCAGCAGCAGTATGCATGATGTTTAGCTTCATTTTCGTACAGTGGGAGGAAGTAGAGGCACATTGTCTGTCTTTATATACTGTCTGTGGAACGGATGTTGTTTCAGGGTATTAACTGCTGTAAGACAACCGGTAACGTTGTTCTGTTTGGGAGGACTGTGTCTTGGCAATACATCAGGAAATCTGAGTAGACTGCATCAACTCTCCACCCTGTGTGATCACGGGTTAGTTATGGTATGTCTTGATCAAGCACGAAAAGGTGGAGTTATTAAAACAAATAAAAGGAGGAGGCTCAGACACAGCTGAGGCAGAACAGGCAGCATGTAACAGGTGGGGGCTTCATAGACACATCCACCACCAGTCGGCTACAAAGATTTAACACTGATGCCAAGCGGGTCTCTTTGTATCTGGACTGGTGTTAAACAACAGCAGCTAGTCACTAACAAAATCATATTATTATTATAATGTATATGTATATTAAATGGAGAAGTTAACAGTGAACAGATTGTGGAGATTCATCCTCATGCCGACTGTGGATTCAAATAGTTTTGTAAGGCAATTAAAAATAAATTAAGTGAATGAAAAATAGATGAACTGTATTCATGAATTCAAACACACTGTGCCACTTGACACTGTTCAGTGTAGAAGCCCACTCACATAACTGCAGGGATATTTAGCTGCATATATCACTGCATAATGATTGTTTATCCTTGTTCCACATGCTTTGCATTTATCCTGATAAAATAAATCCCATCTTTTACATTTACAGACTTTTATTTATTCATTCATAGAGTTTAAACGTAACTAAGCTGCCCTCGTTTTACTCTTCAGCATCAGCTCAATGCGAGAGCTCAGCCAATGAGCTCTTAGATCAGGGGACAGCCAGGTGTTTCCCATCATGCCCTGAGGTCTTGCAGTCGGTGCAGAGCAGCTGTGGCGTCTGGCTCTAAAGCTGAAGCCATTTTGATCTGGTGAAGTTACTATTGCCTGAATTACATCACAGCAGGGATCATGTCGGACAGAAATCTGATCAGTATGACACAAGTTTACAGGTGATGTAATATCACCTGTAAAGTTGTCGAGGCAAATACATTGAAAGTTGATTATTTACACATCCAGCAGACACAGAGCATCATAGTGTTTGTGTTTGTGTCCAGCTGATCAATTTAAGTCCAATATTCAATCTCTTTTGGTTCTGTTTTGGTCTCCACCACCTCCCGCTGAATGCCTCTCTATGAGTGTGTCTCAGATCGCATACTTCCGTTAGTACACCTTAATGTAGTGCACAATGTACACTACGTACTACTTGCACAGTGCACTAATGTCTTAAATCACGCACCGCTGTTTTGTACTGGAAGTGACGTCTTTTTTTTTTTACTGATTCTTCTTCTTTATCTTCTTTTTAAACAACTAATTGCAAACGGACGCTGGAGCATCATTGCCAACATTTGTCCGCTATATCCGCCCACATGGGAACTAAACTTACGCCACAGTGTCACTGCTGAAAAATGTGCTGCCATAGCTAGAAGCAAGTTAGCTAGCTAGCAAGCCCTGACGAACCCCTGCAGTGCTCCAAACATGTTGGCTCCTTTAATGATTTAGCCACTACAATAAAGGCTTTTTAATATTTTTTCTGTGCCTGGATCACCTTTTTATTATATATAAGTGTTTAGTACAGACGTATGCAATTTGAGACAAACTGTATGTGTTGGAAGTAGTGATGGCCAAATGAAGCTTCATGAAGCATTGTCTTTATTTTCTGAGCCCACTAGATGGCACTTTTTGTTCAACAGAAGGTTGAAAGCACACTGAATTGCCATTCTTTGAGCCTCTCTCTTTAAACCATGAGCGCCATCTAGTGGGCTCAGAAAATAAAGAAAATGCTTCATAAGGCTTCATTTGGCCATCACTACCTCCCTCACATTCCTCCTCCTCTACTTACAGTTAAGCCCCAGTTTTGGCTCCAAGATCAGCATGTCCTGTTCATAATAACTGAGATGAACCTGAAAGCAAATGTAGGCTTCGCCTCTTCAAACTGCCTCAGATTAATAACTTGTGACAGACATGTGAACGACTGCATGTTCACACTGATTAGTGGATAAACACGCCCTGTCGATGCAGAGCTGGGTGATGGTGGGGGAGCTGGTGGCAGACAGAGGGTCCTCCTTTGGTATGGAAATGGGGACTGCAGAGAGCAGATATGATAAAATATCGGACATTCGCACAGAATGCCAGGGGCTGTTTGGACATCTGCTGTGTGCTGTGCAGCTATCTGGCACCTGGGAAATCAACATGCACACATTATTTCAGGCAACATACGCATGGCTCTGTGGTCGACCCACACAGGCATGTATTTAAAGGAGGAATACGCCCAAAAGAGCAAATGGAGATGCATCCATTTTGTTCTTCGTCCCGCGGATGACTGGCCAGTTATGAGACGTCATGTTGAGACATGATGTGTCTTCAACATGGACAGTAAATGTCAGGGTTCAGCCCCCTTTAGATTTAAGGAGACATGTTTTCCTCCTGCGCTGACATTCAACAATCATACAGGCAGGAATCAATCAGCCAACAGAGACCCGCTCGTCCACTGACAGGAGCCTTAATAGACCAGAATGCAATGCAGCAGCCACAAGACATGTTGTGTTCTCCGCCCTCACTGTGCCTTCAGCTCTCGCTCGGTCCACCTACATGAGTAACCCACAGCTGATCAGATATTCAATGCAGCCATGTGTGCACTTTGGACCAGGAGCAGCGAGTTGGTGCTTATTTAATTTTCTTTTTCAGGTTGTGTGAAGGCATTTGAGGACAGAGAGGAATCACCTGGAGCAGAAACAAAGGTTCAGCTGCATGATGAAGCAAAGTGAACAGACAAAGGTGAAAGGTAGAAAGAGGCGTTTAGATATATAACATATACAAGTTCACTTTTCTTAAAGGAACAGCTCAACATTTTAGGAGATGTGTTCATCCAGTCACTCTCATATGTGTTTATCTCACATCTATTCATTCATTCATCTCACATCATTTATCCATTCATCCATTCATTCATTCATCTTACATTTATTCATGTTACATCCATCTATATGTTCATCTTAAATCCATTCATTTCACATCCATTCATTCATCCATCTCACATCTATTCATCCATTCACCTCACATCTATTCATCCATTCATCTCACATCTATTTATACATTCATCTCACATTCATTTATCCATTCATTCCACATCCATTCATCTTACATCCATTCATTCATTCATCTTACATCCATTCATTCATCTTACATCTATTCATGTCACATATATTTATACATTCATTTCACATCATTCATTCATTCATTCCTCTCACATCCATTCATCTATTCAATTCACATCTGTCATTTTACATCCATTCATCTCACATTCCTTCATCCATTCATCTGTTCATCTCACAGCTGTTTAGCGTAGCTTAGCATGAAGGCTGGAAGCAGCTCTCCTGGCTCTGCCCAGTGACACCATCCATCCAACAGCAGCTCCAAGGCTGACTGATGAACACATGATGTCTGCTCCGCTTCATCTCAAAACACTGGAACGTAAAAACAACCATGTTTTACTGGGGCGTCTGTGCAGGGCGGCTTCCTGGTCATGAGCAGTTGCCAGGTAACCAGGTAACCAGCAGAGACTCGCAGAAGTCACCAGGCTGGCAGGTTCTCACATCTCTGAAAACACCACAGAAAAATTCAAAAAGGAATTATATTAACACAAATTACTGTATAAACAGAATCACATTGTCTTTGTCTGTCTTCATGGGCAGAAGAGGAGACACCGTGAAGCAAAGTGCATGCTGGGATACTTGTGTACTGAAGGTGACAGGTCAGCCATCAAAGCGTCCTGGATGAAACACTGAGGCCGTACGTGATTAGATGTGGATTCTTACTGGGCTGTAACTGCTGGTGTTTCAGTCCAGGATCATACAAGTGTCTGGACACACAGCCGAGCCACCGATGAGAAGTCTTGAACCTATGCACTGTACCTCTTATTGTACTGACACAGGAAACATCATCAAGTGCTTGGACCACTAGAGGCCTCGAGGCAGCTGGAGCAGTGTGTGAGAAAACAAATAAAACCACTGATCACCTGAAAACAGAAATATATGATCATTTTTATGGCAGCTGAGCCGTACACATGTGTTTGCTCCTGTCTTGTGTGTGGTGAACAGGATCAGGTGGAGGAACGTTTCTTAGGACCTGTGAAGTGATTTACACCGAGGCTGAGGAGGTAATGTGCTCTCTAATGTGAGCCATCAAACTCAATGACAGATTCACAGGGAGAATGATGACAGAAAATACACTCTCTCTGTGCATGTGGTTTGTTTCATGGTGTCAAGTCTAGTGAAACACCCCCCTCTTGTGTTCAGCTTCTGAACTGCATCAGCATGGCTGGGAAAGTGAATCAGCCGCTGGCCAAATGACAAAAGGGCTCCAGAGTGTTTCATTAAACTAAATGACCAGTGAAACCAGTTCTACCAGTTCAACCAGGCTTACTTTAACAAGCCAGGCTTGTTTTCAGAAATTGTGTTTCATGAAGCTGAGTTAAACACCCTAAATATGTCTGACCCAAGCTACCTGTATACAATATCACCACTAGGGAGTGATGGCCAAATGAAGCCTCATGAAGCATTTCTAATTTTCTGAGCCCACTAGATGGTGCTCTTCATTCAACAAAAGGTTGAAAGCACACTGAATCGCCATTCTTTGAGTCTCTCTCTTTAAAACATGAGCGCCATCTAGTGGGTTCAGAAAATAAAGAGAATGCTTCATGAAGCTTCATTTGGCCATCACTGCCACTAGGGCTGCCCCTTGAAAGTCAGAGATTCAAATCACCAGTCAGAGACCTCTCAGTCGACTGAGATCTTAAAGATCAGTCTCTTTTTTTTTCTTTGTGCTGTGTAGTGTACTTCTGGGTAGTGATGGCCAAATGAAGCCTCATGAAGCATTTTCTTTATTTTATGAGCCCACTAGATGGAGCTATTGTTTGTGCTATTTGGTCCCCAGATTTTGCTGCAGAGTGAGCACGCTTGACTTTTTACAGCTCACAGATATTATCAAAAAAACCAGGGCTGAATCCAAATGTTCAGACCTCACCACACTTACATACTCTGCAGGCATGTTCCCGGGAAGTCTGGGGTTAGGGCCCCAAATCCACAATTCAACCAGTCCACCAGGGCCTCAAGTGGACTTTCTGCAGACTTTCAGAGAGTCCACTTGGGGTGCAGGCTTCACTGATTTAATGGCCCACAAGAACATTGACAGCTGTGTGCAAATTCTGTTGGTCGCCATGATGAATAATATTAAAATGTGGGGAAAAAACAAAATAAACACCAATAAACATGTTCATTAAAAATACTCAATACAGTGCACATTACACACAATACAATTCATAAGGATGAGTTTAACAGTCGGACAGCAGAGCTGATGAAAGACTTGGAAAAGCAATTACCGTTACAAGCAGGTTGGGCGTAACGACGCCCTGAAGGCAATAGTGAAAATTCACTTGCTAAAACAAGTGTGCTGTGTGACTCTGCTGTGTGAACCTGTTGCTCCATAGAGAACACCTAGGACTCTCTGCTCAAGTCCAACAATCTTGGAACAAATTTCACAACTCTGTTCAGGCTGTTCTTGTCCCTGAGTGACACGCTGTTGAACCAACAGATAAAAGAATAAGTCAAAAGGCTTTCAAATGAAGGACTGATTAAAAACAACAAAGAATCCTGGACTGACAGAAAAAGAATTCAACATTCGAAGGAGATGAATCGCTGCTGTCCACGTTTGACCAGTGCTTCAGTGCTAACATCCCATTTATCCGGTTGTCAAACACAGCGCCTAGATATTTGTAGGAGCTGACGATTTCAGTCTTCTCTCCATCTATGACAACTCTCAGTGAAGGCCTTCTTGTCACGACTAAAATCAATCATCATTTCTTTAGTTTTGGATGCATTTAACTCTAAAAAGTTGCCCTTACACCCACTCAACCATGCAGGGAAGCCACACCATGGTTGTATTAGGCACCCTGAAGGAGAGACAACAACACAGTGTCATCTGAAAACTTAACAAGGACGCTGCAGTCACAAGATGATCTGCAGCTGTCTGTAAGATTTAAAGAAGAGGCACAATACGCACCCTTGTGGTGAACCAGTGTGAGTTACAACAATGTCAGACAAATGATCATTCACAATGACCTCTGCTGTCTGTTGGTCAGGAAGTCTAAAATCAATAAAACAAGTTGATGTAGTTTAAAATCACAAATCAGTCTCCCGATTGAAAGACAAGGTTGCATGTGATTAAAAGCAGAGGAGAAATCTAGTCTAGCATGGGCATTAGGTTTTTCCAGATGTTTGCACAAGGTGTTAAGAATAAAAATCTTAGCGTCCTCAACACCGTCTCCAGCCTGGTAACTAAACTGTAGAGAATTCATTGCAATATTGACATGACGTTGTAGTTTTTCTTTTAAATAGCTGACTAAAAACAACTTAAAACACTTATTAAAACAATACTTGAATCGTGTAGATCAGAAATAATATTCCACATCTTGATACAGAAACATGTAGAAATATAGGCTATAGAAAAAGATCTTCTGGTGTGACTAATGCGCCAACTTGATTCATTCAGTCATATCTCATCAAAAACATCTCTGTATTTGAATGTCTGCAGTTTATCTGTTACACAAAAACTTACTTTGTTCACTTGCAAAACAACCCTGTACATGGGATTTATATCGAGTATCTGCAGGGAAAGACAAGACGAATGTGGTCTCTGCAATCACAGTCTTTATGTGATGACGGTGAATTCGTAACAGTACATACGACTGAAGTTCACAGGGTTGGTCATTTGGATGAACTGAGTAATCCTGGTTTAATTTGTTGAGCAGCTAAACCAGGAGAAAAAAGCTGAACTAGATGTCCAGGTATTACGACCAGCAGTGATGCATTATGTCCAGCAGATGGTGCCAAATATACACTTTATGTACAGGTCTCTCCTGGTTTGTCCCTCCTGTGACCTCAGCTCCATCCATCACCTTTGGATGAACAGGAACACAGACTGGATATTCTAGTGGAGGAAATCCCTGCAGACGTGCTTTCACCATGTGCTACACATGAAAATGTTGTGATGTCTTTTCCCAATAGAGAGGCAGATATCATTCAGAGGTGGAATATGACCAGCTTTATTGATAGTTTATTTGACCACCAGAGCCAGTAAAATTATCTTTACACACAACTTTATTCGGGGAACAAAAGCAGCAAGATTCTGCACACAGAAGTCTCCACTCATTCATCAAACAATAAATACGAGTCTGAATATTCAGCGCAACAAAAATTATAAAGCAAAGCTGAAACACAGGATTCTGACAGTTCTGAGGAAGTTGCAGATGAAATGTTGCACTGCACGAAAACAATGAAACTGAACATCTGGAAAAGCAAAATTCATTTTAAAGTTACATGAAATGAAACTGTTAAGTCATACAGTATTTGAAGCATGCTGCAAGAACATGACAGCATGTGAAGTGGTCAGCTGGCTTTCAATTGCACCTCCGAACATGCTACTGTCATCTAAGTAAATCAGGGCAAACTAATCGCAACAAGAAGAGGAAGCAGTGACAGAGTTACAGGGTTTAATAGCAAGGCTCATATCCATCCTGGTCCTTTTAAAAAAATATAACTATACATATCCTGTAGGTCAAACTACACTAACACCCATAAACCACTGCGCAGTCGTCACGGTATCCCTTTCAAACCCATCTCACCAATAAGGATTATTCTGACAAACAAAAACTCATCACTGTGCTCCAGGATATGTGACAGCATGGATCTGAGGTGGTACCTTACAATCAGAGCAGATACGCTATACTGAGTGAGTCAGCAGGTCACATCACTGAGCGCTCACATCAAACTGCCGCCACTCTGATCGAGCTTCAGTCTGCCTGCAGGATCCCGACGTCAAAGGTTACTGACTCGGAACACTCCCGCAAAAACGCAAATGTAAGGTTGTGGGCTAAGTTCATTTAGGCCCCGAACACACAGGAAGTCTTTTGCAGGTTGTAAAACGCAAGATTGTTTGTTGGGCACAGGGAAACGGAGCTCTAAAAAAAGGAGAGTGATCATGGGGAGTAGCACCAGTTGGTCCAGGAGCTTCTCCTCCATGATGGACGTTATCAGGGATATTTTAGCACGACTCAGGGGCAGTTTGACAATGTGCTGTCTATCGTCGGGCCGTATAGCTCTGGGTAACCAGCAACCACTACCACCAGTTTCTGTAAACTTGTTGTGACCACCACAGAATGCCCAAAAATGAGATGACATGGGGCGCTTTTCTGCTCTGAGTTGAAGTTTTAATCAACTTGAGGATTTCAGAGTGCTCCGGCGAAAACACCAGGCGCCTGGACTGCGGAAATGTGACGTGTGTTGCGACTTAAAAACCGCCAGCAAAAAGCTTCATTCTCATTAACACCGATTACAAAAAGCCGCCTCTGGCTGCTGAAACGCTTTCTGTGTGATCAGGGCCTTACATGGGAGATACAGAGAAGAAAAACATGGCCGACAAGTGCTCAAGATGCACAGCATTTAACCACAACCTCCCCCGTTAGATTTCATCGTACCTCTCACCGCTTTCCGTCTCGTCCTCATTTATCACACGAACGCAAAATGTTGACAAAAATTAGACTTTAGATGAAATGAGAACATAGTTTATGCAATAATTAGAATGTGAGCTATTGAAATCTTAAATTATGCTGTAATCACAACTCTGGTATTGCACATCTGTGGATTTTTAAAATTACAGTAAACGTTTGCTTCCAAAGAATGATGCATTGATTCAAAGCTGCCGTCTGAGAGAAATCTAATTAAAAGCAACAACAGTTTGCACAAACATCGATCATGCGCCTCAGCAGGTTTAAAACTTCAAATTCGGTACTTTCAACTTACAGGGCGACTCCCAGCAGTTCAGTTTCCAGAGCTGCAAAGAAGAACAGCAGCTTTCCTACTTTTATTTAACCTCCTGTGGTGCCTGTTAAATTCCCATTTACTTTAAGCTCCACACCGCCAGTTTGTCATGTGCTGTCTCCAGGCCAAAGCGGAGATAACTGATGACATCACTGCGACATCATCAGGGTTATTTTCTCACCATGGCCACAGAGGACGAGCTGAGTAGTATTTCTCACAACAAACTTCACGTGTAAATCTGGTGGAGTGTTAGTTAAAGGCAGCAGGCTGTTCTGCGGTTCGATCTGAAGCAAGAGCAGAGTGAAGGCAGCTGAACAGATGTATGACCAGAGGCAGTGTGAGCCACATGTGACCTGTCTGACAAACACTTCCACGAGCTTTGGATGCACTTGCTGACCTGCAAACCCAAAAAGTTTTCCACTGAAATCAATATGATTAACAGATGAAGCGTCAAACAGTGTAACTGAGTGAGGCTGCGCTAAAACAAACATAGTCTAAGTCTGTTTCTGATTCTTCATGAGTCTTGTTTATAGTTCCTGTTCATAGCACCACACATCTTGTCGAGAGCTGAAATGTGGAACGGCAGTTTCATAGTCCATGTCTGTGTTTGAATTCACACGGTTATCTTTATGTGGGTGCAGGTGTGTGGGTCGTTTAAGAGGTCCAGCGCCACCAGGCGACCTTCATACGGTCCCAGACGGCATCTAAAGAGTCAAAGGCGGGACGTACATCCAGGATGGAGAACTGGTAGTTCTCCGTGTTGATTTCACCGTCATAGTAGTCAATGACGTAGCGCACCTCCCTCCCACAGCGGTCAATGATCCAGTCGTGGCGGTCGAAAGGCAGCTCGTAGCTAATGAGGAGAAGAAAAAGGGTCAGAGAAAATTCTTTGAGGGAAGAAGTCAGAGGCTGGTAGGAGCGACTTTTAAGCAGTGCTGAGCAGCTCAACACACTGGAGGCCACTCACGATGCTTTCTAACAGTTAAACAGCAGAAAGACACTCCCCCAATCCCAAACGGATCCCTTACAGACTCGTTGACTCAAGCCCTAAGCCCTTACAGACCAAGACCAAGTGGTCTAAGTTGTTAAAATAAGTTACCTGTAAATAACAGGTTCAGAAACAGAGACAGTATTGTGGCTATTTTTTGCAATTTTCAGTTGCATTGCACAAAATGCCTACAAATGTTACAACATACATCTCAGTTTTTTTTAGAAAGGCTGCTGTAAAATCAGACACTTTAGGTCCCAACCATCACAAAACAGCCTGTAAAATCCTGCAGGGACTAATACATAACAACTGCTCTGCATTTCTGACATGAACATAAATTACAGACTGGAGTTAGAGCAGATAAAGTGTGCGGCAGCTCACCCCATCCAGTGGCGGAAGCGAGCCCTGGGAGAGAACTCTTTGGCTTTTCCACCAAACCTCTTCAAGGTCGGCCCACATGGACATTCACTGCAAGAGAACACAAGATCAAATCCTCGTCAAACAACTGTCAATACGTTGATGATAATGTTAAAGATAAAAAATCTGCATCTGTCTCAAATGAATAGACGTCTATGGGCTGTCTTCTGTAGGCCAGTCCTACAGTCTGTAACCTCACCCTGCGTGCAGGGCCTCCCATTTCAGGATCTCCTGCCAGGCCTGCTCGTTGTTTCTGGTTGTGGATTTTAATGATGTTGGTCATATCTTGAGCACCGAGGTCATCTTCACGCCAACGCCACCTGCAGCACAAACACAACTGGCTGTCAAACCACATGAAGAATCCCAAAGAACCCAGCCAGAGTCTCTTTACTGCCTCAAACGCATCTCACACTTTTCTCTTGTTCTTACTGTGCTGAAAAACACCCCAAACTGTTTTCAGTGCTGACAGGAATCTTGAACGTATGCTTCCCTCTCTTTTTAAGCCGCCAGGCTGGCAGACTAATCCCATCTGTTCCCCCCATTAGAGTTTAAGTCGGTGGTTAAAGAGAATTAGGGGATGTAACATGCTGGAAAAATCAAACCACTTTGTGCTTCATTCCTGCACACTTCAGGTGATGAACTGCTGTTTGAAAGCCATGTAAAATGGACCAACCCTTTTCGGAGCATGGCGTTCCAGAACATCTGCTCAGATGGATAGACCCAGTTCTTCTCTGTGTTGTGACGGGGAATATTGGACTCCTGTCTGGTCACAGACAGATCGAAGGGCTGGTCTGGAGCTGGCTGTTGGTTGGGAGGAGGCATCTGTACACACAGGAGTAAAAACTGTTACTGTCACTTTAAGCCTTGAGAGTGACTTATAGCCGCACAGGGACATCCGCATAGTGTCAGGGCAGACCTTCTGTGGGTGATGACGACATTAATGTCACGCAGACAAAAACGGACCCTCACAGACAAGTGAGTGTCCAGTCAGACCCTGTTAAAGCCCTTTTCAGCTTGGTAACTGTGTGACTGAGTCTTAGTAACACCAACAACATCTGTCATAAGCAGCTAATTCAAAGAAGAACAGCAGCTGGAAATGTCCACAAACTGGGGAAAAACAATGAGGCCCAGAAGCAACTGATGAGATCAGCCGCCAAATAACAGAGATGGTAATGATTGATATTGACATGTTAATACAATTGATATTGTTTACAAAGCGCTGCCGACACATGATATACGTCAAACTAGAGGCTGATGCTGTTGTGTTACATGTCACGCCTGCCACGCCTCTATTGCGTCTGTGACGCCAGCGTGTTGTCTGTAATCACACACTGGAGCAGCATGACGCCGCTGCAGTTTGGTTCTGTGTAAAAACGCAAAGGAGGCAGAACAAAGTTATCCATAAATTACTTTACAAAGACAGAAAAGTTTCATCTTGTGTATTTTTGGTTTTGTGAACTGCCATCCTGTCCAAATGGTGCTTTAGTCAAAAGACACATTCTCAAGATCACACACTTCTTCATTTCATCTTGGCTTTTATTCTCTCCCTCCCTTCTCCATCCACCCAGCACCCACTCCCTCATTTCCCACACTGAAGTGGTGCAGTTACCATATTTGCGGGGTCAATGTCACTCTTCATTCCTTCTGCAGCTTTCATGGGACACCCCACAAACTCGTAGGCCCGGTCCTGGTGAGCTGGACCTGGCTCTGCCTGGTGCATTGGACACTCCGACGGGGAGACGCTGCGGGAAACAAGAGCAGCTGATTCATTGCGGGTACAAAAGCTCGGACACTGGAGCAAAACTGACCCATCTAGGAAACCTTATGCCTCTATGTGTTGTGCTATTCTAGCAACTAACTCAAGTGTCAGGATTTCCAGGCAATGTATTTGCTTTAGTGGTACAGACATGTCATAAATAATTTCATTCACCCACACAGAATTACAATCGTTACCTTTTACAGGCGCAGCTTGATGCATGGGACACTCAGAGGGTGGAGACACTAAGAATGCAGATACAGACAAAAACGTTAAATGTTAGCACACTTAATAACCACAACTTGTATGATACAACACATCAGACTATATTAGTGGTTAACAGCCTCATCTCTGTCGCAGCAGCACCTTTGACAGGCGGGGCTTCTTGGTGCATGGGGCAGCCCTGAGGAGGAGCAGCCATCATGGCCTCTGCCCTGACTGTAGGAGCAGCAGGTGTGGACAAGGAGGCTCCCATCCTGCCCTGTGGACACACACACACACACATGACATTAATGATAACAACTACAAACAACACCCTGCAGCATGATGACATCACAGTGACTAACTGCCATCTGAATCTATCAGGTCAGAAAAGTTTTTTGAAGGGTGGGGGAAGTGTCTGTGTACCTTTCAATGACAAGTTTCTTACAACAGTGAGGAGACGCATCTAAACATTTAATAACACACAGCAGTACAGGACTGTTTGTTATCTATTAGGGGAGAGAGGTGGTGGAAAGGGAGGCATGTCATTTGATGTTTAAGCACTTAAGGGAGAGATTCAACTTTAAGTGGTTGTACTTTGTATTTATTCTTTATACACTCAAACTGCCAGCAGGTTTGACAGACACAGCAAAGTAACAGATTCTCAATTTTCAGGCAGTCAGTGAACTTATCATGTGCAAACAATACTTCAGAGTGTTAAGATAAAAACAAAATACAAAGTCACAACCTTCTCAAACCTCTTCCTCTGATAAACATTCAACAGTCACTGGTGTTATATTAAAAGTGTCTGGGTGCTGTCCAGAGATTGTTTTCAGTGACTTCCTTTGCTGACAATCTATAAATTATTGCTGTTAACAGGCAGAATGGCTGAAATCTGATCCGAACACAAGTTATCCTTGATTAACCTCCTCACGGTGACAGTTAGCATCAGAGCCTGCACCTAGCGTTAGCTAACGTTCGCTTGGTAGCTAATGTAGCTAGCAGCCTGCTCCGAGCCGCCCGGACCCGCGACACCACCATTTATTCTGCGATACAGTTAATGAAAGGACTAAAGTCAAACGTGACGGCAGCTCAGACAAAGCAGCTAAACTACCAGCTCTCGCTTCCTTCATTCAACGTTAGCCAGGCTAGTTAGCAGCTGTGCTAACGTTAGCCGAAGTGTTGACGGTCTTCTTTGCTTTAAATCTTGACGTGACTTCAACACAGCGCGTGGACAACACGTCAGTGTCACGGCCAGGTGTCAACGTGTCCAGAGGGAGACAAATAAGCGACTCACCTGGAGGAGAAGTGAAGCTGAAGGCTGTAGTGTCGGAGACTGTCCCAATGTCAACGTGCAGGACACACGAACAGGAATTACTCAACTCTGGGCAGCACGTGCGCTACGTAAGCTGCTACGTCATCACGCTGGAATGCCGACAGAGCGTAGAGTTGGTGATGAAGGACATGACGTCACTGACACAACTCTGCTTTTGTCTTATTTTTATTTTACTTTATTTCTTATTTAAATACACATAAAACTGCATAAAATCCAAATATTAAAAACTAAAAAAAAAAAAATAAGAAGAGGCCTCAGGCTTATATATTTATCTGCCATTTAATCTGTGCATGTGATTTACTAAAATGTGTAAAAGGTATCACTTTATAATTATAATCAGTAGGGGATTTGTTTGGCTTTACTCCTGTTCTGCAGCGTCACAGCTGAGGACTTTTATTTATTTTTTTCTAATTATATTAATTTGTTTTAAAAACTTAGCAAATATATTACATGTTTTACATTTTTAATGTTAATTTGCAGGATTGGAAATGATTAACAGCATAAATATGTTGGGGGTTTTTTGTAGCAAATGTCTGTTATTACGTATGATTTTGGGGTAAATTGAGTGCAAACGTGGGTTATTCATAGTGATGGCCAAATGAAGCCTCATGAAGCATTGTCTTTATTTTCTGAGCCCACTAGATGGCGCTCATGGTTTAAAGAGAGAGGCTCAAAGAATGGCAATTCAGTGTGCTTTCAACCTTTTGTGGAACAGAAAGCGCCATCTAGTGGGCTCAGAAAATAAAGAAAACGCTTCATGAGGCTTCGTTTGGCCATCTCTAGTTATTTCACAATATAGACCACATGTTCTGCTAAATAATTCTTGTTTCATTTTTATTCAAAGGACAAAAATGTGCACGATGCAATAAGGGACACATGAGGTGTAGGAAAAGCATTTTTTAATATATACAATATTAACACATTACGATGCCTTTGTATGGTATGTCCCACAATCCATGTCTGAACAATCCACCCCTAATTATTATTATTAGAGGCAAAAATCAGCGGAACAAGAATTAAGATTTCTAACATTAGTGTGGCTGCTGAAGCATCCACATTAAGACATTGTTGGTATCTAACATTACAAGCAAAAGCCATTTAACCTGTTGTGAATATCTAAAATGTTCATTTTGACTGTGAATAATTTAATTACAGATATCTGCATTACATAATCCAGTCTACCTATCTGTGAATAAACAGCTTGTCATACACTAACAGGCGCAGTCTGGTTAGTTTAGCATCTATTATCAATCTAATAACCTGCTGCAGTCATGAAGACATAATCCTGCAGCCCAGTGACTGGACTAAAATGTACAGTAAGATTATAAAGCAACAATTTGGTAACTTGAGTACCAACACTACATTCTTGTGTCTTCACATATTGAGCAATTACACAAATCATTCCTGCTGGAGTTACAAAACACAGCTCATCATGCAGTAGTGGTGTCTGGCCACTGGAGGACGCCAAACCACAGTCGTAGGTTTACAGTATGTCATGTATTTGCTGTAACAGACTGAGCTGTAATCTGTAATGTACAACGTCACAAGCACATATCATGCAGAGCACACTGTTGACCCTCATCTCCTTTATATCTCAACTCACCAATGTGGGGTAAATTATTTAAAAAAAGAGAAAAAAGGAAGATGATTTAAATATTAAGTCTCACAAATATCAAAATTTTCCCCAAGAATCTTTGTAGTTGAGTGACCTCTCTAATGTTCTGGTGCGGTGACCTCTGGAGTCAAATTATATTAATCAAATTGTATTTTAACTGCCCTGATCTTGAGACAGTTGAAGTATTTCTTGGGTATATATTCACCTGCCACTTTATAAGTTACACCTCCATCCTGCCTTGTATCAAGGCTTCAGGCTGCTGCTGGTGGTGTAATGGTGTGGGGGAGATTTTCTTAGTACCAACTGAGCCTGGTTTAAACACCACAGCCTACCTGAGTATTGTTGCTGAGCGTGTCCATCCCTTTATGACCACAGTGTACCTAGTGATGGCCAAATGAAGCCTCATGAAGCATTTTCTTCATTCTATGAGCCCACTAGATGGCGCTTTTTGTTCAACAAAAGGTTGAAAGCATCACTGAATTGCCATTGTTTGAGCCTCTCTCTTTAAACCATGAGCAGAAAATAATAAGATTATGCTTCATGAGGCTTCATTTGGCCATCACTTAGTGTACCCATCTTCTGATGGCTACTTCCAGCAGGATAACGCACCATGTCACAAGCTCACATCATCTCAAACATGACAATGAGTTCACTGTACTCCAATGGCCTCCACAGTCACCAGACCTCAGTCCAATAGAGCAGCTTTGGGATGTGCTGGAACGGGAGATTCTCATCATGGATGTGCGGCCGACAAATCTGCAGCAACTGTGATGTCATCATGTCAATATGGACCAAAATCCCTTGTTGAGTCTATGACACAAAGACTTTAGGCAGTTCTGAAGGCAAAAGAGAGTCTAAACTTAGTGCTCGCAAGGTGTACCTAATAAAGTGGCCAGTGAGTGTAGGAAATTTATATCTGTATTCATGGCCTTAAGGTTGTACTACTCATTTAATATGAAAGTTTGTTGAGTTTATGACATAAAAGCAGTGTAAGATTAGATTAATTTTCATCCTTTTTGTAATGCTGAACCTTATTTGTCAGTTAATCTTTCCACATGCAACCAACCGCTGACTGAATCAACATGTGAAGGGGCCCCAAGGCATTAATAAGCTTTGTGCTGTTACTGAGCCTCTCTTCCTCCCACTCTTTGTCCATTTGTAGATGGATTCTGTCACCTTGCCGGAGACGGATATCTCAACCATTTGGTAGAGACTCATAAATCAAAGCATGTTAGCTGAATCTTTCTGCTTTTCCTTCTTTGTTTGTTTTAATTGTTAGAACCCAGAGAAACTGAGAAATCCAAACAAAAAAATAAAAACATTATCAAAAATGAGCTACAACAATATTGTTTCCATTGTTTTTTACTGAACAAGACCATTAAAGGGTTAAAAGGGTCTTTTAATGAAGTATTGCGCCACAGTGATGCACATTCCCAAACAAATTTGCAATTAATCAGGTAACCACAATATATACACAGTGAACTTATCAACGCATTCCACGAGTTCTATCCCAGACCTTTTTACCACCTTATTAAACCTTAACTGTTACGCTTTCTCTTTTTTGTACTTTTATAAGAATTTTCCCAAAGCACTTTACTGCTCCAAAAGCTTTCAACTCATAGCTCTATTATACTTTTCAGCTCTTGTGGTTGTAAACACCCACATTGACAACAGACGTAACATTGTGACATTACTTGGACGCCAGTGGATATTGCTTTGGGTTTGGCTCTATTAGTTGTTTGTGTAATTAATCTGAGTTCTCTGTGCGCCTGGAATGGGAACACAAGCTCCAGTCAGTCTCCTCCAAGAGTTCTGGTACAAAGTGGTTATGCTGTTTGTTAACGTATTGATCTCACATAAAGTTGCAGAGTTTTACAATTTAAGATAACAGTATCTATTACCACAACATTTGTACATGTTGTTATTCTAGTGATCAGCAGTGAATGATCATACGAAGACTTTTTAAGCCCTTCAGGACTAATGGGACGTTTCAATCTCGGAGCAAATCCCTGAAAACCATCCAGACTGCAATTAATTAAAAGTATGTGAAACTTAATGCCCACCTCACTGATTAAAACCTGGCTTTTTACTCAGGTCGCTTCATTCATGTTGAACATATTGAGGCAGAAGAGTTTCCTAATTTCTTCCAGAACATCCAGCACATATACAAGACACACACAACAAGTCAGTGCCAGGAATGGGATTATTATCTAATGTTGCCACTTTGCCTCAGAGACCCATCTGAGATCTGAAGGAAATTCAGTTAATGTGTGTGTGTGTGTGTGTGTGTGTGTGTGTGTGTGTGTGTGTGTGTGTGTGTGTGTGTGTGTGTGTGTGTGTGTGTGTGTGTGTGTGTGTGTGTGTGTGTAGAGGTTGTAAAGGTGGGGGGACGAATCCATAAATGCATTTCTGAATGTGGTTACATGCATGATTGTAACTTCCCCACAGCTGTGATACATATTACTGTGATGCTATGTCGTAAAAGTTTTAAAATTACTCTTAAACACCCCCCCACCCAAAAACACACACACACACACACACACACACACACACACACACACACACTTACACACACACACACACACACACACACACACACAGTGTTCACTCACACATACAACTGCCATCTGCTATCGGGTCGCTCCATTTGCTTTCATTCAGAGTGTTTTGAAGCATTCTCTGAGGGTTTTTAGATCACTGCAAACCAAAGGTACCAGAATGCACCTGTTACAGAACAGAATGTCTGAGGCCATTTCAGGATGAAGCTGAAATCCATAAGACGTCAAAAGGCAGAGGCGGGGACTTGTCGCAGACTCAAGTCATTAGTGAGGTGACTCAGCACTCTACTTCAAAAAAGACTTGTAACTCGAATCTGACTTTAAAACCAATGAGTCGTGACTTTACTTGGACTTTAGCCTTTTGACTACTCTTTGTTTTCCCCAAGACCAGATGTCATCGTCTCCGTGTCACTTTCCTGACAACAGATATCCTTTGAATCAACAGCAGCCGATCACATTATGTGAGCAGCGTCTGTGTGCAGCGCAGACTCGCAGAGGGAAAAATACTGACTTGTTTAGGACTCAAAACACAAAGTTTAGGTCTTCAGCTTGACACAAGACTGGTTGGTTCTGACTCGAGACTTAAGCATGCCTGTCTTGACTTGGGATTTGACTGAGGACTTGTGTGTGTTGATTAAGGATTTGTTGCTTTTGACTTTGGACTTGTTGGACTTGATATATAACTTGCTGGTCTTGACCTGAGGCTTTACTTTTCACTTACCTGCGTTGGCTTTGGACTTGTTGATCTTGACTTGGAACTTGTGGGTCCTGGGACTTGATTTAGACCTTTCTGTTTCGACTTGACTTGAGATGTGACTTGTTGGTCTTCACTTAGGACTTGACTTGGAACTTATCCATGTTGACATAGGACTTATTGCTCTTGACATGGGACTTGTTAATCTTCACTTGGGACCCACCCTTGTTGACTCAAGACTTAACACGTGACTTATCAATCTTCACTTTGGACTTGGCTTGGCTTGGGACTTACCCATATTGTCATAGGACTCGGTGTTCTTAAAATGGGACTTGTTAGTCTTCACTTGGGACTTGGCTTGGGATTTACTCATGTTGACTTGGGACTTGTTGCTCATGACATGAGACTTGTAGATCTTCACTTCGGACTTGGCTTGTGACTTACTCATGTTGACTAAGGACATGTTGCTCTTGACTTAGGACTTGTGCTTGACGTGGGACTTGATCTTGACTTAAGACTTGCTAGTCCTAACTTGAGACTTTACTTTTGACTCACCGGTGGTGGCTTTGGACTTGTTGATCTTGACTTGAACCTTGTTGGTCTTGGGACTTGATTTAAACCTTCCTGTCTTGATTGATTTGGGATGTTCATTCATTGTCTTTGGACTTACCTATGTTGACTTAGGACTTGTTGTTCTCCATGGGGGACTTGTTGGTCTTCACTTTGGACTTGGCTTGGGGCTTACCCTTGTTGACGTAGGACTTGTTCTTGACATGTGACTTGTTGGTCTTTACTTAGGACTTGGCTTACGACTTACACATGCTGACTAAGGACTTGTTGCTCTGGATTTAGGACTTGTGCTTGTGCTCGGACTTGGGGTTGAGGGAGAACAGGCTGTGATTGGAGGGAGAGTTAACCACGCCCATTTAGGACACAGGAAGAGTAACTGTTTTCTTAACATGAGATAAGCCTACAGTGTAGTTTCTCCTTTATTCAATATCTCTGTTTAAACTTTCAGAGTTCAAACTACTGTATGATGTCACCAGGTGCATTTAGGAAATGTCCCAGTGTTTGTAAGCGTCTGTAAACACGGTGAAATGTAGCTGAAGTTGAACAGGCCTCTTCTGGCTGCACCACAGACTTTGTTTCTGCTCGGCTTTGTACTCCTGATTAACTCCAGTGCGTCCACAGCTGGGACTCAAATGATGATGAATGTGTTATTTTCAGCTTGCTTTTATTGAGATGTTCCTTTCACTCAGTCTTTTTGTCTGTTTTTGTTTCAGGAACAGGGTAGAGATATACATGCAAGTTACAGGGTACAGGATCATTGTCCCGGTATAAGTGCAGGTTGCTCCATCTTAGAGAAACTTGGAAAGAAAGACTCAAAGTGTTTGGGGGAATGAATAAGCAACATAATTTAATATATTGGCCTATCTTTTCTTTTAATGTTTAATGTTCAGTGTGCTGCTGCACAAACTACTCACTGTTTACCAGCCATATATTCATATACTGTATATTTATGTTTTCCAGTTTCCAGATTTGTGCAATTTGTGATGTTACAGTTGCATTTTTTTATATTTTGGCTGTTTGCTGTGTTTAAAATGTCATTAGATCAAGGCAGGCTGTAATGATCGGTGCTATTATGGTTATGCCATAATGGTTTCATAATCAACAGCTATTTTATTAATATATTGTAAAAGCCCAGTTTGTCAAATATACGTATCTCCTCTTTTTAGATGCACTTCTGAAGTATTTGTGCCCCACTTCTGCAAATCCTGGACCTACTAATGTAACTGCAGCCACCTCATCCACCTCAGCACCAAGTGATGCAGCCTCAAGTGCATCTCCCTCCCACACACAAACTGCAAGTGGACAAATAAGATTATTTAGAGAATGTAAACTGTTAAGAGATTAGCAAGTTTTTTTTATTTATTGTGAACTGTAAGTTAATATAACTTAATGTTCATGTTCTTTATTGCAATGCAACATTTGTTTAATAATTAATAAAATCCAGACATTTTTTCAGGAAGTTGTTGAAATGTTTCTTTTGTAGTTTTTGAAAATCGAGGTTTGAACCAAACCGTGAGTTGGAGGGGAGCCAGCAAATATCTTGCAGGGTGCCAAATTGGTCAGGCACGGCCCTGGATTACAGGGTACACGATAAGCAATACTGATTGGAAGATGAACAACAGGTGAGCAGGTGGACGCAGGAGTGACGGGATCTGTGGAAGAGTCTGAGGGCATCTGGTGAACGGATCAAGAAGTTCCTAAGAAATGTGAGGGTGTGGGTGAAGTGAGAAGTGCCTGGGACAAGAAGACAGACTGAGACAAGGGGACAGACTGGGACAAGGGGACAGACTGGGACAAGGGGACAGACTGAGTAAAACAAAAACAACTGAGACAGACTTTGTGACATTAGTAAAGACACACATGCAACATTATATAAAGTTATTTTATTTCTTTGTTGTACTTTGACAACGGTCAGCACAACAAACCAGTGTCATCGTGATGTGTCATTTGCTCAGGTTTTGTGTTGATGGGTAAAACCAGCACGTACAGAGGACAGCACAAAGACGTCCAGCTGCCAGTTACCTCAGCTGTTTCAGAGAGGACAGCTTGTCATGCTGAGTGACAGATGACGAGAGGTTTAGAAGGACACCACCTGCTAATGTCCAAATCACTTTATAAGTTGATTCGATGGCCAGCTGGTACCTGACGATTTATTTATCAGGTTCTATAGTTTCAGTGCTGTTTGGTCCTGTTCTCTGCACTGAGCCTTAATTTCTGTTGAACTGTGTGTGGTTAGTTTCTCTCCTTCATGTTGGCATCAGGTCCTAGTCACAGCTCCCTTTGCAACATCAGGAAAAGTAATGTAAAAATATCAAACCACTGCTTTCTATTGAAACCTAAATGGACTTCTGAATATATTTCACAAGAAAATGACAAGTTTAAGGTTTCTGAAAGTCTCTCTGGTCATCCAAACTCTGCATCGCTCCCACCGACCTCCGCTGAGTACAAACAAAAGAAGAATGAAGAGTGAAAAAAAACTATTTGTCTAAATCCAGTCTTTGGGTTATTTCAGGGTTAAAGTGGCCTGGCAGCAGCTTCACACCACAAACTGAGTGTTGGTTTGAAATAGTATTTTTTTTTTTTTTTTTTTTTTTTTCGTTTTTGCTCTGTGGTTTGGATCATCCCAGTTTTAGCTGAAAATTATAGTTTACATGCCGTCAGTGGAGGGCAGCCCTCAGGACCAGGGTTTGGCTGAGAAGGAATGGTGCAGCATCACAGCAACTGTAGCGCTCACTGACACAAGCATGACAATATGGGCACAGCTGTCTACCATAATTATTGTTGATTTTTGGGAAAACAAAAATAAGAAGAAGATTCCCACAAACCGACAGAAGGAGACTGACAGTGTCAGGATGTATATATGGCTGCCTGCAGAAAACTCAAAGCTGCACTCACCAATAGATTAATATGAATAATGGGTAAAATTACTTGAGCCTCAGTCCAGCACCTGTGGAACCAGCAGTGAGCCTTCAGACTTGGTACCTAGACCCTCGGTGTGTTCAGACAGTCTTAAATGTGGGCGGGGTTGTTGTCACTCACTGCTCCGTCCAGCACTCGCTGTATTTCCTCATCAGCGGTGACACAGATGGAAGTCTGCACCTGGTTTATCGTCCACAGAACGAGGCTGCACGCCCACATTTTCAGAACAAAATAGAACAGGCTGCAGTGAGAGTCTCTCTCCATGGGATATTTAAAAATAGCAGCTTTGTGCAGTTAGTCCTTCTCAGGCAAGCTCAGGGGTTTAGTGTTGCTGTAGCCCACAGGAAGTGAGGATTAGAATATATGACCTTCACATAATCCGCTCCAAATTCATCTATATTTTTAAAGTCATTACTAAAAGTGTGTGTCATATAAAAACTAAAGTGATGGTCAAAGTTGTCACAGTGAAATTGTCATGTCATGTCATCAACTCATGCATTGAGTAACATTACAAGTTAACGTTCCACCTTAAAAGTCGCCGGCAGTCGGCCCAGTGAATGAAGTCATTTTTTCTCAGACTCCAGCTGCTGTGAGAGGCAGCAAAACATCCTTTCATTTTATAGTTACAGTTTACTAATAAAACTCTCCACAGTATGAACAGTGGTTACATGAGCCTCAAAACCAGACACAACTCAGCCCTGAGCAGAGTGACCGTCCTCTACTGACCAATCAGACTGCAGGGTTCACAGCTCCACCTTTTAGTACCAGATCTGTGTGCTAGGTGCCCCAACAGAGGGGGGACCAAACATAGGGATGCTAAGGACGCTGCTGTTGGTGCCATCCACAATTTTTTTACAGCGAGAACGGAAAATAAGTGTCCCAAACTGAACTACACTGTACTGCTCAGTGAAGACAGGGCTTTTGTGTAAAAGGTGTCACTTTTAGATTTTTCATTTTTTTTGTTTTGAAAAAAGTTCTGCGTTCAGACAATAATGTTTTGATAACAATCGGCGTGCACCTGGATCCGCAAAAATGACCAAAAATGCTGCCAGGCCAGTAGTTGGCGGTGTGACATTATAATGAAACAACAACATGCGTTTCCTTCTACAGAGCGACGATGTATAAACAAAATGGCAACCCGCGGACGACCAGGTGGAGCTGCTACAGTAAATCTACGCTTTGCTGGTGAACAATCAGCCAAAATACAACTAAATTTTACTGTTCTCGGGTGAAATCTTTGTCGTATAAACAGGACTTTAGTGTCAAAGCAACAGTCAAACTGCAAATGATTTCTAACTCTGCACTTCTCTGAGCTCTACAGCAAATTTCAGCATCTTTCGTCTCATAAATGCACGAGTGCAGAAATCTTTTTTCTACCAGTCAGTATACAAGGTCTATTTGCCAGAGCTATTCTATAATCAAGAGCTAAAAGCAAATCCCACCTCCTATTACACAAATGTCACCTTTACTTGGATTCAGTTTAAAAATGTCCCTAAATCATTTTTCATGTTTTTGTGCAAGATGAAATCCGCATTACAGGTCACTGAATAACAACACAGCAACAATAATAATACTCTTGGCAGCATCTTTGGTGTTTCCCTCAGGAACTGCTCATGAGACATTTTTATGTTTATTGCCCCCCACCAGTGAGATGAAACATCAGGCCTTGGTTGTGAGGCATCTTTTCAGAAGCACGGGGTAAATACAACAGGCACTCATCCTCCATCCACAGTCTACACACTGCATTCAGCTGGAGTGTTTTCCACTAAGACACAGAGCCAGCTGTATCCACCCTATTTATGCAGCAGCAGCTTAAATATAGCCACATACAGAGCAGAGAACTGGTAATTGTGGCCTTAAAAGTGTCTTTTTATAGATGTTTTTCAAACAGAGGGTAAAGACTCTGTGGCAAGATGTATTATTTGCTGCAGTGAATAGATATAACAGACAGGCTGATGATGTCAGCTGCTATGATAAAGCTGAAACAGTTTTATAGGGGTTGGAGGCACCAGCTGCTTTGGACCACACACACGAAAACAGATCAGTCATGAGAAGCTCTATCTGTGATCCATCACTCTCTACAGACGTACCTTGAATATGGAAGTAAAAAGTAACTGTTACTGTCTGTCTGTCAGTAGTTTTGGTGATGTTAAAGCTTAATTAATCTGTTGATTTATTGATTGATCCATTGATTGAATTTTTCCAATTGGGGGCAGCAGAACATCACATAAACATAATATTGGCCCGCTTTATTAGTGATGGCCAAATGAAGCTTCATGAAGCAGTTTCTTTATTTTCTGAGCCCACTAGATGGCGCTCATGGTTTAAAGAGAGAGGCTCAAAGAATGGCAATTCAGTGTGCTTTCAACCTTTTGTTGAACAAAAAGCACCATCTAGTGGGCTCAGAAAATAAAGACAATGCTTCATGAGGCTTCATTTGGCCATCACTACCCTTTACACTGCCTGCTCAAGGTGGGATGGTGCAATAAGTACAAATAACGATTGTGGAGGCTGAGGTGTCTCATCTTTAAGCCCGCAGCGAAAGTAATGTACAATTTGTATACAGTCTCTTTCAAAATAAAGCACTACGTCAGAACAACACTGTGCCGGCTTTTTGTCCTTCAGCGACACATGCACATGGCTGGGTTTAGGTAAAAGAAACAGGGTTTGACTTTACAATCTGACGGGAAGTGAACACCGACCTCCTGGGTGAAAGCTGTGGTTGTTGGACTCATCTATCGCCTTTAACGCCCACCCTGCTCGCACTTAACTTATGTTGTTGTCCCGCCACGTTTCAAGGAAGGCTGATGTCAGAAGTCACTGCCCAAGCGCCACTATTCAACAACTTCGGAGCGAGACCTGGTTGCATAAACACACCTGATGTCTCAGCAACATGGCGGCGCACATAGTGAAACCAGCAAAATAACATTTTCATCATTTTTGAGTCTTTGCAAGCACGCGTATTTCCGTCCACACACAAAATTCACACAACAATGATGCTGCTGGCTGTGGTGGTTCCGACTGAAGAGTAGTGGATGATGAAGAAGATCATAGTCAGACTATTGGATAAAAACTAGACGTTTGCCAGTATGTGATTTAACAGCTGACGCATTCTGAGTGATCATTTGTATCAGTGTGTATGTAGAGTTGACTGTCTCCTAGTGGTCAGCAAAAAGAAGATACTTGTGAGACATAATAATAAAGCTGTTATTCCATGTGCTGATTTCATTTCCTTATGTTGAGGAACACCTGTAGGTCACCAGTTCTTGACTGAAAGACACATAAGGAAGAGGGACAGTTGCTGTAATGATGGACCTGTTTGTTGAAAGCGCTCTGCTGTACTATAAAGATAGTGAACACTCCCTTGTTGGTCTGAGACCCTTCTACTGCATCAGTCTGCTGCAAACCTGCATGAAATCAGATCAAAATGTCCATCAGAGCAAGTGTGACAGCAGGACTAATTCATTATCTCATCATGTAGACTCTATTGTAACTCCTGTATTTCAGCCATTCATTAGTTTTCTACAATACCACAAAGACATGCCGCTTCATTTATTTACCGACTATAAAAATGATCTATTTTACCATACTGTTATATTTACTCTGAGTTTGTGACTCAGGCACATATGGCACAAGCGCAGCGGTCAGTGGCGCACACACCCACGTACCCACGGGCGTGCCTGGATGTGCCATCTAAATTTCAAGCTGGCACACCCAGAATAATCCTAAGAAATTTATGGGTTAGTTAAAAATCCTAATATTATTTCTTATTACTTTGCACACTATTAAAATGAACTGAATGAAATAGAGGAGAATGGACTACAGTGGGCAGAGAGGCTGCTTCCCTGTTGTTGTCAACGTCTTTGCTGCTGACGTCAGATTTATTTGACCAGATAAACAAACTGCAGCCAGAAAGTTGATATTACAGACTCAGTTGAAGGACCTGAACCGGCTGTGTTGGAGTTTGTTCTTGTCCCATGTACTTATGATGGGAGCTGCTGGTGCAGCCATCTCTTTTCTTGGCTGAGGGATTTTTAATGTAATGAATACTAGAGGTGTAACGATACATCGATTCATTGATTAACGATTGAATTACATCGATGCAAAATGAAAACATCAACCCATATTGTCATCTTAAAGATACACCTTTATTTTGAAATTCACGTAGCACGTCTGTGTCACCATTTTGGTAAACAGGTCTATTTTTATTATTTTTGTTACAGAAGAATACTGTTTTTCATTTAACTGCCTGATACCTGGAAGAGCTCAGAAATAAAATGGTCAAATCATATTCTGGTTGTTTTTGTGAGTTGATGTAAATGAATCGAATCGAAACAAAATCGTATCGTGACAGACTTTGTGAGATCGGCAAACATTGTATCGTCATCCAAACAAATCGATATAATATTGTATCGTGATGAAGCTGGTGATTTACACCCGTAATGAATACTGATGGCCAAATGAAGCCTCATGAAGCATCGTCTTTATTTTCTGAGCCCACTAGATGGCGCTCATGGTTTAAAGAGAGAGACTCAAAGAATGACAATTCAGTGTGCTAGAAAGTGGGATCATAACTTTCACGTTTCATATGGCTTTATTTGGTGATATTTTATGGTGTTTCTGTCATAAACAACATCAGCTATCATAATCACACCTGATTTCAATAAGGTACAATGTCTGAAGCTGGCTGAGTGTTGTTTGATCACTGATAGTGCTGTTTTGAAGCAGAGTGACCGGCTTGTCATGTGGAGCTCCGCCTGGTTCTTTTCATGGTAAAAACACTGTAGAATGGTCATACTTTGAGCAGGCTTCTTCAAATTTGACGCAAGTGTTCATTGATAGTGTGTCTACAGCCCCACAGTGTCATTTACCTGCTCAGATGAAGCCACAGACAGTTATTCATCCTGAAATCATTTTGTATTTTATTTTAGGCAAAATCTTAAGGTAAAATCTTTTACTGACTTCAGAGGCCAATTACTCTGTCTCTGTATCACCTAGAGTGTTTCTGACACTTTCACAAGAAACTTCAGAGAAATTTCTTTCTGGCAAGACCTCATGCATGTAGTCAGAGCGGTTCAGAAGCTACAGTCATTTAAATTTGGGAATGTCATTTCAGGCGTTTTTGCTACAAAATGGGGCGAATCTGATGTGATGCAGATGCAGGTAATATTGCAGATGTTGTAGAGACAGACACATGGAACATTTATGGTAGAGTTTGACAGGATAGCATTTGGTCGGGGCAGCATTAGTTACAACCACTCAAACTACCTCTTTCAAACAGTTCGTGTTATGGTTTTCAGTTAAGAGGAGGACCGAAATGCAGACTCAATAGGCAGCTTTGCAGTTTTTAACAAAAGGTGAGCTTTAATAAAGCTGTTCGAGGATTTCCAAAAAGGCAGGCAACTCAAAAATGAGAGAGACAGGTGAGACAGAAACAGGCGGGAAAACACACAAAGACAGGAAGTAAAACCAGACACCACACATGAGGAGAATGTCTACAAAATAAAACAGGAAGCAGATTAAACATGAACAAGGAACACAAACAGAAAAACTCAGAAACAAAGTCCACAAGATAACAGAATATGAAACCAAAATGAGGATCATGACAGTTCGCTGTGTAACTCAGTGATCTCTGTCTTTCTTCCCTCTGGCAGGAGGCTGTGACCTACGAGGACCAAATCCTCATGCTACAGAATCAGTCTCTTCAAGACTGCAGTGGGCGAGATCCATCAACCAGAGGGTCACCGGTAGTGACGGCCAAATGAAGCCTCATTAAGCATTTTCTTTACACTGAATTGCCATTCTTTGAGCTCTCTCTTTAAACCATGAGCGCAGAAAATAAAGACAAAGCTTCATGAGGCTTCATTTGGCCATCACTAGTCACAGGTTTAACTCCTCATATGGACAAAGTGCTGCTCAGGACACCTTTCCATGGGCAGCTCCCTCACTGACATCCCTCCATTTAATGCATGTATACTTCCTGTTTGTGTGTATGACAACAGAGTGAAAACATTTGCCCTCAGGGATTAATAAAGTATCTTCTTCCACTTCGTCTTCTCTGTTCTGATTCAGGCTGTTGCATGTGGACACAGAGTAAGTGTAGAACGGACGTTACCATTCAATTCAACATAGCAGGAAGTCAGAGCGGGTGCCATTTTGGGCCAAGATTTCACTTTGGATGCATTTCGACCAAAATCGTTGCTGTTTGTTGGAGCAGTGGACTGACTAACTCGATGACTGACAAGACGAACTAAGACGGTTTTAGTGACTTTTATTTTGTGTGTTTTACAATGTGTTAACAAGGCAGCTAAGCTAACGTTAGTCATAGTTTGATGAAAGACAGTGTCAAGTGACCCTCACTCTTGTGAGGTTTAACCTGCAGCTTCCCCCACTTGAAAAGGCAGCTTGCTTCAGAAGATTGACAGGGATTCACTCAGTGACCAAGATTCAGCTTTCTTTCTTTTCTTTCTTTTATTTTTGAAAGTTGACGAGGCCAGTAACAGGTGAAAAATTTCAAACACAAAAAGAGCTTTAAGAACATGTAACCCAATAAACCATAACCAATCAACATAACCTGAACTTAAATACTTAGATTTTAACCTACTAGAAATTAATTTAAACCTACTAGAGATTAATCTTGAAAATAAGTAGAAAATACCAACACTTAAGCGCTCAAAATAAATTAAATACATTCTAAAGCACTGTTCAATAATAATAATAATTTAACCAATCTTTAGCAGTTTTTAACTCTTTCAAATACACATAAATCACATTTATTAAATTACTTTTGGCTTGAATACTTTTTTAAAAACACACATGATTTCTTAACTGTACCTTTAACCCACATGATTATTAAAGTACATCTTAACTTGCATTTTAATCACATGACCTTTTAATTCACCACATTTTAACCTAAACTTAATCACATTGGATTTTCCAAATACTCAAGTCTACAGCCGTCCACAGTTCACAATGAAAGTTACAAACACATGGCATAAATAAATGAAAGCTCACCGGCTCCTACTTCTTTGTTTGAAACAAGCTTTCTCCTGCAGCCTCCTTCTCCAAGTCCAGTCTCTCCAAACATTTCTTCCACACACTGATTCCTCTCACTATCCTGTGAGTGAGTGAGTGAGTGAGTGAGTCAGTGAGTGAGTGAGTGCCTTCCAACTCCCCTGATCACCAAATCATCTCCACCTGGTGCACTCAGGCAAAGAGGGGCACAGCCTGCAGCAGACAGAAACTTTGGTCAAACTGACCTGCTGAACCATCGCTGGGCAACATTCATCACCTCTTCACGCCATCAGTATGAGACACTCCACAGCTTTACTGGCTGCTCTAAAGGCAGGGTTTAAATAATACTTTTGTAATTTTACTTGAGTAAGACTTTAAATGCAGGACTTTCACTTGTAACACAGTATTTACACTGTGGCATTGCTACTTTTACTTAAAGGGGTAACGGGTATTTCTCCTGTTACCTGTGGTGATAGTCAGCACTCTGGATTGTTTTGTGTGAGTTGCTGCGTTTTGTAGATATCAGCCTTCTCTCTAATGTAATTGAACTGGATGGCACCCAAAAAAAACTCAACTTCCAGACCCATTTACTCAAGATAATCCACAGACCTTGTTCCTGGCCTCTCATCCATGAGGAGATGCACACTTCCTTCTGTGCATTAATACAGCTGGTGGATGTACTTCAGAAAGAAAATAGTTCCGACATGAAACTGCTCACAACTAGGCCTGTGGATTATCCTGAGGAGGCAGGTCATGATTTCTGGAAAGAGACATTGATGCTGAGTCATTTTTTGGGGCTCTTTGAGCACCACGAGCCGAATGCGATCTAGTTCCATTATACTGGAGAGAAGGCAGACACTTCTAATCTTAGTCCCACCACTGCTGCGTGATGCTGGTGTCGAAAAAACTCAGACCATATTGAAGTGAAAGGAGAAAACCACAACTTAACTCCAGAAATACAAAGCCAATGATTTTTTCTTTCATTAGACGTTCCGGTGTCATTAGTCAGGGACACGGTCAGAACGGACGCTTTGCATCCCTGCAGCCAGTTATAGAACGATTAAAGATGAACTACGACCTCCAGCCCTGATATTCATTACTGGTGTATTGTGTAACAGTTTGTTCTTGGTGGACGGCCTCTGATTCCAGCAGTCGCCTCAATATGAATGAAGCCCACATTGCTATTTTGGAGTGCTACACACATGTAAGGAGGTAATTATTAAGAGCGCATACCACACACACACACACACACACACACACACACACACACACACACACTAGCAGATGTGGGACACAGAACATTCAATTCTTCTACATGACTTTAATACTAAGAGGTTTTCTGAGAGTTGTTGAAGGGTTGGGCCTGCTGGGAACTGTTTTGTTTTGTTTTGAGTTGTGTTGTTTTTTGTTTGTTTGTTTATTTACTTGGCTTCTTATTTGTTTGTCTTTGTAAAGCATCCATTTAACATTTCAGTGACACGTTCTATGAAGACCACATCTATAATGTGCTATAAGGTCATTCATAGTGACTTGTATTGTATTTATAGTGCTCTGTGGCTGCACTCATAAACACACATAATTCAAACAGTCCAGTGTTAATGTAGAATAGACACTGTATAGTTTATGATGAATTTATTTTGCCTGGCTGGTCAACTAAACATCATCATCATCATTTATTTTGTTATCAGAAAAGAATTTCAAATCAGACAAATGAAATGTAAATATCTGAAAATCAAGGAAAACGAAAAGTTTATATGAAGCGTCACATTGTTGTGTCAACATCTAAACCAGGGGTGTCCAAACTTTTTTGAATGGGGGCCAGATAAAACAACGCAAAAATACCTGGGAGGCAACTGATTCTCACATCAAATGGGTTTGAAAAAAAAAAAAAAAAAAGAAAGAAAGTGAGACAAATGCAACCATTTTTATCTTTTAATGAACTGTTACTACGTGATGCCTGTCTACAAACTGTATGATAGTCCAATCATTGTGAGGTGAAAGGTAAAAATGCAAAGTGATCTTGCTCGATTAACCATTATTGTGTAAAGGGCCACATACGGTATATTTTGAAAGTCAAGCCGAGGGCCGATTAAAATTGGTCTGTGGGCCACAATTGATCTAAACCAATCGGCTATTTGATCAGTTGAGAGCCAGGCGTTTCCCTTCAGCTTGCAGTCGGAGGAAAACAACTGCAGCACCTGCCTCTAAACACAGCTGCCTCGACCTCGTGAGGATATTGTTTTACACTTTTTCAGCAAGTTTGGATGAAACTGGACATGAATCAAACCAGCATGCACTGCAGTGATCAAATCTGCACATCTCAAATGAGTTTACTCCTACCAACGAAACCATCAAACATTCGTCATATGAAGAAAGCTCATCATGTTTTCCGTAAGTGGCTCCATCTTCACACAACCTGAATAACACTGTGACTTTACCTTGATATTTACTATAAATTCACTTTATCACTCTCACCAGTGACAATCAGATTTTTGTCAAAGTTTCAGCACGAGACGTCAACCATTCAGGTAAGACAGATATGGCGTTTTGCCAATATACCCACCCAGCGACAGGAAGTGTCGCTTTCCAGAGGGGCCTCCCAGTCTGTCCCCTCATTGTCCCTCTTAATGCCGTGTCAACAGGGCCAGGCGGCTTTTTGTGCAGCACAGCCGTCAAACAGCAGGGAAATCTCTGTCCAGGGAGACATCCCCTGTTGTAATGGGTCAAAGGTCGTGAGTGAGGAGGATGTCAGAGGCTGGAGTCAGCACTTTGGTCCCATGTGGCTACATCATGCTGTTGACAGCCATGAATAGTGAGGGGCCGGCAAGGGAGGGCCCACCAGCAGCAGGGAGGAGGGGAATGAATCATGTATTCATACAGATGTACTGAGGTCATCTGGGACAGACAGATCGTCCTTTGAGTTCAAAACTGTGCACTACAAGGTGCTGCTCTGTTACCAACTGAAATAAAATTATATCCTGTTCTATCAATCTGACTCTAGAACCTGCAATAATATACTGTTCCACTGCACATTACACTGTAACACAAGTCATTGTGGAATATAATGTTAAACCATTGGCCACTATAATGTTCCTTTACCTTTTTTAATGTAATATATAGCACATGCTTTTTTTATTGTAGCATATTGCACCATTTACTGTAAAACATTATTCCATTGTCTAATATAATAACCCACAAGCAGTGAGTAAAACCCTATTTAGTTTAACGTGAGACGTGGGGTAAAGAAATTATTACCAGGGATTTTAGTCCTGTCTGAACACGCCCTGTCTGTAATTATTACGGATAACGTCAGTAAAAATTACGGCGACTTTTACCTTCTGTAAAACGGTCCAGAGAAAAAACCTCGGGTGATATTAATCTCGTGTGAACGCGATCCTCTCTAAAAATTTATGTAAATGTTTCATCACGTCCTGTTTACAACCATTTTTCCGCGTTTACAACTAGTTTTCCGCGTTTTTTCAATGATGGAGGTGCTTGAAGAAGCATTCGGTGTTGCCGGCAGTCATGATAGTGGACATTCTTCTAATGATCGCACAGCCCTACGTGGAAGACCAATCAAAAGGTCAAGAAAAAAGCACTTTTCAGAGCCACAAGACTTCTGGTTGTGCTTGGTAGCATTGATTATACCTGACACTTATAGATGAGGGGAAAAACATGGCTCAAACGCATCAGGTATAAAACACAGGTTGGTGGTTCCCAATGTCGTATTTGTCTTGGGACATGGCTACATGTGTCCAGGACTTGGCCTTGTTTCATAAAATGAGACAGTGGAGCTGCCTCACATCAAGCAAAGTACAAGGAGTTCTTCTGGGTTTCACTGATGTGTTGTCACATTGTCCAACAATTTCTGTCATTTTCCAAAACCAACAATCTGACAGTCATGTCCACTTAGCAATTAGCCAGAATGCAACACTACAAATACCTTTAGGTAGAGACTAATTTAGAGTGCGCCTCTTTATCCTCATATGTATGATTCATGAGTCTTGCCCTCTGAGTGACAGCAGGCCACTTGGATCAGGTACAAACTAGTAAACTGAGACCTTTATCCAACTTTGTTATCCTACTGCGTGAGATAATCCTCAGGTATCCAAGCTTTTATGATGAAATCCTTCAGGTTCCAGATGTCACGAAACCCCGGCTGATCTCGGCTCCACGTTCTGGTCCTGTCTGGAGTGTCTCGCTCTTGTTGGTGGTATCTTCGTGGCCTAGAGGTGGCTCCACTCTGATAGAGTCCGTGACCTTCTCCTGACACCCAGAAATGAATTCTTTCAAATAAAAGCTACCACTCCATCATTGTTTTGAGGAAGGGTGGAGGAGGACATGCATGGCTTATTTGAACCAACAGCATCTTTGCAGTTGTTCTACCACAACATTTTTAAGGTTTGGAAAGAGCTTTGAAATTATTTTGAACAGGAATTCCCCTCTCTTGTTGCCCTACCACCACCCACTCTGACCAGCTCTGGTTATTTGCTTTAGGGCCCTGACACACCAAGCCGACGGTCAATGTCTGGCCATTGGTGATCTTCTGTCGCCCTAGCGTTTGCGGTGTGTCCCCCACGATTGGCTCTCGTTGGCCCTTGTGTGCTTTTTTTGGCCGATTCAGCTTGTTGGATTGGCGTCTGAGCTCGATTGGCAGTTCAGCTCAGCGCAAGAGAAGAATAATGGAAGTGAGGAAAGTAAACAAAAGGTCAAGAGGGCCAAAAGAAGCTTGTTATATTAGGTAATTATTTTAGACACTGGGCTCTGTAGGAGAAATGGGTTGTGATTGTGCTACTGTTCACTCCCTCACACAATCCTTTGTTCTTTCAACACCCAATTGTGTTGTAAATGTGCCTTGAATCCGTCCTGTCGGTCCTCCATTTTTGAGACTCATTGCCTCAAACACAGGCTTAGATCATACGTGCTAGTTGCCTGCTGGTTGGCGTCTTGTCAAAGTGCAACTTTTTGGCTGAGACACAGGTGACAAAGCGATGCAACAGTCGTCCTTTGTCACCACTAGTTCTTTGATGTTGGTGAGTCTGGGCCTTTACAGATATACAATTAAATCCTTTGCATTGGAGTCCTTGGTTTGTGAATTATACATAAGACTGAACACTGTAATTATCCGCCAATATATTTTATTTCTCACAGTATGTGAGCACACACAAACATCTGCCCACAGCAGCAGCTCAACCACCAGCAGTCCGCAGGAACACAGAGTCTGTAGAAGAGAGAGTCTCTTGTTTGCATTCAGAGCTACAGAACAAACCCCGAGGCCAGAGGCTCCATCCGTCACTGACTGGCCAACTGGCTCCCAGCTTCTGCATAAAGCTCCATTGTCACTGCAAACGTAGTTAGGCACCATGATAAATCCAGTGTTGTTGTTTGCCATTAGGTCCGTCTCTGTCTCCGCTAACCAGATGTTTAATTTCAGTCATTACACAGATTTACAGATGCCCGCCTGGGAGTGTGTGTGTGTCTGTATGTGTGTGTGTGTGGGGAGCCATTATTGGCCTTTTATTAAAACGTAAATGGAATGCAGTCAGTGTTTCTGAAATGAAGAATATGATGGATAACTTTGACAGCGTTCATCTATTCTAAGATGTACAGGTTTGGACTGGACACGCTCATTCACACCAGCACCAGACTGAGGAGGAAGTCAAGAACGAACCGCCAATCCTCCAATAAGTGGACGACCCGTTCTGCCTCTGAGGCACAGCCAGTGAAAGTAATGAACACATTTTGGGAACCCTTATCAAATATCCATCTTTATATTACGTCTCTGTGTCTCTACATTTGTTTTGGGGTTTGTTTTTTTTCTTTTGTTGTTTTGTTGTTGTTCATGCCTCCTGTGGATATTCTCATTAATGCAGGTCAATGCAACTGGACTTCAATTGGAGCACTAACGAATCAGTGACATCATTGGCCTTGTGAGGACCTCCCCAGAGGTTAAATAGCTGGCTGTTCCACACCAGTTTGTCAGACTAATTCCAGCCTAGTCTGACAAGCATGAACTGATGAAGCCTCATGGATAAGAGGTGAAACGTCTTCTAAGACAAGACAAAGTCCAGTTGCATTCGATTCAATTGCCTTGAGATTTTGTTGTTGTTGTTCTATGTAAATCACCTTTTAATATCCAGAAAAGCGCCACATAAATCCAATGTATTATTATTATTATTGTTGTCAGCATCACAAGCCGAGTGCCATCTGGTTCCATTATATTGGAGACAAGGCCACTTCCTGTCAGTTACTTGTTAATGCAGTAACTGACAGGAAGTGCACAGGGACCAAAGCTGTTGCCCGAGCAACAGAGCATCAGTGAAACGGTCTATATGTATGTTGTGTTTTCACAGCCATGTTGCTCAAGAGCTGACGACCTGCCATCTAATCTCCAGAGGGTGCGTTCATCATCTTCATCTTGTAACTTGTAACCATGTGTGCACATGGCCTAATGTTAACACAAGCGCCAATGGTGGGTAAAAAATGACTTTGGCGTGTAAAACAAAAACACACACCTGCCAGTGGCCGAAGGAAATTTTTGAATTGCATGTGGGGTTTTTATGTGCTTCAACCATCTCTGCCAGCTGTGTCAGAGCGTTAGACTATTTTGACCCTTGCGGCTTGACGTCAGCTACTGGAACTTGTTTCCCGGGTATGCTATGGTAACTTCTGAGCAAGATGTGGCGACAAGAAGAACAGACAGTTGAACGGACTACAAATGTCACACGGCGTTTTATTGAAAAATGGAAACTAGACGAGGCTGGCAAGCCGCGGTCATGGCTACGACCTACGACTCCCACACCAACACAATGAGCTGAAGCCTTTGCCGCAAGCACGCCAAAGAAACACAGAGGGCAGGGTTGGATTTTCCTAAAGTTGGATTTTCATACTAAAAACATACGGTAATTATTTTTAGTCAAACAAGGCACGATTTTTTTATTTGGCTGGTGAAAAATATGTTTGGCTGGTAAATATTTGGAGGTCACTAGCTGATGGCAGATGAGGTAAAAAGTTAATTTTATGCCCTGTGTATGCACCATAAGTTTTCAGCAGGGGGGGGGGCATTGTCAGGACTCAGCACACCAAACAAACAACAATTATGTTGTGTTTTATTTGAGAACTGTATAACAGCACTATAACACACAGCTGTACAGTCAGTAGATCGAAAGCTCTGGATGTGAGTCACCAGATAGGCAGTGTTTGCCCCGCTTTTAGCCACCACTTATGTTCGGCTGTCTTTATTCATTTATTGGCTTTTTTGCCTTTATTTCATGGGACAGATTAAGCATGAAAGAGGGAGAGAGAGGGGATGTCATGCAGCAAAGGGCTGCAAGCTGGCATCAAGCCTGCAGCCACTGCGGTGAGGACACTGCCCCTGCACATGGGACGCCTGCAAAGTCAAATTTATATTTTCTGGCTTCATTAACTACCAAACCCAAGTTCAAGGCTTCAGAGCGTCCCGTCAAAAACTTTTGTGTGATGTCATGGATGATCCTTATTTTTCCACAGTCCATCAAAAACTAACCAGTCGCTGCAATACTCCTACAATAAAATACAATAGAGTAGATGTTCAGCTAAAGAAATAATTGTTTCCAGTCATATGCAACATTCAACTGGGTCTGTGTTTTCACAGCCATGTTGCTCAAGAGCTGACGACCTGCCATCTAATCTCCAGAGGGTGCATTCATCATCTTCATCTTGTAACGGGTTAAAAACACTTGAGTTTCCATCCCATACGTTGACTAGTGAAGGCTTGTTGGAGTCGTATCCTCTGCCTGTACAACAGAGATAATCCAGGTGACGTGTTGGCGTGCGGGGTTTCCATTCGCACCTATGCAGAAAGTAAGGTGTGTGTGTGTGTGAGTGTGTGTTTGCAGACAACCTCAGCACTATGTTTTTGTGTATGTCCCTCAGGCAGCATTGCGTGGCCTTTCACCACCTGTCAGTGTGTGGAAACACACTCACACACACACACATGGGCTCAGGCCTGGGTTACAGGGAAGGTGTGAATGGAAACCCTACATTTCCCAAAGCAAACAACACCTGTCAAGTTCACACTAGCTGCTCATGTGCAGTGTGTGTTCACACTGGCTTCATGGGTGAAGTGGCACACACACACACAAACACACAAACAAACCTCCAGGATGCATTGGAAAGTGTGTGTGTGACACAGAGGGAGAGAAAGAGGAGGCTCTGTCAGTGTTTTGGTGTCAGTCATGATGGATGGCGAACAGGAACATATGGTTTGCTATTGTTAGCCAGTAAATCCCCCGTACTGTTGAACTGTTCTCTGAGATAGGCCATGACTCACAATGCCACTGAATGTAGAGTGAAGGAGGATAACATGAGCCACCTGTGGCCCGCTATAGAGCCAAGACTGTCAGCCGAGAGCTCTCTGCGCACGTGTGTGTGTGTGGATGTCCTCATGGGCACAGAAACAAGGGAAAATTCTTGAGTCAGAGCTACAAAATGGAAGAAAAGGATTGTTTCAGTCAATATTTTTAGACTGACAATGACCCAATGTGTGATGTGAAAGGTGTCACAGGACCATCACCCGCTAGCTGGACATTAATGTCTTAACGTGGAATAACAACATTTAGTCATAAGGTACGGGGAATAAAACCGAAATAGGAAAAGTCCGCTAGCCACTAGGCTAATTCATACAATGTAAAATGCCATAGGCTTGTGCTAATAACGTTAGCATGTTGTATTTGTGGGGAAACTGTGTCACACCCTGAGGTCCCCATCAAGGTCATGCTTTCCTTGTTTTCAGTTTTGTTAGTATTTCCTGTTTTATTTTGATACTCACCTGTCTCTCGTTTCAGGTACTTCCCTTCCTGCCCCGCACTGATTGGTTTCACCTGTCCCTCATTACCCCTCCTCCCTTGTGTATTGAGTCCACCTGCTGCCGTTTGTCTGTGCCAGTTCGTTCTCAGTTTTTGAAGCACATGTTCCCGACATCTCTTCCTCGTGTTCTCTCAGTGTTTGATCTGATATTTAGCATATTTGTATTCTGCTTAAATCTCCTGCCTTGGAAAAGCTTTGTTTGTATTTTTGGACTGTGTTTTCCTGCGCACCGCGTACAGACGTCTGGTAGCAGCTGAGCCATGGCTACAGGACGTTTCCATCAGGTTTCTATCATACGTAAAGTGGAAATGAGGTGTACTCGTTAACTCTTTGGGTAGCATGAGTCTGTCAGGAAAAAGGGTTCATGAAACCTCATTGTTTGTGACTGTTAATGACACTTTTCACACAGTCATGTATGTTTATGTGTGTGTGTTCCTGTGAGGGCAGTGGAAGGGTGAGGGTTGGGAACACACCTTGAGGCAATGTGCAAACCACATGTGCTGAGAAACGTCACGTGCCATGGTGAAAACAACACATGCACATACTGACATAGGTACAGGCCGCCCACAGACCATAACATGGGCTCTGCACTTTATGGTTACAGGATGTTAACAAGCCAGAACTCTGTGATTCAGACTCATTTTATCCGATACCTCAATGAGTCGAGGTCTACTCACATGTGCTCCAACTTCCTCTTCCTGGTCTTATTTGGGACTTTGGACCCAGGTGACATGTCGCTGCTGATCACATTTAAATGACACTTGAATGAACGAAGCATTTCTTCAGCTCTGATTTACTTTAATTTCACACATAAGAAACAATAAATTGTGAAGACAATAAAGCCTCCACACAATAACATTTTAGGTCTTGTGTGTGATTTATCCTGGCTTCATTCATGTAGAGGAAAAGTCTGCTAGCTGCTAGGCTAATTTATACAATGTAAAATGCCATAGGTTTATGCTAATAAAGTTAGCATGGGAAAACGTGTTCAGTATAAGACAGTTGTTTTGTCAGTGAACCTTGTGAGTTGTAATGGAGCGGATTTTCTAGGATAACTTTGTCAAATGTTGCTGTTGTCCCTGGCTTCATATGAGAAGAGGAAAAGTCTGCGAGCTGCTAGGCTAATTTATACAATGTAAAATGCCATAGGCTTGTGCTAATAACATTAGCATGTTGTATTTGTGAGGAAAATGTGTCCAGATAAAGTGTTTGTCTGTGAATGCTGCGAGTTATAGTGAAGCAGATTTGTGTTTGAAACGGTCTCTATTAAGCCATGTTTAATGTGTGTTTAATGTGTGTTTCATGTGTGTTTAATGTGTGTTATGAATCAACTAAACTTTACAGCACTTCACAGAAACCCAGCGCAAACTAGTGTAAATGTTTATAACCGCATAGGCCACTTGCATAGACTCCGGCGTAGGCTCTGCATGGAAACGATGCACAACTATAAATCCACCTTCAGTCACACACACAGCAACACACTCATTAAGACATCCACAAATATCAGTGAGTCAAACATCAGTTTGTTTCGCAGTGCCATTAACAGCTGAGGTGTATCGTACCATCATGTGCACATATGTTATGTGATGTTTTCATGTATGGTGTTAAATATCTGAAAAACACATACAGCCCAAATTGTGTTTATGTATCAGGTGAAATATCCAGAAACTATACGTGCAAATATTTATTTATTTTTTCTTAAATGTAACAGTGCTCCATGTGTAACTATCCACTATTATCTTTAATTGTACGAGGTAAACTCCCTCCACATTGCTGCAGACCAAATTCTTCAGAGCAGTCGGAGTTTTCAAACTGTTTTTGTTTTTTCAAGAGAATAAAGAGACCTGTAAGTGGATTCTGTAGGACGGCTCATACATTATATGTCCAATAGTTTCATTTATTACATAAATGTATGAAATGATATTAAACTCGCAGACGTCCCGCTGGCACACCTGCATCTGCAGTGAGCCAACATGGCATTCCAGCCCCGTGGTTAAAACGCTGGCTACAGGCAGTTGGCTGGTGATGAAGGTGTTTACATTTTCTGATGTAAAGTGGTGTGTGTGAGTAGTCTGTGCTGGCATCATCTGACAGTCTTTTATTTTTCACTGGCTCAGGAGACGAGAACATGTTTTTCTTATTTGAAGCGATACAATCACTGCAGTGTGTGACGGCTGAGATGAATAAAGGTGAAGCACATTCAGTTTTACATTAGTAATGAAACTGAAAAAATAAAAACATATTTGCCAGTGAGACGAGAACTTTTGGCTAAAAATAATAATAATTTTGGATGTGTTTTTTCTGTCACTTTAGAACAGTTGGCGCTTTAGTAGAGGCCGTGCACATGCTGCATCTTTAGCCACGTGGAATACGTGAGGTCGGGCGCTGGGTGCTACTTCTGTGCCTATTGTGCAGCTTTAACAGTCACCATATCATAGCTTATTTACCTGAAACCCTGAGTGCAGAGCTGATCTTCTTCCACATGTAAGTGTGTCTGTGGGACAGATGTGAAGCTCCAAATGATCATTTTCTCCATATTTATCACAGACTGATATTTACGGAAGAAGGGAAAGATATCTGTCGGCTGTGATTGGTTGTTCCAAGCCACATGACATGCGGTGTGTGCTGCTGCATTCAAAAAGTTGAAATCGGTGTATCTCAGGGTGCAGCCGTCACACCCTGAACAACGCTCTGGCGGTTGAGTGCGCCTTCCGCGTGGCTACATTAGCCCCTTTCACACTGCCAGATTTTCGGCAAATGTTGGGCTGTTTTGCCGACAAGCTGCGAGCGTTTAGACACACAGAGCCGGATTGGCGAGTTGATCTGAGATGCCTGATTTTCCGCCTCGTAGGGTAGACATATTGGTGGAACCTTCTTGGTTTAAAAAGAACGAGGCGGCTTTCTGCAACGGGAGGAGCTGTTGATGACTTGTGGGAGGAGCTGTTGATGACGCCGCACGTGCCAGCCACTGGCGGTGGATAAACAGGAAACAGCTGATAGCAGGAATTAGCGAGCAGCTAGTAGCAAGAGGGAAACACAAACCTGACAGACACTGTAAAGATGAGCAACTGGGGAGACAAGGAATTGCGCGCCTTCCTTGTCCTCGCAAACGAAGAGGCCATTAACCGTCAGATGACGGGGACGGTGAAGGACGGGCCGGCTTACGAGAGAATCGTAGAAGGACTGACCAGCCGCGGCTTCCCTCCCACGTCACTGTTTACGTCACACGCTGAGCTACACGTTTTGTTACTTGCTCATGCCCCCCATTGCCCCGAAAAAAGACTGATTGGACTTTCCTGCAAATTTGCACAATTCCTATTAAAAAAGGGCTTTTGAAAACAATGAATTTAAGGGCCCGAAAAACGCTCCATGTGTACCGCCCGTTACTGTTTATGATCCATTATTATTTTTTATCAATACTGGTGTGACAGGGACAGGTAGATCAAAGGCCTGGACGCAGGTAATGATTTCATATGAAACTTGACAGTGTAGGCTCCATGTCGACACAGAGCCAGTGCCATAGTGGCATCGATTCAATGCCGAAGTATAAATTCCGCCTTAGACCATGTGCTATAGGTGATTTAAAGGGGCCTTTAGAGGCTGCAGCTAGTGGCCATCTTAACACACATCATTACAACTAAACAAAGACAGAGCGTCACCACACACTTGCAGGTCTAGTTGTACAAGAAAGTAAAAGTAACTGACACATAGGGGTCATTTTACATACTATTAAAGTCCCTCTGGTGCCAAACAACAGTTGGACTTTGATGGTGACTGAATCACAAAGGGCAGATCACTGGTGCCCAGCTGCTCTCTGTAGGCGGGAAACCCAGCATGCTTCACTTCTGGCAAAAGGCCAATCAGCAAAGTCACAGCAGATGGTTTCCATCAGCTCAGCACCTGCTGTGACATCACTGGAGGTGAGCTCACACCTTAATCTAAATGTATTAAAGAAATAAGGATGAATGACTGTCGATCACCATCATAATTAATGGTGAACAGATAGCTGTGTATTAATACTGTTGCGTGAGTGTGGGTGTTATCAGGATTCAAAGAGCCGCGCTGCTGATACCCAGCTACAATAATGAGCCAGTCAGAAATGTTTCTTTCTTGTCTCTGTTTCCTGTTTTTTACCAGCCTGGGTTGAAAACACCACAGGCTCATGAAGCCATAAAAAATTCAAACCACATTTTATATTAACTGAGAACAGAAACACAACCGGCCTCCACTCTTTGTGCGCCTTGTCAGTTGACATTTAGCTGATCCCGGGAAAAACACAAACGCAAATAAGATCTGGCTCCAGCTGCAATGTTCCGACTTACTTGTTTTTGTCTTTATATTGTGTCTGTGCACAGCAGTCTGATGACATTACACAATAAACGAATGTGACAACCACTTTCCCAAAGGCTTGTACTCCTCTAAGAGACCAGGGGTTAAACCCTTCCAAAGCCATTACACAACTTTTATTCACAAAATAGAGTTAAGATGAATCCTCATGATGTAAATGTATTTCACATATTATATGAATTAGGTTCAAACTGACATGTTGTGAAAACACTGGGTCTCATTCATGAAACATGAACAAAAACAAATTGTGTGTAAACTGTTCACAGAAGGAAATTTACTCCTATTTCAGAATTCACATGTTAGTAGCGCCGACCTTTTCGTAGTTACTAACAAAATCTGACAACTCATTGTGCCTGTGTAAATAAGATACTGCACATAAGTGTTGCTTGTCATTATTAGAGGGTCTCTCCGATGATGCAAGCAATGTGCTCGTCTGCAGCAGAGAGCTGTGAGTGGGAGGAGCCTCCTCTAGATGGTGTGGTTTTTGAGTGCACTTGTGCGCTTTTATGCATCTACTTTCATGTTGAGCTTTTTAAGTTTAGCCTTTTGGATGGTTCTTACAACAGATGACAGAGTTAATGGTAGTGATGGCCAAATGAAGCCTCATGAAGTAATTTCTTTATTTTCTGAGCCCACTAGATGGCGCTCATGGTTTAACAGAGAGGCTCAAAGAATGGCCGTTGAACAAAAAGCGCCATCTAGTGGGCTCAGAAAATAAAGAAAACGCTTCATGAGGCTTCATTTGGCCATCACTAGTCTCGCTCACCAGACCTTTCTCAAGAAAAGAAAGGTCTGGCTGCGCCAACTCTCACTTTAAGATTGGAGAAAAAAACGCCCCTTTTTTTTTTATTTCTTTCAACCAATCACAATCGTTCTTGGCGTTGCCACAGCAACGGTGCGCTTGAAAACTGCTACACAACCGGAGGTGGTAGGGCGGGACTTCAGCGGGTGGCTTGTTCTGCCCAATGAGAAGCTGAATTATGCAGTGAACTTCCGCCCACTCAGACGAGGCCATCACTAGTTAACGGCACCTGTTACCTCCTTCCAAGCCTTTGATCATGGGTGGGGATATATGCTAAGCGCACTGTGAATTTCCGATTAATTGACATTCATGAACACACACAAGCGCCTGCGATCAAGTCCATGTTGTCTGCGGCGTTCATGAATCCGATGTAGGTTTCTAGTACCAAGGATTTTTATGTGCACATCTACTCACAGATTTACGAACATTTCATGAATGAGACCAGCTGTATTTCTCTGAGCATCTGTTGGAAAGTGGATCGTGCTGCAGCCGTGCTTTGAGATCTGCAGGTTTGGTCCTTTTATAGTGAAAGCTGGTCACTGCAGACTCTATAGTAACATGAACCATGAAGGATGAAACTACAAACCCTTTACAGACAACTGTCTTGTCTACATACAGCGAGTGTGTGATACACAAAGAACAGATATCACTCAAAGAGGTTGAGTAGAGTTCACAGTGTCACAGGCCTGGACAGTGGCAGAAGAATGTCCACTCGATATTGTAAAGATTCTGTAGCACTGCTGTTGGCGACGCTGGTGCTCCCTCTTGGTCATAAATATGGTCACGGTTTGATATTTTCAGAATCCTCAGAGTCCCTTCCATTCGACACGCTCTATGTGAGGAGCCTCTGGACCATCATCAAGGTCTTCATCTCAACCTCCAGAAACCCAGAGTCTCCATGGTAAACAGCAGGAACCACGGGTTACACAACTTTGTGTTGTGTCCCTGGTGCCATAATTATACTCTGTGTGTGTGTGTGTGTGTGTGTGTGTGTGTGTGTGTGTGTGCAGAATTACAGATGAGCAGTTTCTGAGATATACAAAGGACACACGTACAGACAGAGGTTCAGTACTATAGTTAGATGTTTAGAATAAGAGAGATTAAATCTGTGGTTAATAACAACAGGAAAGTGGACGAGATCATCATCATCAGCAGCAGCAGCAGCAGCAGCAGCAGCAGCAGGAGGCAGTCAAGTCGTTTCCAGCAGCCTTTAGTCTATACAGTAAATTCAGTGTCGCACATGAAGTTTGGGGATCAGAAGACTTTGTGAAAATATTCCTGCACAAATTATTTCTAATTTCTCACGTGCAAATTATATATCCTGCGATGCATAAAACTTTTTCACACATGCATTAAATATTTCTCAAAATATGAATGACCTTTATTTAATTCTATGAATGAATGAATGAATGAAGGGCCGCCCACTGTTTATCTTAAAAAACCACTTTGAATATTCAAAAGCTGGAACTTTGTATCATGATCATAACCTTTATTTAAACAGGGAAGGCCAATGAGAGCAGGCTCCAAAGGGCCCGGTGCACACTACCGTGCACATATGGTCTCGACACAAATAGAGACTTGACACTGGACAACATTACCCAGCTGTCACCACTGCACTGCTGATGAAAATATCAAAAAGAGTAAGAAATTAATAATTTAAATTGAGCAATTTTTATAGTGTGTTTATAGATTTTATAGCTCACACAGAAAAAAGCATATTTTTGTTTTACATTTTACGTAGTAAAAAAATAAAAAAAAAACCGTGACATATTTTTTAAATGAATAATTTTCTGTTTTTAATCGTTCCTCTTTGAACACAGGAATATTTCCAAGGCGGCAATCTGAATCTCTTGCAAGGGCCTGCTCTCTGCTCAGCAGCTCAACAGTCAAAGTGCTGCATGTTAATTACCAAAATACAAATAAACAATCGAGCTAACAGTGAAAAATAAGATATAAATATTTGCTAATACACTTTCAGTAACTTGTTGCACACGTGTTATAATAAGCAGAAAAATCAATAATTGATAAAGAAAATTTCAAATTCCCTTCTTCAGAAGATCATACAATAAATTTATATTATAAAACAATAATAAAATGCACAAATTAAATTTCTAATTGCACTTGAAAGTCTGGACACTGATACCAATATTTAAAATAACAGTTTCACCAACCCGTGTTTTTATATTGGTGTTTCTTTTGTTTGTTGTTATTTATTCTTCTTTTGTTTCCAGGGAAACACAGAAATCAACGTTACGACAACATGAATGAACAGAAGTCATTCAGTCTTTCATCACACTTCACACCTTTAATGAGCTCAGATTCAATATTACACATTTATGAAACATGTTTAACCTTTGACCTTCTGTCACATGAAAAACATCGTTAAATAAATAAGCAAAGAGCCTTTTTACTGGCCTATATGTGATACATCATCATCCCCTCTCTGATATCTATTTTATATTCACTCATCTCCTGCTGGAGGTCTTGGGAGGGCTGACACATAAGATCTTTTTAAACAGGAGTTGTGCAAATTTGCAGGAAAGCCCAATCAGTGTTTTTCAGCATTGGCAGTATAAAAACAAAATCAGGGAGTGCAGCAAAATGCCGCCTACCTACTTTTGTTTATACAGAATGTGCCTTTTTCGGGGCAATGGGGGGCGTGAGCAAGTAACAAAACGTGTAGCTCAGCGTGTGACGTAAACAGTGACGTGGGAGGGAAGCCGCGGCTGGTCAGTCCTTCGGCGATTCTCTCGTAAGTCGGCCCGTCCTTCACCGTCCCCGTCATCTGACGGTTAATGGCCTCTTCGTTTGCGAGGACAAGGAGGGCGCGCAATTCCTTGTCTCCCCAGTTGCTCATCTTTACAGTGTCTGTCAGGTTTGTGTTTCCCTCTTGCTACTAGCTGCTCGCTAATTCCTGCTATCAGCTGTTTCCTGTTTATCCACCGCCAGTGGCTCGCACGTGCGGCGTCATCAACAGCTCCTCCCACAAGTCATCAACAGACCCTCCTGTTGCAGAAGGCCGCCTTGGTCTGTTTAAAAACCAAAGTGGTCCGTGTCATAAGAATTAGTTTGTAATGACCTTTAAGACAATAGAGATCGGAGCCGAAATATCTTGTGTTTTTTGTGCAACACACAAGATGAGGTTACAGAGAAAAGGCTCCCTGAGGAGCATCTACTGCTGGTTTTTATACAGTACAACTGGGCATATCATGCTGTCCTCCAGATGACACTGTCTCCAACCCCTTGTTTGTCTCGTTTCCTCTTGTAAAAGATTGTTGGACTTCCCTTAACTTTAACCACCAACAAGAACAATTCTCCAGACTAGTGCTTAACCAACGTGATCAGTCCGCAAATATGTCAACCCTGCGAGGCGGAAAATTGGCAAAATTGTATTAGCAAATTGTATTTTCCAGCATATAAATGTCTTTTTTTTTTCCCCGATTAGCTGGTAAAATTGCAAACAGTGTCTCAACTGTCCCCGGTCTCCCCTACATTGTGTGTGTTTGCAGCAGCCTGTAAAAGTGAACAAAATGACAAACACCCTCCAGCACGAGGACACAGTGTCTACAATAAGTGTGTTTGTTGTGTTTTAAAATCCCAGATCTTGTATTCTTGGTGTCAGATGCAGTAAAACATGATGTGCAGCCTCACAGGGTGGTCACCGGTCTGCGCATGTGCCCTGCGCTCCACACACACGACCTGGAGAGAGAGAGAGAGAGAGAGAGAGAGAGAGAGTTAACAGGGATTCATGGAGCATGTCACAGCACCAGTGTTTTCTGTGTCTTCTTATCCACGATGCACTTTAGGATTTCAATAAGATGCGTGTGTGTTTCCAGATAATCAGTTTCTTCCTCGCCGTAAACTTTTACAGCCAGCCGCTCCGAGCTCAGGGTGAGTCTGTGTGTGTGAGTGTGAGAGAGAGAGTGTGTGTGTGTGTGTTCAGCTGTGTGTCATATGTCTGTAATGCATTTCTGTGAGAAATAACACAACAGTGTTCACTTCAGGCTTAAAGCTTCGCAGCGCTGCAGCTCGGGACGAACTTGTTGATCCACTGACAGCTGGCATCCTGTTGGCTCCATGGGCTCTAAGCAGTGAGGGCATCGCGCCAAACTCCCTTTGCAAATCTTACAATTTTACGTTGCCTTGCTTGTAAGTGAACTTCACCACGTCGCAGAGTGAACTTTAAGATGTCTTGTGAATGAGTGAAGTCCTCTGGTAAATTCGGGTGGGAAAATATCAAGCAGCCTGTATTTCATAAAACAAAACCTGTGCGTTTTATCTCCTTGACAATGCTAGCTACCGCCCACCCCGGCGCGTCTAGGTGTGAGTGTACTGTGGGAATAACGGGGGGAAACTATTGTGAAAGTTAAAATTCAGGCATGTTTAGAGTATGTACTACACGCCGAATTAAAGAGTTGATATTTGACATACTTGAAAGGTTTTTAATGGTGATTTTTATGCTGTATATTCGCCGAAAAGCAAAGCAACGGTGAGTTTATCATTTTGGATTGAGCGCTAGCATGAGCTCTGGCGGTGTGGGGAACCTCTGGGATTAGCATCCTGTGCAGCGTTTTCTGACAACAGGAAAATCTTTTTGAAGTTTTATGGCGCAGTTAATAAACCAAAGGACGCCGGGTTCACCGTGCTAATAACGTAACTTGACTGCTGGGACACTATAATAGCTTTTTAAAGTAGATTTGCTCGGTTGCTTGTGTGACAAATGTCCGGGAGAGGAGAGAAACAGAGCTGACATAGCGGATCGGAAAAAAGTGAGAAGGGACCGTTAGATGCGAAACTCCTTTAAGAATTTAACACTTTTACGCCTTTTTGGTTGCTGGCAAATGTGCGCAGTTTCTTTGAATAATAATTAACACATTTAATGAGACATTAGGACGTTTTCTGCAATTCGGCATCCACCCCAAACCTCAAAACACATTTAATTACATAAAATACCTCCTGTTTGAACAGTATCCCTTTATTATAATGTCTCCAAAATAGCAAGCATTGAGCAGAAAGTTATTTTAATTAACACCAAAGACTGATATGTGATTATCAAGGCTGAAGATTTAATCCCAAATCCTACATTTATAGTTTCAGAGTTGAGCAAGTGGAAATAAAACTGCCTTGTGTTTCAGTGGAGTCTGGCCGCTGACAGAAAGAGCAGCATGTAAGCAATATGTGTCTGTTTGAATAGTGTGTTGGCTTTTCAGGGTGCTAATTAATTCACTGGGACTTGTTAGACACACACAGAGGTGTGTGTTGGTGCTGCAGGACAACTGGCCATGGAAATGCTTTCACTTGTTAATTGGCTGAGTCAACATGGAGCTGCCACTTTGCACTGTGTTGCTACAGTGTTGAGCCATTTGGCGAGACGTCTTCTCAAGAGACCTTCAAGCTGTTGCCTCTCTTTGCTATCACTTGGGCCAGTGTGTATCCTCGCCTCCTTTAGTGGGTGTTTTATCCGAAGGGGCTCCATGGGCAGGGTTATAAATTGGTCTAACATGCTGGTGGGTAGGTCTTTGATGTTCGCTCCATATGGGTGCAGGATGTGGATTTGCTCCGGCTAAATATTACTTTGTACAGTTTTTTCTGTCTGACACATCTGCCAGGAACATGAAAGAAACACAGCTCTTTAGATCCTCATTTGGGGTGCACATTGTCTCCCAACGTGACGGCAATAAAGGTCCCAGAAAATCCTAAAAGGTGTGTAAATAGTGTGGGAGAGCGATCGGGAGGTTTGGCCTGTCGGATGATAATGGCTTCTCCTCCGACTTCCTCCCTGCACTTATTCTGTGTAGAAATTCCATACGTTCCATACTTCTCTTTCGAGTTTTTGCAAAACTCGTCTCTTTCATGTTGTGATTCGGTTATGGCGGCTAGCCGTGAGAGAATGCATCTGGAACCAATTTGACTCCTCAAAGCAGAAGGGGAAGAGGAGGGGAAGGAGGGAAGTGAACGGCAGCCCCCTTTCTTTCCGTGTCCACTGCGAGCAGCCTGAGTCCTGCAGACCTAATTATAGTTTTGTGAACACAAGATTAAAGTGCAGCACACAGAGTTGGATTTATGTGATATTTGGATTCGCTACGAAATATAATGTCTTTCCAAACCAGCAGCCTGTTGCTAGTGTTTTGTCAGGGCTAAATATAAAGAAGGAGAAATACACCCAAAAGATTAAGGGTCAGCTCTTTGGTTCAAAGTTTGTCTTTCTGGGCAAATTAGCTTCCAGTGGCTGCTGTGTTTCCAGGAGAGCCACTTTGCTGTGGAAGTCAGCATCAACAGTCTCCTTTACGTCAACTGCAGAGACGTAAATGCATCTGCTGCTACTTTCTCAAAGCTTGTGTAACCAGCTAGAATTTAAATAAAGTAGCTCTGCCCCCGTCATCAGGGTCCATCAGTGGACGAGTCTCCTGCATGTTTCTGATATGAATGTAATGATTAAATGATATATTTTGGTGGTTTGAGTTGAAGGTGTGAGAAAGAATAGTATCAGTAACATTGTTAACACTGTGCTACATTACAGAGAAATACAAAACCGTACTAATGAACCTTCATTAATATAGGCCTATATTTTATCTCCAAGTGCACGTCACACACTGAGCGAGCCGCCTGTTAATGACGCTGTGGGCTAATGGGCATGTAGCTACTTCCATGTTTCACATGATACGTCATGTTTGTAGTCGACCAATGAAGATGAGTTTACATATCACCTTGGGTTCGTCCTTCACCTTCTCAAAATGATCCCACACTTTGGATTTCCTGCCCGACATGTTATTAACTAGCCTGTGGAATAACCGCAGGTACCAGCCCTGGAGATTAACCTGACGAGGACACTTCCTGTGTCTGTCCTTTCAAAGTAAACTCACACATGATCCAGTCATATAGGTTTGGATTTATTCTGACAAGGTGCAGCTCACTCATTTTCTGTCTTTTCTTTCTGGTCAGCCCAACAACAGAGTTAACTGTTGCCTATCTGAAAACACTTTGGGGTGTTGCTGGTAACATATTGGTGGCAGCAGCTGTCAGCAGCACATCAGAACAACACTCTGCTGTTTTAAAATACGTCCACTTAGAATTCATACACACATCTTCTCGTCTCCCTGCTGCCAGACTAAAACAGAGTGTGTAAAACTCCTGCTGTAAACCGAGCTTTTCCAAGACAATGACATAAGCTGCCCAGTGAGGGTCGGGAGCTGTGCACCACAGTGCCCGTCACGTTAAGAGGACAACCTCACTTTCTCTGTTATCATTGTTTAAAGGGACAGTTCACCCCAAAATCAAAAACACATTTTTCGTCTCACTTGCTATTTAACGGACTAGAGGTGGACGATATGGCTCTAAAATAATATCGTGATGTTACACGACTCCTGTGTGCTGCTGCCAGAGGAGCCGCTGAATGAGTTTATTCCACACTACTGAAGCTGCTCCTCTTTTTGGAACCACCGCAGAGTCTGTAATAATAGCATACAGTGTACCTGAGCAGGTAGAGGACAGTGTACCTGAGCAGGTAGCGTACGGTGTACCTGAGGACTTTACTTAAAAGTGAGTATTTTTACATCGTAGTAGTGCGACTATAACTAAAGTAAGGGAGTGACTACATCCACCATCGAATCCTAAAAGCTCATATCTATTTTGATTTCAGGCTGCAGCAGTCAAGATATTTAATATTTCCTGAATTATTGCTTTTCGTTGTATAAGACATAAGCAAAGGGATGTTCCAGTATAATTATATTTTCTGTTCATTTCCTGTACTTCCTGTCTTCTTCCAGTAGCCTACCTGTATCATGTTGTGCATACTGTATTTGGTACAGGCTGTTTATCTCTGCGTTCTCCCCCAAAATGATCTGTTCTGAAACACTGTGAGCTGACTGGAGACAGTCAGTGTGATGTAGTGGCAGAGTCACACATCAGTCTGAAGCTGGTGTGCATGTTGTCGCTGCAGAACAAATGACTTAACACGGCGGCGGCCCAGACTGCGGCAGCCTGGAGTGGATGCATGTTGGTGTCTCTTTAGCCCCTCCAGCCTCCTACTACACAACCTCTGTCTGTCTTTCCCTGTGTTGTGACCTTTTGTTGATGCAGTTAAAGTCTGTGCACTTTCCCAGCAGTGCTCCTGTCAGCGGTGGTATTCTTTCACAATCCTGCTTAATTCACAATTTGCGATTTAATCACTAGAAAATGGGGCCTTATTCTCAGGTTTTCACTGCAGTGCACTGTGTACCAAACCACTGACTCATGTCTTTAATTGCAGTATAAAGGCATTTAAGCTGATGGGTTGTGCGATTGCATTTTGCCCAATGCCTTCCGCCTCTCCACATGGACTGTTACTCACCACTCAAACTACATTGGCCAATACTGCACATGGAAAGTTAAGCTAAGTGGCTTACACGGGCACATTTACAGAAATGTTGAGTAATGTCTTTAGAAGTAAAGAAATGATTGATGAAATGAAACTCTCTGTCTGGCCAGAAAGGAAAAAGCAGACTCAAGTGTGTGGGAGCAAACGACTTTAATTTGAAACAGGAAGTGGCAGGCAGTCATCCAGTCACAGACGATAGTTTACCTTGACTTTCGCTTACACAGCAGGCTCCCGTTGTTGCAGTTCAGCCCAAAAATTCATACAGTAGAAGAGAGCCGTACCATAGACTGTAAAAGTTTCCGTGACGTCACCTATTGGTTTGTGGACTCCTGTTTTAAGCCTTGAGTTTGACATTTTGGCCGTCGCCATCTTGTTGTTTCAAAGCCAGAAGTGACCATATTTGGACACGAGGCTGGAGCTGAGGAGGAGCGAGAGGTGGAGCGTACTGAGAAACTGAGGACACTCAAAGCAGCCCGTCCTTAATCATGCGTAACTTCAAACCTTAATAAAGTGTAAACAGGAAATTAGCTATAGAGACCAAAACCGTTTTCAGTATCAGGCTGTAAACATGTTTATTTCTGCTGTAAAGTTTGACATTTCAACATGGAGGCCTGTGGGGACTGACTCGCTTTTGGAGCCAGACTCAAGTGGACGTTAGAGGTGCTGCAGTTTTTGGCACTTCTGCGTTGGCTTAATTTTCCAGCCCTTGAGGTTGCCGCTAGAGCTGCACCCACTGATCAGCTCCTCCCCTCCTCAGCTCTGGTCAGTGACATTTGTCCCTGTGTGACTGGTGGAAGCTGTGCAGCCACTATTAGAGTCAAGTGCCACCGATAACGTTTGTAAAACATCCAACCAGCACTGATTACCAAAAGGAGAATTTTGTCATTGTGACGGCACCCGTTCTGACACTATAACAGTCTTTGGCCTCCGTCCAGTCCTTTGGTCTTATCACATTTAACCATAGTTGTCTTTGTTTTTGTTGACGGGCAGTGGCGGCTGGTTTTGAGCCATGACTCCTTCTATTCTGGCTCCAATAACACAACAAGACAAACACATTTTAACACTCCTGTGGAGCTACAGCCCTGTGGTGGTGAGGCAGCTGCACCTCCAGGTGATAACATCATGTCATTGTGACGTCGGCTCTAAGAAGGGCCCATTAACTCTATTAATTGAACTTATAGACAATTAAACACCTGAGTGAATGTAGCTGAAACTTGAACCTCTCTGCCCCTCCTCCCTCTGTTCCCTTCCTCTTCCTCACTCCATATGGCCATATGCCCCTCATTATGTCATTTCCCATTACACACACAAGATACAGTAGGTCAGGTCTTCGTCCTTCTTTGATTCTGCTAATTGAATATGAAATGAGAGGGCAAGACGTACTCTACCACCTGGGTGTGTGTGTGTGTGTGTGTGTGTGTGTGTGTGTGTGTGTGTGTGTGTGTGTGTGTGTGAGACATCTGCTCTTTCTCCGATAGGATTCAGGCGCTCTGAAGATTTTGTGGATGTGTGGCTGTTGTGTGTGTGTGTGTGTGTGTGTGTCTGTGTCTGTGTGTTACCTAGTTTACATCTGGTCAGCACGTGACTGGTTACTAAGGCTCCTTATGTAACCATACACACCACAAAGTGTGACACAGTTTCCGGATACTGAGACGCAATACAACACGTCAGATACTATGACAGTTTTTATGACTTTTTCTATAGCATACTATACTCTGACTTTTTTTGTGACTGTTTTTATCGCATGCTATACTTTCTGTGCGCTAGCTGCTCGACAAAGCCTAAAGCCTCAGTCAGAGGTAACAGATTCCACAAAGGTGGTTATTAACTCTGTTCACCCAGGCTTTCTCCTTCTTTGACTTGCTGATAAAAAAAAAACACTGTAAGGGCTGCAGCCTGAAGCAGGATTTATACTTCTGCGTTGAATCGATGCCGTGCCCTACACCGTAGCCTGCAGTATACCTCCCCAGAAACAAAATAGACCTCCTGTCTGTCTCTGTGAGCTGAAACCATTTCCCTCAGTGCAAACAAAGCTTTGATTTACTTTAATTTCACAGATAAGAAACAATGAATTGTGAAGACAATAAAGCCTCCACAAAAATAGCATTTTAAGTCTTGTGTGTGATTTATCCTGGTTTCATATGAGCAGAGGAAATCTCCGCTAGTCACTAGGCTAATTTATACAATGTAAAATGCCATAGGCTTGTGCTAATAATGTTAGCATGTTGTATTTGTTTGGAAAACATGTTCAGTATGAGACAGTTGTTTTGTCAGTGAACCTTGTGAGTTGTAATGGAGCTGAATTTTGTAACGTTACCTTTGTTAAATGTTGCTGTTGTCCCTGGCTTCATATGAGTAGAGGAAAAGTCCGCTAGCTGCTAGGTTAATGTATACAATGTAAAATGCCATAGGCTTGTGCTAATAACATTAGTAGTTGTATTTGTGGGGAAAATGTGTCCAGATAAAGACAAGTGTTTGTCTGTGAATGCTGCGAGTTATAGTGAAGCTGATTTGAGTACTTGTGTTTGAAACTGTCTCTATTAAGCCATGTTTAATGTGTGTTTATTGAGTGTTTATTGTGTGTTTTGTATCATTTTTATGGCACTTCACAGAAGCCCCATTGCACACTAGTGGTCATGAGGTGTAACTGCAGAGTGACACAGACACACGACTCCCCAAGAATAAATTGCGGTAGGCTATGGTGTAGACTCTGCATAGAGCTGACGCACAAGTATAAATCCACCTTGACACAACACACACGACAAGTAAACAATTAGCACAATGTTGCCGGGTAAAAACAAAAATGCACATCTATCAATAAACAGTAAGTCAGGCACATTTATTCTGCAGTCTGCTGTGTAGAGCCAAACTCAGGACAGTAAATCCTGTGACAGTGCCCTAAGTTTCCTCGACCAAGATAAACACACACACACTGAAGCTAATGATCGCTGTGTTTTCTTTGCCCTCTCGACTGTCAACATTTAGCGGCTGGTGAAGTAATACTCATGTTTGCCTAACACCCTGCAGTGAAGTCTGCCAACCATGTCCAAAGTATTTTATGGTCGCCTCCTGCTGAAAGTCAGCTCGTTAGATTTCCAAACTTTACTGATATGCAAACTGATAAAGTGATGTAACTCTGGCTTTCATATTATATTTGAGAACTACAAGTCCATCACAGGGGAGTATTGAGACGGAGCAGGACGTCGGTCTGTCCCGCTCCTCTCCCTGAAGTTTCCTCACGTCTCTCTCACAGATGTCCGTCTGAGGCATCTGGCAGACAACATTAGTTCTGTGTCAGAGACAAGTAAATGTTTCACCCATCAGTGTCTCCCGCTGAACACTGTCAGAGACGCCGAGGGAAACTTGATAGAAGCACAAGTTTTCATTGCCTCACATGTCACCAATTTTCTCACATCCTACTTTTGTAGGATAGGGATCACTGTCAAATCTCCCCCAATGTCATTCCCCGTGTTAAAAACCCCAGAAGTGTTTGACTGACTCTCTGGGTGAAGAAAAAAACAGATGTAGTTTATCTGCTCATCTTTTTACAGGGTGAACCACAAATCTGTTTTCTGCCAAACATGCTCTGTTGATCCCTTAATGCTCAGCTCCTTATGGCAAATCTCAATTAATCAGTGCACAGGAAGTGACCTTTGACCTCCATCCATTAAACTCTCCCCCCACGGAGTCTGCAGCGGCCCTGAGGAATGCAGGAAGGAGGGCAGTAGCATGCGAGAGGCAGCTCTGCTCTGTGTTTGCTCATGTGTAACACACATGTCACTGTTGTTCCTCTGTGAAGCGTTGTCATTGAAAAAGTCACTGTTCACTGTTTTACGCCTCTGAGCAACATTTGAAAGGTGAAATCTGTATCGTGATCTTCTCAGTGTGTCATCTGCACGGTGAGTGTTGCTACATGTCAACAGGGACACATTAACGATGGCTGGACTTGCTGTGCTGCGCCTCAGACTCACAATCCCAGTGTAACACTCAGCGGGAGAAATAAGCATGTGTGTTGTTTCGAGACCCTGTTCACTATAAGGGCCCGTCCCAATGCCCACACTTCCCCTCGAAATATTGGTTGTGCACGTTCATGTTTAGTGGTTTCCAACACTTTAAATCCGCCCTGGATTCCAAGGGAGCCCCGACCCACACGTTCAGTGCAGTGGAAGATGAAATTTCCGAGAACTCCTTGCAAAGTCAGCAACTTCGGCAAGTTTTGGAAAACAATTTGTTACTCATCAGCAACTCGGTTGAACACAGCGTCAAAATATTTAAACAAATTGACTTACCCAAACAAAATCCATAAGAACTAGCAGACGTCATAGGTGCCTCCTGTTTTCAGCATTTCCTCTCCATTGATTCATCAGACGGAGAAGAATAAACATAGCACATGCCACAAGGTGTCCAGGTGTCCCCAGTACAAGTTGGCCTTTATTACTTTACATCATTATAGCAGCTGTAGTCAATTAAAGTTGATTTTGTGAGTTTATCAGGCATGTAAACTTGTCACCTTTCAGCAAATTCACCGTTTTTAATCCAAAGTAGTTCACCTACGTGATTCGACTCTTACACTGAGTGTGTTTACATGGACAGTTTAATTCCCTTTTCACTTGGAATGAAAGTTCATTCCTATTAAAAGTGATCTTGTAAACACCTAATTCAGAATGAAAATGGCCAATGCGATTGAAAATTCAATCCAATGTAAGGGGCTGGAATATTCCATTTCGAAATTCCCAATGAAAGAATTTCTCGCACTTGTATACACTCATTCCTCTTTAAGTTCATTCCGGTCTTTCTGCAGTGGGACTCGTTGCACTCACCGGTTTCCATTCGCCACAGCACGACCTTCTACCTCCCTTCTCCTCCTCAACAGACGAAGCATTAGCAGAACAAGGTTGTTGTCGTACTGCTGCTTCAAGAATATAAGCAAAACAAGCCTGAAAAAGGCACTAAGAACGGCGTCAAGCATCTTGTTATCCAGAGCGAGGACTACAGTGTTTTCTTCCGGTAAACATGAACATGTAAAATTCGCAGACCCGAATAAAGGCGATTAAACTGATCTCCCGTGTAAACCATCGTTTGGAATGAATATTTCCCATGTAAACTACCTGGAAAGACTTTAATTCAGAATGATTTCATTTAGATTTATTTCACTCTGAATGAGAAGCCATCATGTAACTGTAACCAGTGATGTGCAGGGTCCAAAAACTGCAGAGACAGTCCCTTACAATCCTAAAACAGAGGCTCAACCTAGGGCTGGGCGGGATGGCTAAAAATTTCAATTTAATTAATTCAATTAATTTCTTTCAAGTTTAAAAGCTGATTTTTATGCCGATGATAGCCACAGCCACAACACAAACAGCCTCAACCTGCTTTGTAACGTTATCTATTAATTAAGGGAATATATGCTTAATATAATATCATGTATTTATCACCACTATTCATGTCAGTTTTTGTAATGGATGGTTTACTAGCCGACATTGATATGCAACGTTTTAACTGTGCGACAGCAGTGACCGAAAGAAAATGACCATAGTCTTTTCCGAAAGTGTTTTTCGTGTTGCAGATGAGCTCACTAGTCTTCAACATAGGACGCCTTACATAGTGAGTAGGGATGCGTGCGACTAGACATCTAAATGATTACATGTTGGTTAAATCAATTAGTGTTTTATTCATGTACAAGGCTGCTTAACTGTCATGCAGCTGCCAGCCATTAGTGAGTGCTACAGAGCCGACAGACAGCAGTCCCCCTCCCTGCAGTGAGTAGACCGGAGTTTTAAATTGGAGAGACGTCCTCTTACAAAACCAGCGCGGTTCAGCAGCACTTTGACCCAGAAAATGAATTCAGCAGCAAGGAATCTTTGTTGAGATTTTATATTATTTGTTAATTTTAAGTGAGTGTGCAGTAATGTGCAGTAGTGATGGCCAAATGAAGCCTCATGAAGCATTGTATTTATTCTATGAGCCCACCAGATGGCGCTTTTTGTACAACAAAAGACTGAAACCACACTGAATTGCAGTCCTTAGAGCCTCTCGCTTTAAACCATGAGCGCCATCTAGTGGGCTCAGAAAATAAAGACAGTGCTTCACGAGGCTTCATTTGGCCATCACTAGTGGGCAGGGTTTACATTCATACATGCGTCTCATTTCAGCTGGAATTTAATTATAATTTACATGTTGTTTTATTAACTTTAAAGTGAAGTGCATCATTTCTGTCAGATAATCTGCAAGGTTCAATGTGCCCCACGTTTCAGAGGCAATTTATTTATTTCAGATGCTATTTTAGTGGTTAACTCTCAACTGAGTTGCCGTCATGTTCATATACGGCACGGCGCAAAGTGTCTCGTACTTCAGCAGCATTTAAAATTCAACGTGGTTGTTGACGATTGTGATTAAAGGCTTCAAAGGGCTCTTAATGCACACAATATGTTTTGGGACAATGTTTCAAATACTTAATAAATTAAGTTTTTGCTTTTTTAGACTGGTCTTACTTAAATTTTTGTTTAGGAATTTAGTCGCCAGGAACATCCCTGCTAGTGAGTAGAGAGGAGTGAATGTGAGAAGTGTGAGAAGTCTATAGTCGTATATTGTCTTCCGGGTTTTGGCAGCAACCGTCTTGTTTTAACTTTGAGCACAAAATTAAGGTGCCAAGAAATATTTGGCGAACAGTGTGGCTCATCAACACCGTCAGGAAATATGAAGTATCATAAAAATGGCAAAATACACAGGAGTGGGGTTTTAATCTTTCTCTTCGCAGCACTTCGCAACAATCAAAGCCGATGTGATTTTCACCGTGAAGGATCAGGCTACTTCCAGAAAGTGTCAGGTCTTTGCAAGTCGTTAAAAATCCCACAGTGAAACGAAGTTAATCCAACAGCTGCCTGGAAGGACGGACGCTCAAAACACTGCGCCATGCTTTGGAAATTTTCTGGCAGTGGTGTAAAATATATGCAGTGTTTAGTAAACGGGCAGAACCACAGTGGTGCTTTCAGATGAGCAACTGCTCAAATGAATGAGTTTACTGTCGTTAAAGGAGGACTGAATATTTAAAATTCTTTAAAGCTGGTTTATGATTGTCTGTGTGGTTTGGGGTTATCTGCAGTCCCTGCTGATAGAGTGATTTCTTCTGTGGGATAAATACGCTTCAGTCTATTTCCTGCCATCCTTTCATACACTGCTGCACCATCCAGCCCATTTATACATCATAACCTGTTCAATCAGAGAAAGACATTGAATGAATGAACGAAAAAATTTGGTTTTCATGTTGAGAGTTTAATTGAGTGCTTTCTAAAACCTGCAAAAGCCCTGAAAAAGAGTGCCAAGCCACGCTGTTGTGTCCACTCCTTCCTTCCACACACACAGGAAGCTGGCTGGCAGGAAACCCAGCGTAAAGTTACAGTTAAATAGAAGGGGGTGCACTGAAATTCCTCTGCTTATCGTCCCAGCTGCTGGCTCTCAGTCTTGAGCGTGGCTGCTATTTCCAGATTGTTTGTCATAGTTGAAATAGTACTTTTCATCCCGGCCCATTTGAAGTGGGGCAGGCCGGTGGCTCTGATGGGTGGCACTTCAGTGGAGGGGAAAAGAAAAATGGAGGAAAATAGCTCTCTATTATAGTCCACACGCAACGATGAGCTGGACTGGTAACACCACAACACCAGGCTCTTTCCATGCTGAAGGATATTTAGGATCTTTGCTCTCACTGCTGTGTTTGGCCTCATTCGGTGTCATTTCGTTCTGTTCTATTAACTCACTTTACTGCAGCGGGGGTCGACACAGGGAACGCCAAACTTCTCTGTGAATGTTTTTTTTGGAATGTTAATGATGAGCCGTTCAGTATTTAGTTTACTGAATCAATTAGATTGTGGTTGGCTGTAATTATGTGCTGTAAATCACAGCTGTTGTCAAGTCACAGTTTTTAATTGTTCAAGACGTGAATGGGTTTAAATTGTGTAAAACTTACTCTGGATTCAATGTTTCCACCAGTACACTAATAATAATTGAATATATGTGGAAATGGGGTCCAGAAATGTTCCCACGAGGCAGTTAGGATCACATCCAGGCTGCTTTCTGTGTGTGATAATGAGCAAGAGGATGTGTGTGCAGTCATGGCTGATGCATTGTATTGATCCAGCCTCTTTTTTAGGGTCTCATGTACGAAGGTCAGGGTCACTGCGACCTCATCTGTCTCATTCTTGTGAACGCAACATCTTAAAAAACAACTTTGTTCACCTGGACACAACAAAAAAACTTTTTATATTTTGGTCGTCGAAGGTCAAGGTTACTGTGACCTTGCATCTGTCATCTTTCCAGATGTGTTGTCTCAAGAACTTCTTAAAATTTGGCACAAACGTCCACTTGGACTCAAAAAGTCACCGATTTGGCTGTAACTCAAGAATTTATACACAAATTATGACAAAACTTCACACAGATGTCTAACAGGATATAAATAATGAAGTGATGACATTTTCTACCCCAGAGGTCAAAGTTCAGATTCACTGTGACATCATCATGTTTTAACGTCATATCTCAGGAACAAAAGGGGAGACATTTGGTCAGATACTGAATTGGTGACTCTAATCTTGAAACTGTGCTGATTGTATAGATCTTCTGTGTGTGAAGCATCCATGTTTTCACTGACATGATGGAGACTGTCAGAGACACTGGACTGGTGGGCGGAGTCATAATACTGCAAGGTGGCCCATTCCAGTTTTTAGTAGCACATTTATTTTCTTACCTCTGATCTGAAGACTATTTATTGATTTGTTTTTAATTCACCAAAAGATCATTTACAGTATTTTTCTGTTGCAGAAAATGTAAAGATAGTTTAAAATCTCTGCACTTCAAAGTGATTTACAACCATGTTAAAAATAGTAAAACTGTAATAAAATAGAATAAAATAAATCATGACCAACAAGACAATATTGATAAAAATGGCAGTGTAAAACAGCTGAAGGAGAAGTGGAGGATGTGAGGGCAAGTTTTTCTGCAGAGAGCCAGAAACAGCCTCGCAGTGATAAAATCTATCAATAAGATGTGAAACCTGAATCTGACATCGCTGCCTGTAGCAGTTGCACAACATTGCGTGAAATTTTCAAAGAATCTGTTGCATTCCAAACTTCTGTGACTCGTCCACTCCACAGAAACCACAGTGGTGTTTTCCACCCCAGAACATATTTCTCTCACTCCACACGCATCTCGTTTGGCTCGGAGACGCTCACCAGCTGGCCCAGTTCACCATTTTACACCACACTTGCACCACATCCATGTCACCGCCGAGAATTCAGATTTGGAGTTGATGTGGAATTCTCATGCACTTTGATTGTTATTGCCCGTCAGAAGAAGCCTCTTCCTGCTGCTTGTTTTTCTCTCTTCCGTCTCTTTGATGGTATATGGTTTGGATGGGATGTTGTTTTTGGATTCTTGCAATGCTTCACACACATCGCACACATGCGTGTGTGCAGCTCGTGGTGTCACTGACGCTCATATGTAGGGTTTGAAGCTGCAAACTCAATTTGACCATCAGGTGCTGAAACAAAATACAGCTGATGTGATTTGCAGGTGGGGACACGGTTTACCCCCCAGTGTTGAGAGATCTCAGACCTCACGCTGACTCATCCCTTAGCTCGTGTTTCCAGAGGTACTTTCAAAAGCCTGTTTCAGGCAGGACATTTGTGACTTCACCTCTCTGTCAAAGTGATGGTCCGTTATGTAAATGTTCCTCACAGACATTCTTGTATTTGTCTCCTGGTGCGTGGGAGGGAGCTGTGACGCTGCTGAAACTAATGACATGAAGGACGAAGAGTTTTCAGTTCTTTCATAAGTCAGATTTCCACCCAGATGTTCTGCAAATTAAAACAGAATTTTCAGAAAATTAACAAAAGAAAATGCAAATGAATGAATCCTTATATCCATCACTGCTATGCGAGGATTAGAAACTGGGTGCATGGAGGTAAACAGCTGGTGTTGAAAATTCTCCAGTCAGGTGCGTTTTAACCATAGAAGAAGAGGATGAAGAAGTACTTGATGGAAATATATTCACGATAAAATCAGCACGTCATCGGCCAAATGAGTTGTATCGGCACACTGGATATCGGCAATGAGAGGCAAAGTGTTTCAAAAATTAAGATTTCTCACTAAAATAAGTCGAGCTGAACTCTGACTCTTGTTCACGCCTCAACTCCGCCACTTTCTCCTCCTCCTCCACAGTCCAAGAGATCCCAGACTTTTTTTATTCTCACACTGGAAACTTGTCCGCGACAGTATAATCACTTAAAAAGTTGTTTGGCCTGTGTGAGTCTTACTTCCAAATGTCGACACTCACATCGTAGCCGCACATGACTAACACCTCTGTGCTCTCAGTATCCACACAGTGCAAGAAACTCTATAAGTGTAATTTGAATGGCTGAATGAAGTTCAACAATTTAGCAGAGGGGTACACTGTGCTTCATTCCACAGGCTGAATGTAACAATGTAGCTGAGGGGGAGTTCTTGTTCCTGTTGTGTGTACGCTGAGCCAGAATGGGGCCAGCGCTCATTAGCAGCCAGCCAGGGGCCTCATACTGTACATGACTGAATGGCCTCCATCATCCCTCCCCCTCCCTCAAATTATTATGTCACCTGCCATTGTTTGGAAAGGCTGTCTGCGTGTGTGTGTGTGTTAGAGAGAGAGAGAGAGAGGGAGAAAGAGAGCGACAGAGTGTGTGTGTGGGTTCATTTGTTCTCAGTTCATTCAGGCCAGAAAGAATTCAGACAGATGAACAGAATCAGCATAATCCGGTCAACAAAAGTTGATTTTTAGCATTTCTGCTGCTCTGATGGCTGAACACATGTTTGTCTGTCAGTCGGTCCACAACTTTGGTCCTGACTGATCAGCCCCGTTTCCACCAAGCAGTACAGTATAGTTCAGTTTGCTTTTTTCCCGTTTCCACTGTGGAAAGTTGTGGATGGTCCCAACAGCAGCGTCCTTAGCGTCCCCATGTTTGGTCCCCCCTCTGTTGGTACCTAGCACACAGATCTGCTACTAAAAGGTGGAGCTAGAAACCCTGCAGTCTGATTGGTCAGTAGAGGACGGTCACTCTGCTCAGGGCTGAGTTGTGTCTGGTTTTGAGGCTCATGTAACCACTGTTCATACTGTGGAGGGTTTTATTAGTAAACTTGTCACTCAGTGCACGAGGTGACGACATGAATCAAACACATCTCACTGTGACAACTTTGACCATCACTTTAGTTTTTATATGACACACACTTTTAGTAATGACTTTAAAAATAGATTAATGTGGAGCGGATTATGTGAAGGTCATATATTCTAATCCTCACTTCCTGTGGGCTACAGCAACACTAAACCCCTGAGCTTGCCTGAGAAGGACTAAATGCACAAAGCTGCTATTTTTAATTATCCCATGGAGAGAGACTCTCACTGCAGCCTGTTCTGTTTTGTTCTGAAAATGTGGGCGTGCAGCCTCGTTCTGTGGACGATAAACCAGGTGCAGACTTCCATCTGTGTCACCGCTGATCGCCATATCGCCCACCCTCTAAGCTGAGAGGATGAATCCCTCAGACTTGGGTAAACCCCTGACTGTAACTCTAGCACCACCAGCAGATAGACACGTCCGCCCATGGGTTGCATGTCTTCCCCTCAATCAGTGAAATTCACGCAGGTGATCAAATGACAAACTAGTGCGACGTGCTGTGAGAGAGTAGATATTATTATATAGACCGCCCCTCTAGGTCTGAGTGCAGAGCCACAGCTCAGCTGGAGACACAACCTCAGCTGTACATTTACACTCATCATTGTTGTGTACATTGAGTGACGCAGGGCAAGGCGAGGAAATCAGAGACCGGAGAATCAGCCTGCACAATAAACCCAGTGATCTGCACACAGAAACACTCCATGACTCCATGTGACCACATAATGGACTCTTTAAACCCTAAGAAGCTCAATTTAGGGTACAAAGCAGGTTTCAGCGTTACTCTTGATTATTCACTCCATTCATTATGCACACTCTCCACATCACACACACACACACACACGCAGTGGAAGCCTGCTCCTCTTTAGAGCATCAAAGATGAGTGTAACAGACCCAGTGATGGAATCCAGATACCCCTGTGTCAGGCAGCTGAGGAGACACCACCGGAGGGGCTGCTCTCTTTCTCACACACACACACACACACACACACACACTGATAAGCGAGTGCTTTGGTTTTCATCGGCCTGCGTCAGGCCTGTCAAGTACCCTCACTTTCCTTCAAGTCTCCTAATGTCTGCCAGCAGTGGTCAATTTGGGCGAGTGTAACAAAGGGGCTGCCGGCTGGGGGGGGGCAGCAGGGACTTGAAGAGACAGCTCCAAATAAGGACAGGGATACAGCAGGATTTAAGACTCTCCTCATTAGTCTCTCAGCTCGGTACAATACAGACACAGTTTGAAATAAAACAGTGTACAGTACAGAACTTTACACTTCAGTTGTACATTAGCGCAGCAGCCCAGACACAAGAGGAAACTGTCGTCATTCTATGTTTCTGCAAACCACAGATATGTTACATTTGTATGTTTCGTACATGTATCAGCGTTTCGAAAGTGACGAAGAGTTGGAGCTGACTTTATCATTGGGAGGTGGAGGGGATGGTGGGTGATGCAGACCTCTGTTTGAGACCAACAAACAACAAAAACAGTTGTTTTTAGTAGAGCTGCCCCCGACTGAGAATGTTCCTAGTTGACCAATAGTTGAGGCCATTAGTCGACTAGTTGCCCACATGTTTACAATATTAATGTAATCATTAGATTATATATTTTGGTGGTTTGAATTGTTGTTTCTGTGACTCAGCTACCAGTGAAGTCTTGCTGACTAATGATCTTTCTGGTTGACTAACATTGGGTCGACTGTTAGGGGGCAGCCCTAGCTGTTAGTGACCCGTCACTGTTCAGCGATAGTGCTATAAATCCATTATTTTTCGTCATGACATCATTGCGCTTCCTGCCATGATTGTGCCTGAGTGTTTTTTGTGGCTTAACTTAACCACGTAGTTGGTAAAACGTTAAGTTTCAACATATCCGCTACATAATGACATCGAAACATAATATATCCATGGTTTGCAGAAATATATAATGCCAACAGTTTTTTGGTGAGTCAGTTGAGTGTAGTGATGGCCAAATGAAGCCTCATGAAGCATGTTCTTTATTTTCTGAGTGAACACGATATCTCAAGAACACCTCAGGGAATTTCTTCAAATTTGGCACAAACATCCACTTGTACTGAAGAATAAACTGATTAGAATTTTGTGGTCAGTCGAAGGTCAAAGGTCAATATCACTGTGACCTTACAAAACATGTTTTTGGCAGCCTCAAGTGGCCATTAGAGAATCTGCAGTTTTTATCTTCAGCTCCAGAGGTTGCCACTTGGGTCAGCATCAGGACTGGGCGAAGGGAGACGGAGCTAGAGTACAATCATTTGTCATATTTGGTGTCAACTGTCCTTAAGAGACTATGATGAATACAGGACAGGAGACAAGAGCGAAGACAGAGATCGTGGATGATAATAGAGCATCCGCTGTGCTACTGCGCCTGACTATATTTTCCTGTTCATTACTGGAAGAGCCCGGCTCAGCATCAGTGTGTTAAAGTGTCGAGTGAAGTCCACATACAAGGAGGGGGAAGCAGCAACGTGAGCCAAGTCTCTTACTGGAACCCAGGGCTGGGCTGTGGTTTGGAGCTCTGGTGCCAGCCAACATCTCTGAGTCTGAGCGTGTTTACTACCTCTGTTTAGCTACAAGACAAGTCGATATTATTTATATGGGTGATGTAAATGTTGCTTTATGTGCACAAAGGATGATGTTTTTCCACAGCACCAAACATCATCCCAAACTTCGACACAGTCTGATGGATGACTGCAACTGTTTCCCAGTTTTCAGTGAATCTTTGCCCCTGATGTTGGTCTTCCCAGAGGACGAACGCTTTTCATTTACTATGACCTTTCCTGTGACGCCATCCTCAGGGCAAACATGTTCACCTCCACTAATGATAATGCTGTAAACTAATGGTAATGCCCTGAAAGCAGTATCACAGCTAACATTGTGCATCTGTCTGCAGATCCCTCCTGCTGCCAACATGCTGCCGAGTTCTCGCCTTGCAAAGAAGCTTGTGACCAGGTATAAACACACACGCTCACACACACCCACGCCCACCCCTCGGCCCCTTATAGTCGGCCTATGAATAGAGGTTTTTGAAGGGGAGTGGTGTAAAGTTTTTTGTCTTTTGGCTCTTTGAAGTGCAGAATAAAAGTTCTGTCTCACCCTCTTTCAATTGGGAGCAGGTGACACTCTCTGCCTCGCTGTCTCTCTCTCCCTCTCTCGGTCTGTCTCTCTGAAGCCTCCGTGTCCTTCTTTATGGTCGTAAAAGAAGCTTTTCTGTGCAAGCAACAAACAGGCAGAGAGTTCAAACCCTTCTCCTGCTTTTGAAGTGGGGCGAAACTGAAGAGGGAGGTTGGACAGAACTTATTGTGCTCTCACTGGCTGACATCACCGCTCTGTGAGCCAAAGAAAGAAAGAAAACAGATAGAAAAAGGCATGAAATGAAAGATGAGGATGAAAAACAAGGACAAAAAGTAGTGGAGAAACGGGAGGGACATCTCAAAAGAAAGAACGTGGGGGGAAGAGAAAGAGAAAGAAAGTGATAAAGATGAAAAAGATGGAGAAGGAAAGATAATGACCTTTTAGAAGTGTAATGGCCTCAAAATACCCTTCAGGGGTTTTGCTCCAGGTCTGGAGTGTGTGTGGGTGTGTGTTTTGGTGTCAGGGTGGGGGTGGGTGTCAGATACACGTTGTAATCACCAGGACCATTTTAGCTCTAATGGAAGCTGCCTTGTGCCTGGTTACACCCAGAAAATGAGCGGTTCTTCAAAGGTTCTGTGATTATATAAAGACTCTAATAGCCCTTTTTTAAATAAAGATCCTAATGTGGTTTCAGGCTGTTTTGATACTGTTGGTTCGGTGCATAAAAAAAAAAAAGTAAGTAGATTTAGGCGGGATTTTACTCTCCCTAAGTCTCTTTTGTCTTCAGTCGGTCCTCTGAATGCTCTGCGCCGGCGATGGCTGCAGCCAGAGGCATAACGTCTTTGCGTTGTCCGTCTGTCCCATCCTTGTGAAAGCGTTATCTCAAGAGCGCCTCAAGGGAATTTCTTCAGGTTTGGCACAAACGTCCACTTGGACTCAACAATGAGCTAATTATTTTATTGTGTTCATAGGTCAATCAAGGTTAGTGGGACCTTGTCTGTCTCATTCTCCTGAACATGTTATCTCAAGAACGTCTTGAGAAAGTTCTTTCAAATTTGGCACAAAGGTCTGGAGGATCAACTAATTAGGTAGTAAGGGTCAAAGTTCAAGGTTTCTTTGACCTTGCATCCTTCTCATTCTCATGAATGCAATATCTCGAGAACACCACACAAACATTGGCACAAACATTCACTTGGACTCAACGATGAAATGTTTGGATTCTGCTGGTCAAAGGTCAAGGTCACTGTGACCTTGTCTGTCTCATTCTTGTGAATGTGATATCTCAAGAACACTTAAGGGGAATTTCTTAAAAATTTGACACTAACGTCCACTTGGACTGAAGATTAAACTGATTCGAAACTGGTGCTACAGTATAGAGAGCGATTCTTGAAAAGTTGTTTAGAGCCAACAAATCTCGTAGTTTAAAGGATTCCAGCTGAACACCGCAGGAGTAAACGCTACAGACCTTCATACATATAAAAGGCACTTATGAACAGAATCAGCTGTTTTTAACTTTTGATTGAATAAAAAGCCAGCTGACTCTTAGGCTTTGATGGCACATGATTGGAAGCCACTGCTGGTCTAAAGTGTTTATTCTTAGGCGTGCACCGCTCGATGAGCCCAGCACTGGAGAAGGAGTCTGCCAGCCAGCACTCATTCACCTTTCATACAGACTAAGAGAGTCGTACAAATGACCCGCTTGGCTCGTTGGTTATTGGAGTTGGTCTTTTGTTGCATCGGAGAGAGTTCTTCTTTGATTATCTGCCAACAATCACTGTCGCTCCGTTTGGTGTTGTGTTTTTCTGTCAAAAAAAAAAGCAGCGAGTGAAGTTACTGACAATCTGTGTTTCATTCTTCTGATTCGGTTTGCTCCAACAAAGAGCAGTCCAAGAACACCTGATTACAAACACATTATCAGCACCTGGAGCCTGGCATGGAGGACATGTCCCCATTAATGAATGAGCTCCAAATGTAGTGGTGCACAAACAGAGCTCAGTGCTGCAGAGCCTGAAATGAAACCATTCTCTTTGTTACCCAAAGTGAAATATAAGACGAGGCTCTAGTCATCCAGTGTGGACGGTGGACTGATGCAGCAGCAAAACTGTAACAATAAACAGAAATTCAGCACATTTGTAATGTTAACATACCAAAGCCAACACGTCTAGTGTACACAAAAAGAGTACATTAGGCACAACTCTAGCTGTTAAAGGCTCCACTTTGTCTTTGATGGTGTCTGTCTGCTGTTTGCTGCTGAGCGCCATGAGGATGTCTAAGTCCAATCACCCTTCAGAGGACACTCATTTCGGCCGCTTGTATCCACAATCTCAATCTTTGGGTATTAACACGTAGGTCATGTGCATAGGTGAGGGCTGGGACGTAGATGGACCTGTCAATAAAAAGCTTTGCCGTCTCCCTCAGCTCCCTCTTGAACTCCTTTGCTTCGGGCTAAAATAAAAGCCTCCCCCCCAACACATGGCAGATATGGATATCTATATACTGGATAAAGACTCACAGCTGTGGTGTGTTACGGCCACAGTGGCTTATAAAGCTTCCAGAGGCCATTCGTTCTCTTCAGTCACCAGGAGTTCATGACAGACTTTATCCCCCCTGCAAAAAATGGATTGTCCCAAATAGTGAATTGCAGTTGCGTAGAAAACAGCAAGAGCCCACATTGATTGCTGCGTCAAACAAATGTGACTTATTGATAGGAACGTCAAAGTAGACGTTTAGTTTTTAGGCATGTTAGTGTGGCGGAGATTATTTCTAAAACAGTGCAAAAACACTTGTGCGAAGATCCTTTTTCATCTCAAAATGCCGTTCTAAAATGAAAACGTTATCAGTGTGGTTGTGATCTCAGCCACTGCTGCAGCTCCAGCTGCTCACCACATTGGTTTCACCTCACTGTCTTTACCTCACGTCTCGTCCTCACAGTTTGAAGACCTCTGGCCCTTGATAAACAATACACACTCAGACTGGAGTGCAGTCACCTTCGCCCCTGCTGAAAACTTTCCCAGCTCACAATGGCTGATATTTGTTTATTGTTCATGGTACAGCTTTATTTTCCCACAAACGGACAGACTGAATGAAAAGTCTTTTTTCACATTCCTTAGAGGAGATAAAAATCATGACACTGCGACAGCAGACCGTCAAGCATCTTTGGTATTCTTTGCCTATCAGTTTTCACAGGCCGTGTTTGGAATCACTGCGATGTCTAATAGCTGTGGAAGAGAAGACTCCTCTAATCCTCCCGGCAGTTTGAGTGTGTGAAGCTGTAAATCTCACCCACTTGGTTTCATGACTTCACACTTCAGCCAGAGACTGTTGGCAGTGGCTTCATTCTCACAGGCTCTCGCCTTGTATGTTCACACAACACTTGGATGTGTTATGGCTAAGAGTGTGTGTGTGTGTGTGTGTGTGTGTGTGTGTGTGTGTGTGTGTGGATACACACCACAAACTTGGATGTCTCATTGAGCATACCTCTGAAGTGTTGGGCCTGACAACATTATCCAACCCTTTCCCATGGCCTGAACACATTCCTCTGGTTAGGAAACATTAGACATGACCAAAGGTGCAACCAGTACATTTAAACTGTCTCATGGATCAAAGTGAACATAAGAAACTGTATGTAGTGATCTTCATCACTTCCAGTATCTCAGTGAGGGAACTGGAAGCATTTTTCCCACTGCAAATTCCAGTGTCAAAGTGATACCAAGAGCGCTGAGGAGCATCCTGGATCATTTACGGTAACAGAACCATTTCTCCTGAGAAGAACCGAGTCAGAGGAGCAATTTGGAATCTGACAGTGAATTGATTTGACCCCTTTAAACCTAGTCCTGGTGTGTCCAAAGTTTTGATGAGTGAGTGCCAGTTCAGGGAGCCAGCATATCATTCAGGAACATATGATGTTGGTTACTTCCACCAAGCATTCCCACACACACTCTCCATCACTGAATGGCTTACCACACTTAGCGGTTTTGTGAGCTCCCACATAGCTTATCCAACTTGTTCCCATCCCAACTTGTCAAATGCTGCCATTTTGTGATTGGACCTACATGTCTAAATATGACAAGTAAGGTACCCTCCTGCGTTCTTTTTGGATGTTATGCACTTTTGTTTTCACAGGAAATGTTTCTACTCATGACACTCATACAGTCTTTTTCCAAACTAAACTTAAATCTTTGGTGAAACTCCTAGATATTAAGTTTATTTTCTCAGGTTTTGGGTGTCAAAAGTCGTGGTTTGGTTGAGAAAAAAACATCATAGTTTGGGCTAAAATTCACACGCGAAACAAACAGTAGGTTCCCGGGTGAAAGTCGGGGGTTTGTTTAAGTCATCCACGACCCCTCCTGCCTGCGCTATACAGACTTTGTTGCTCTTGATAGTACAGTAGTTGTTGTATTGTGTCACTCTAGTCTGCAGCAACAACGATTCAAACTAATCTCTGTCAGAGAAAACTGATCTGAGTTCAGACTGTTTACTTACAGCACAGCTACACTCACAGATAACTGAGCCTCCTACCTGCCTGTCAAACACTATCAACCCACAAACCTTCTCCAGTCCGGACTGAGTGGAGTCCTGCGGGGTGAAGCTGTGAAGGCTGCGAGCGGAGCTAGCTGCTAACAGCCACCGCTGCAACTAACAAACTCCACAAATCCATTCAGCAGCTCCACCATCCACAGTCACACACACGGCTGATTATTTACTGCTGAATTACAGCTCACAACTTGCACCAACGGCTGACGCTGCTCCAGTGTGAATATTTTTACTGGCTAATGAAACGTCCTGGCACCGACTACTTACTGGAGTTTAGCAGCCTGACGCTCATGCAGCATTTGAAGATAATTGCAAGCACGGACGCTCTTGGATTTCGATGTCTGATAGTCCACCATGAACATTTCTGTTATGTCTTGTCAACAGAAATGAAGCATAGATTTCACCTTGGTTTTTATTATCAAGATCTATTTTTAGCTCATAAATGGAAAAAAGGTTGTTGACGAAAAATTTTTGTCACAGTTTTCGTCAGCAAACTGATGTCTGTGTGTTTAGTTTTGACTCTCTGAGAGAAGATGCGGCTCACTTTCAGGTGCACATTGTGTTCATTTACTGGTAAATGTTTCATTGGGTTTCTTTCTTGCACACACACGTGGATTCACAAGTCGTTGTATTAATTCTGTATTTTGCTTCTGTCTCACAGCTCGCCACTATAAAGAGTGAGTCTCGTCTAAAGCATCTCCTCCAGAGGTTACCCAGTTACTGTCCAGAGTTGATGGTGAGTCTGCTATATTTATTCATTATTTATTCATGACACCAAGACAACTCCCTTCTTTACCTGGTTGTGAAATCATTTACCAATTCAAATATACATGCAGTGAGATGAGACCGATCAAAATGGAATCGTGAATGAATGAATGAATAACGGATGATGTATTAAGGGGTTAACTCTGGCTGTAGTGATTTGTTGTTCAGAAGGTTACTGTTTGAAATGTTTTAATCCACTCTCACGTATGTGATTATTTAGGTAACTGATATCATGAAAATATACATTTGTCGCAGCCCTACTTAATGGCTTATTTTGTCTGTTTATTTTATGGCCGTATAAATGAACAAATACCAGTGACTGAGCCCACGAAGGGTCGAAGATGGCCCTGGAATAAAGCGTACAGTGATGAGTGAGGGCTTTGCAGTAGTGATGGCCAAATGATGTTCATAGAATAAAGAAAATGCTTCATGAGGCTTCATTTGGCCATCACTGCTTTACAGTTGTAATAAATCTCAGCGCACTATGATATGCAGCATCTAACATGTGCAAACAATGTGCAGATGCGTTCAGGTACAACAGATCGCCATAATCCAGAACCGATAAAATCGTAGCAGTAACCGGTTTTCTTCTGGCCTCAAAGGAGAAACAGGACTTGTTTCCGAAATAAAACCTTAACTTCATCTCAGCTTTCTAAGAAGATTACCATCATGAGGTTTAAAAGGCAGGAAGTCATCAAACAAATACAGAGATATTTGTAACTTGAACAAAAACTTCACGAACAGATCAGAAAAATTGTAGGCTGACAGTTCAAGTGACGTCGGGGGACACTGGTATTGGGTTGAATTTAGGGTGACCAAAACCAAGTGTCAGGACATCATCTAATCCCAGCGTCAATTTGGCGTAGAACACTGACAGCAGATGACATTGATATTTTGTTGGTTTTAAGTTGTGTTGTTGAGTAAAATCCAACGTCCTACAAACGTCTCATGTCTGAGCTTTTTATCCCTTTTTAATGCAACAACGTGAATGAGTCATAAGTTGCGGATGGGAGGAAAAGGTTGGAGATCGCTCACTGGCTGAATGAAGTGTGATGTCCAGTGTGAAAATAATAACTAGAACTACAAAAACTCAAATTCAGTAATTATTTAATGTAGACGTTGCTGTGTCGCTGATGGTTACATCTTATGTGAAGACAGAATTAGCATCAACTCTCTAATTAGACCTAAATAGGAAGTGGGTTGGTGGTTGTGGTTACCAGAAGTACTGGAGCACCTGGTTAAACCACACACACACACACACACACACACGACTAATTAGAAAGCACAGAGCCTGGTTTGGTGCTGGTCTCGTCTCTCTCTCCATGAGCCATTAGAAACACACCAGTAATTAGACTGAGGCGGTTTTTAAATGAGCATGTCTCCTTTTCTAATTTTGCTGAACTGAGGCTTCACTTACAACAGCAGGGAAGTGACAGAAACTATTTAACTCACAAGCGTAAAAGTGTATTCTTGACCTCAAAAACAGTCATTGACACAAAAATCCCTAATTCAGTTTACTCAGTTGTCATGGAGATGTGTTAGCTGTCATCATGGGACCTAAGTGTCAGCTCACAGGAGCATAAAGACGGCAGTGTACAAGATGATCAGGTGAGGAGCCTCCCACACAGAGCACAACATCCTGTTAATGAAGAGGAGGGTAGAGGGGGGGCAAAGTGATGACCGTCACAACCAGGACAGACACTGCTTAATGAACAGAAACAACAAAGTGATGCCTGTCAAAGCCAGAAGACACTGAAACAAAGCATCATCTCAATGAGTGTCAGTTGCTGTGAAGACATGAAAAGAGTTAATGACGCTGTGGGCTAATGGGCATGTAGCTACTTCCATGTTTCAGATGATACGTCATGTTTGTAGTCGACCAACGAAGATGAGTTTACATATCACCTTGGGTTCGTCCTTCACCTTCTCAAAATGATCCCGACATGTTATTAACTAGCCTGTGGAATAACCGCAGGTACCAGCCCTGGAAATTAGGGGCCGCATACATGCTGCGTCTTTAAAGGGAAATTTCGGTTTATTTCAGCTTGTCTCCTATCGTCCTAAATTTGTTTCAAGTGACTAGTGACATAAAAATAATAGTTAGCATGTTAGCTGTTAACCTAGATACAGCTGTGGCGCATAGTAGCGTCAGACCTGTTAAAGCGTAAGTGAAAGGGCATACTTCAAGTGCAAAGCGCCTCATATCGTTAGGATAAATGTCAGAGAACATATAGAAAACCACATGTAAACGTGTTGTCTTACCTTACCGGTGTGCTGCCATGTTTGTTTGTTTGCTTTCCAAAACACGGCCGAAATATCGCGAAAACAAGCAGCGATCTCATCTCATGCTGTGACATGACTAGTTTTCAGAGCTGTTTAGAGGAGCCCATGGCTGCTGACTGTTGGGACAAGCTTTCAGGAGTCAGAAATTAGCATCACATGTCCTTTCCTAACGATGACTGTGAACAAGCCAGAGCCCTAACAAGCTCATTAAGGTCTGAGACCCTGGTAAAAGTTGTCTGATGGCTCAAACGTTTGCACGGTGCTTCTTTTTTCACTCTTATGTTGTACAAGAAAAAAAAATACACTGATCTTGCTAAGAATGTTGAAAATTAACTTCATGCCTTATGGAGATCAGTTCGTCTTCTACCTAATTAACTATTTACAGTAAATAAAATTTTGCCCATACTTTTGCATGCCACCGTAACTATGCACAGATTCTGAGTGTTTCATTCATAATGGTTTAATTGAGGCCTTTTTCTGACCTGAAGAAGGAAACTGTGAGAGAGACACTGCTAACCTGGTCTAATGTAGATATTCTCCATCATATCAGCCTCTATCAGACACGTATGAACAAAGGCTTTCAGGGTAGACTGGAGAGATTTCTGCTTTAGCTCATCTGAACTGCAGCATTACTCTTCCTGTCATGTTGTTGCCTTGTTGGCCCCTGCTTCATCACAAATCATGTTTATGCTTCATGTAAAGACGATGTTACTCCTCACTCGGCCTCATAAATGATGCTGACGCCTGCTGACGGGATCCTTTGTTCCCCAGCCAAGAGACACGGGGGAGTGTTAACAGTGACGTGGCTACTCTACACACACGATCTTGTAAAAGCAGAAGAGCATGAAAGCAATGTCTTTTTTAACACATTTCTATTTCCATGTTTCTCTGTGCTGCTGTGCCTATCTGTGTCTCTGCCCCTCAGGCAGAGGAGACAGACGAGCTTGTTTGTGATGATTAATCCCACAACTTTTCACCACAAAGCCAACGGGAGGTTCATAGGATTCATATGTTTCTCTGTGTTCCAACACTGTTTTCATCCAAAGACTGTAATGTGTGTTTTCTGTGAAATTGGAGAAACCAACCTTTTACATCTGCAGCATCTCAGACAATTGTACAGTGTGTTTTCTGTAATTACTGGATAATGAGTCTTCCCGTAGCCCAAAGGGTTTCTCATCACATACCAGAAAATGATTCACAGCCAACCCGAAGTATGTACATAAGACATGTTTAATTATAAGATAGTCACATGGTTAAGCATTAATGTGATACGTAATTGATCAGGCTGTTCTCATGAACCGTTCATACGTATACCTATGGAAAGTTATGGACCTGAATTCATATTAATCCCGTGTAATTTATGTATAACCCACGTAATCGGGAAGGTTGCGATCAGGTAATGAATGCACTGATGAGTCAAGAATGTAAAAGTGTAAAGAGCTAAACTCCAGATAAGGAGGCAGGTTGGGGTCAGACAACACAACACAGGACTTTCCCCCAGGAGACCAGTGTTTGTGTCCCGTGTGCAACTAAGTACATATTTTGTTATTTCAAGGTACATTGTCACTGTGTTTCTTTTCTGAAACCTAGCCTACGTAGGATCAGGTTAAGTACGCAATGTGATAACACCCAACCATGTTTTTTTTTCCCCAGACGTAACCTACATAGTTTTACTTGCCATAACCTAACCTATGTTACTTTACGTTAAGTACATAACGTGACGATGCCCAACCATATTTCTTTTCCTAAACCTAAACTATGTAGCTTTACTTGCATTAAACTTACCTACGTTACTTTACATTAAGTACATAACTTAACGTTAAGTACACTACGTATCAGCACCTAACCATGTTTTTTTCCCCAGACCTAACCTATGTTACTTTACTTGTCTTAACCTAATCTACGTTACTTTATGTTATGTACCTAACGTGACAACGCCCAACCACATTTCTTTTCCCATACTGTATCTAACCTACAAAACTTTACTTGCCTTAACCCAACCAACATTACTTAACATTAAATACGTAACTTAACGACAAGTACAGAACATAACAACACCTTAGCATGTTTCTTTTCCTAAACCTAAACTACGTAACTTAACCTAACCTATGTTATACACCCAACCATTCTTCTTTTCCTAAAGCTAACCGACGTAGCTTCACTCGCTGTCAGCTCACCTACATTACCTAAAGTTAAGTACGTATCATGAAGTCACCAGACCATGTTTCTTTTCTAAACCTAATTGATGTAGCTTTACTTGTCTTGACCTAAAACACATAACTTTACATTAAACACCAACTTTGTTTACTTTCCTAAACCTAATTTAAACCTAATATTTTGCAACATGACACCTAAAAATGTATATTTCTCATTATGATATCAAACTCTGTGTAGCATGCTTAAGTTCTCAGCTGCTGAACTTGCCATTGTTGCTTCAAAAACTTTTAATTAGAGCATGTTTCATTAAACCTCAAGTCGTCCGACATCAACCTTTTCTTCTGTTTTATCTTCCAGAATGAACTTTGGATGTGCATCAACTCCACACTTCCAGGTAAGAGAAGAGTTCTTATATTAAACCTTGTGTGTGTAGCATGTAAAAATTTCTGACTTTGGCATCTCTGAGAAGCAGGGCCTCATTTCATGTGCATGTTTTTGTTGTTTTAATAAAGTTATGGTGAATATTTTGTTTAAAATTAAATTATGCATATATTTTGGATGAACATGATTATTGCAGGCCTCCATTGGCGCCGGTGAACAGCAGACAGACACAGTAGGAAACTAGGTGGTGAACACGATGGAGCAGATAGTAGCTAAAGAGGCAGATTTTTCCCTTAGAAGTTGGTGGAGACCAAAAAAGAGCTAAAAGAGAATGAATACTGGATTTAAGTTTGTAACTGGATATTCACCTGGTTATGGACCGATGCTAGGTGGTAATAAAAAAGATGATTACAGCTATAAAGATTTGGCAATCAGGTTATAATTCTGGTGTTACAATGAGTTATGATTGTCTTTTAATGTGATTATATATTTTGTCTATTTTGTAATGATGTGAAAAATTATTTAGAAAGCATAAATAGTTTGGTGACTCTGTTATTTCACTATGGAGGAAGAACAAAGTCTCAAATCGATCTGACTGTGCCTATAATGAATCAAAAGGAGACACCGAGACTCTAACATGACATTTAATCCGAGCTGTATCTACTGTGTGTACGTGGCTGCATGAGAAGTAATGGTAGCAAGTGAAGCTGTTAAAGCCGAGTGCAGAGCGAGCTGGTCCTGACCAGAGCAGAAAGCAGGCGATGGATCAAAGGCTTAAATCCTGCCGCCTGTGTTTGGAACAAATCTACCTGTCAGAGGCCTAATAGCCTCCAGATTGGGAGGTATTGTTATAAACACTGGCGTCCAGACAGCCTCGGGAGTCTATAAAGCATGAGCCCGCCTCCCTCAGATCCTCTCTGAGTCTGAGATATCATCGATTCTCTGATGTTCACTGCATTCCACGAGCTTTTAGGGACTTAGTCTGTTGGTGTAATCACTTCTCCTCAATTAATTATTTCCTTCATTTCTCAGAACTGTTTTTCTTAACTCTTACAACATGCTGCGGAACTTTGTGGAGCTTAACATACATATAGTACGTTTCATAGCAGGGGTCGAACGGTACACACAATCCACAGCTCGGTGCAGCAGAGAAAACTAAAGAAACACAGACGCTAACTTTTGTGGTCGATTATATATCCAAACCATGCTAATGAGGTTTTATGGTGATGTTTTATTAGTTTTTAAATAGTTCCAAATCCCTTTTTTGTGTTTTTAGAACCTATATAATCCCTTTTTAATGTTTTCTATCTCAACATTTATGTTTTTAAGAAGCTAGCAATGAATATAGCACTTTCTAAAGTTTCTTTCCATCCGACAATGAGAGAAAATGCCCCTCGCGTTCCCCAAAATCAGATAAGAAGACTGATATCTTTTGTCTCTGTATCTCTGTGCTGAATGCATAAACACTTTACTTTTTATGCACATTATAGGGCTGCCTCTCATCTGTGGCTCATCTGTTGATTGAACTTTGTGAGGTGTTGCCTCTGGCACTGTTCTGACTTCTGGCATGAGCATGAAAGGACCACATGTCGTTTATAGTTTTATATTTTATCAGTAATATTGAGTGTCACGTTTTCTTCAAAATCAGTGTTGACGCAAAAATAGGACTAATGAAACTGTTGACCTCCATGTGTAAATCTGGTCACTGTAGCAGCAGTGGTACATTTGAAAATGCCTCTTTCCAGAAATCATGATCTGGATACTTGAGATAATGTTGAATTTTTCCCTATAGACCACCATTATAAAAGAGACTTAAGTAAAACTGTTGTTGTTATGTTATGATCTATGAGGGGATTACATTTGTAAGACTTTCCTGGAGCCGAGGAAAGTGATTTTAAAATCCGTCATGTCATCATGATATAGATAGTGTAAAGTGCTGCACACCAAAACAATTTGGGCTGATAAAAAGCACGACGGGTACAAGGAGAAACATGCATTTTTGATTTGGGCGTGAACTGTCCCTTTTGCCAGTGGAAGTCGGTCTAACAAAGGACATCTTTCAAATGCCTTTTGATGTCACTGTGAACCGACTGTCGGTTCTTCCCACTGACATGTAACTGGATTAGTGTCAGGCTTTGTTAATGGAATAAAAATAAGTCCTGTTCGACGTGTCTTTGTTGCACCGAGCAGAAATGTGGGTACCGGGCAGCCAAAGCATTAGACGGGAAAAATGTCCGAGGTTGTCTGAGTGCATGCTTTGCTGTGATTGGTGCATAGATGCTGGACATCGGTCAATTGTAGCAGAGGCAGAAAAGACTCAAGTCACCACAGAAACTTTTTCTAAATAAATAAATCACTTCCTGTGTCCCATCTCTTTCGGGCAGTACCGCCTCCAAATGAGCAGCTGTTGTAACTTTGTGACGTTGTCCTTGTTTAAAAAATGCAGTGTGAAAGTGAACGGAACCAAATGAAGGTGTGAAATTTTTCAGCATTCCCCGCCCAATCAAACTGAGTCTCCCGATCTATTCTGGTGTGATTGCGCCCTTAGTCTGGCCCCGTCCCTGGGACCACTTTGCCCTGGGAAACCCTACCACGGGCTATTAGTCCTGGACAACTCAGCTCCCAGGATTACGGATTACTTTGCTCAACCTGCTGACCTGGTGACCCAGCTTCTGAGAAGCGGTTGAAAATGGATGGATGGATGAAAGAAGTTGCACCATGAACACTTTATTAGCGGTGGACAACACATGTATCAGGCTTTTAATAAAGACCAGTATTGTCTTCATAAACGATTCAGTCTCCATAAAATAGATACACATAACATTATGTTTGATTCTGTGGTGTTTGATTCGTCTCCAGGAGTATCCAGGAAGTCAGACGGCTGGGTGGGACTGGGCTGCTGCGAGCTGGCCATCTCAGCTGAGTGTCGCAGGGAATGCAGACAGGTGAGACACAGTGAATGCAGCATGTCTGACTTTATTTGTAACAATGACTGCCCTAACATGCTCAGACCTATAGGTCCACCTACGCAGTGTTTGCTCCTCTATTTACATGATGTCATTTCCTCTTCCTTTATAGGCATCGTCTAAAAATGACATAACGAAAGTATGCAAGAAAGTCACAGAGGTAAGTCCAGTGCATTTAATCTGAGAGCAAATTAAATGAATTATGACAGTCGCTTTGGTGGATGACGTGTGATGCCGCCGTGTTAACAGCTTGAGTTACAGTATGTTGGGTCGTCCTCTGAAAGAATATGCTTCATGAGGCTTCATTTGGCCATCATTGGTGAAAAGTCCCAGTGCTGTAACACTGTATATCATCACTCATTGATGCTTCCTCTCCAAAATGCAACTGTTTAATAATATTTTATAAGTCTATGGTTAAACATATTCATCTTAATGACTGATAGAGCGGTGGTTCCCAACCTGGGGATCCCCGCGAGACCCCAAGATTAATCTAAGTGGTCACAACATGGTCAAAGGAACCAGAAAGATCATACAGGGTATTAGTACATCTTTAGGCCTCCATCAGTCTGACAGCTGCTCTTGACTCACATCCTTTCTTAGGCCAGAGTCCTTTGATTTAGTCATTGTAAACAGTCACTGCATCAGAGCTTTAAAATGCGTTTTTGTTTCACACTCTGTTAAAGTATATCACCCACAACTTTGCTCTTCTCCCTCCAGAACTCCCTCTACAGCTGCATCACCAAAAATGAAAGTGAGTGGTCTCACACACACACACACACACACACACACACACACACACACACACACACACACACACTCACTCTCAAGATAAACAGCGAAGATGCCAACAATTGCAAACACTGATCTCATATCTCCTTCCAGCCAATAAATACATAAGCCCATCAAACACACCACTATCTTCTCAGACCAGTAGATGGGCTTGTTTGTATTCTTTCTCTGTCTCATACACACACACACACACAGAACAGTGTTATTTGTCCGACAGGATATGAGGTCAGTAACTTCCTGTTGAGAGGTTTGTTGTTTTTATAATCAAATCTGAGTGTTTATCTGCCTGAAGCTGAATTCAGTCTACAGTGCAGGAGTCTGAGCAGCGCTCACATTATTCAGCACAGAGTCTGAATAACTCACACATTAAAATGGTGTAACCACTGTAACACTTCCACTGGCCTCCATGCTGCTTTCTTCAATTTACTATGCTGTTTTCTGGCGTGCTCATGACGCTGAATGTGACACAACAGAAAAAAAAAATGGAAAGACATATTCGTCCACTGCCAATGAGAAAGGACTCATCACCTACTTTTACTGTGTTCTCCTTGTTTAGAAACCCACATATACATATACATGCTCATGCTTTGGTGGGACAGTAGAGTTGTGCTTCCTGAAAGAAGCCTCCGATGGTTGTATTTAGATGGTTGTATTCAGATTTACTAGTCTCAGAATTTTTTCATTCTAATCAGATTTGGCTGTTCAGTGCGAAGAATCTGAACAGGATTTTGTGTGATTAAAAAAACAAGCCAAGTTAGCGCTCCATGCTAATGCATGCTAAGTAAGCTAACAGCTGAGCTTGAATGTGCAACAACTAATTTTTACTGACACTAGATATAAAACAAAAGCCAGAACCTGTATTGTATTTTATTACTGTGAGCTGTTAACTCACTGCTTTTTACGCATGGGCCACGCTGCCTGTGTGAGCAGCGCTTGTGTCATCTTGTCTGTTTTTTTCTGTGTGATGTGTGAAGTTTTCAGCAAATACAGACAGTGAAAATAGTCTATTGATAATTATATTGATGTTACATCACCTTTAACTACAGTTTTACTGTCTATATCTGTCAAAGACATGTTTAAAATATATTTTTAATTTAACACTTCTTATGTTTGTTTCAAAATAAAAGCTCTCTGACAGCATTTCTGTGGACAGAATCCCCTCATTTGTTAACACAAGGCTTGTTTTATCAAAATACTTGTAGCACCGTGTTGTTGACACTGCAGTGGCTTTTATGGCCCCATAAATGAGGGGAGTACAGGCTTTAACTTGTGTTTCAGCAAGGTAGCCGTCACATACTGCTCATGCAGGCAGTGTGGTGCGGGCATCAGGAGAGGGCAGAAGATAAAGTTATCTCAGAGCCTTAGAGGGCAAAGCCTCTCTTCCTCCTGTTAGCTCCCCTCATCTCTCTTAGACTCACCCTGGCTCTGGGTCTGCAGCTGCCTGTACTGGAGAGCAGCTTGAAAGAGAGGAGCGCTCACTCTACAACTTAATCTGAGGACTGAAACACCGCCAGTACTTGAAGTAAATTTAAAGAATCTCAGTGGACCGAGGGGCCTCTGACTGATGATTTGAATATTTCCTCTTCAGGGGGCAGCCTTAGATAGATTATCCGCTTTCTTGCAGACAGTGGTATCAAGCTTTTCTTCTAACTCTGTGGGAAAGTGAATCATTTCCCAAATTGTTCAAGTATTCCTTTAAGAACCATCAGAGTATGATATTTTAAGTCAGTTCTCTCTTGTTTTCTTCTCACACTGAGCCAATTTGTGTCTTGAAGTATTTCTTTGTGTGTGTTCCTCCAGTGGGCTCCACATGCTGCAGCTATGCAGGGCGTCACACCACCTGCAGGGAGTACTGCCAGGCCATCTTCAGGACCGACTCGACCCCCACCGTGTCCCAGATCAACGCCGTCAAAGATTACTGTCAGAGTCACAGCGCCCAGCTGCTCAGCTGCGTCAGCAACTTCACCAAGTCTTACCCCATACGCAGCCCGATAGACAGTAAGCCCGTCCACACCTCACCTGCACACACACACACACACACAGCTGAGACACACACACACACACACACACACACACACACACAGAGCTGACACAGGCGCACTGCAGACCAACAAGTCGCATTTGTCAGTTTTACACGGAGCATACGCCGGGACATCAGCAAAAGGACATGATGAGATTTAGGCAACAAAAGCATGTAGTTAGGTTTACAACAAAACATCATGGTTTGGCTCAACGTTCACAGAGGAAGTGAACACCAGGCTCCTGGGTAAAAGTTCGCAACCAAAGCCAAGATGTCAGTAATGCACATTGTTAGATTTATGCAACAAAAGCATGTAGTTAGGTTTAGAAAAACATCACGTTTGGCTCAATGTTTATACAGGAAGCAAACATGGGTCTGGTTTGTTGGACCCATCCACCGCCCCTTATAGAGACGTTTAGCCCATGATATTATGTAAAAATCGTCAGTGTTTCAAACTGATCATCCAGCGCCGTGTCATACTGCTGTGACAGGTGCTGTCCAGCCAACTGGCAGCGTTTCATACCACGTGAAAAGTTCCATCCGCCCACTTACAAACTGACACTGCAAGGCGGCATATCATGCTGCTGCGAAAGGTGGCTTTTGGCGTCGCTGTCTATCGCCACAAGTACTACTTGACGACTTTGGAATGACATGGACTGGACACACATGTAAAGACGACAGACTGTAAGTTACATAAAGGAGGTAGTGGGGCATCAAAACCCAGCGTCCTGCCTGTAAGGAGAGGGACAACAGTGAGTGGAGTTCCTCAGTGTTTTTAGGCGAGGGTGGTGTTAGAAGCTACTGATGAACTCAAGCTATGCTATTCAGCGGCGTCCAGCGTGCAGCAGTGAGTACTACTTGCAGCAGCAGGCTGACAGCCAATCATTGGGTCTTGGGCAACCCTCTTTCGTCATGCCAAAGTCTGCGTGGTTTCATTTTAAGTGGGTTAGGAAACACAGTCTTGATAGATTGTTATTTTCGACAAAAAAATATATCATGATATGGTTCATTTTCCAACACCTATAATTTATGCCACCTCTCACATCCAGGTCTGTACTGCTGCGACCGGGCGGAGGCTCCACACTGCCAGGAGGCTTGCCGGCGAATCCTTCGCACCATGAGCACAGAGCATGAGATCATGGAGGGTTTGATCGAGGAGTGTGGCTCCCAGCCTCTCCCTCAGGAACCCATGTGGCAGTGCTTTCTGGGCAGTGCCCACCCTCCCTCCCCACCTGAAGAGGAGACCCCCCATCCTGCCAAGATGGACTGTGCCAAGCTGCACTGCTGCTCCAAGGCTAACACGTCCCTCTGCAGGTACAGCGCGCTGCTCAGAGGAATTCAGTCCATCGCTGCTGTGTGTTGTGAGAGTACAGGTTGAGGTGAAATGTGTTGGCTGTCGTTATAACCCACTGTCTGTCCTCTGCTCTGAAAGGGACATGTGTCAGGAGATCAGCACTAACTGGGGCAGCCAGACGTGGCAGGACTTCGACCAGCTCTGCGAGTACAACCCAGTGGAGACGGAGCTCATCAACTGCCTGGCTGATGTCAGAGAGCCCTGTCAGCTGGGCTGCAAGGACCTCGCCTACTGCACCAACTTCAACAACAGGTCAGACTCCCACACACTCACCAGGGCTGACCTCACCAGAGTTTTTCGAAGGCAGAGTATTTTACCCACAAATGATATTTTGACATCGAGCCATTGTCCTGTCAGTTGAAACATCTATTAAATGTGTGTGTCCACATATCACACAGTGACCACAAGCTGTTTTTTTGACTGGATACCTTTAGAAGCAGAGAAACAGTGAAATAGTTCCTCAGCTCTCGTCTCCGCCGCTGACTCAGAGCACACTTCAGTTATCTCTGTGTGCTTAAATTTCATTTACTATCATTATTAACAGATCAACTGACATTTAAACTTTTTATGTGCAGCTCTCTGAATAATAGTTCAACAGCTTTTATCTTAAGCCTCTTTCCCACTGCACAAGGAAAACTCCCCACTACATCTGGCATTCACTTCCAGGACAAATGACTCTGCATCAGTCAGGTATCTGTCAGCTCCAGCTCCAGCCAGCTTCGTCTTTATTATTATTTTACTTACAGATTTTTACACTTACAACACAAGCCTTCAGAACTGCCTTAATTCTTTATGGCAGAAATTCAACAAGGTGCTGGAATCATTCCTCAGGCTGTGGTGTTTAAACTATGCTCAGTTGGTACTAGGAAAATGCTGCTTTCAGCTCTTTGTTGTACTCTTGATTGATTGGTTTTATTTATAAATTATCAGATTCAAAAGCAAAATATGAAAGGATCACATGTAAAAGTGTAAACACTTAAACTTGCCTCAACCTTTAGTTCAACTACTTTCAGAGCTTAGATGGAAATTAACAACTCCTCTGCCTGCAGCACTTGAACTTAAAACCAAATTACTAATGCTGTCACTTGAGCTGATTTTAACTTCTTTCAACACACTTCAGTGTCAGCCAACACTTCAGGTCCTTTCGGTGTTTTAACTAAACTTTAACTCCTGCACAATGTTCCATTTCTAAAGAATTACATTGAAATCACTTTACAGTGTTTTCACCTGCATTCAGCAAAGCTAGCACACCCACACTTTGTTCAGAAAACGTTTCTATTTTTACCAGTTTATTTGTATCAGTCTCTTTTCTCAGTCCCTCAAATGTGCCTCTGAACATCTGTGAAAATGCATCATTTAGCGCCCGAAGGAAAGAAAGAGGCCGAGAGGGAAAACAAGAGACATTGTTGTGTTGAACCCGGTGTGACCCCGGAGTTATCAGGACCACAGCATGTTTTACACACTGTCTACAGATGGGGCCAAAGGCCAAATGGAACGGCTTCAAAGGCTGCACTGGGAAGTCACACTAACACACACACATCAAAACAAACCCAAGTATACTTCACACATACACGCAGCGGTCTGCAGGTCACCTGGTGAGTGAGGCAACCACAAAAGCTCACAGTCATTTGATACTGTGGAGCGTTCTGAGAAGCCTGGCACGTGTTTTGAGCCAGAGACGAGATGTGAGTTCGTTTTTTCACACGAATTTCAGTTACATGGGGTATTAAATTAAGTTTAAATAAAAGTCATTTAAAAATGTGACACCCTATAAACTGTAATTGTACCTATAGATTCCTGCTCACTCACGGGCAAATTCACAGAAGGATTGTACAGTTTTGCCCCTTAAACCTGCACAAATAAGCCAAAAAGAAACTGTGTAATTTCAAAGCGCCTGCACCGGGTGAAATGCACCCTTAACTGTGCTGCCAGGCATATAGTGTCTCACTGCTCCTGTGTTGTTGGCACCTATTTAAATTAGGTAATATACATAAAGTCTGAAAAATTGTCTACTTTCTAAGCAAATGAGAATAATTAAAAAAGAAGTCCAGTTTACAAACATCAGCCCTAACAAGCACATGCAATAATGGAATTTTTTAGCAGGAATGCAGTTTAAAAGTTTCCCTTTTCTTTTTCTCTCTCCCGTTTTCCTGCCTCCTGTGTTCTCAGCATTTATACTTTACCACATGGATAAACTGCAACAAGACACAAAAAAGGGCAAACCTCACTCAGCTGCAAAACTTCACGGATGTGTTTATGCTGTAATATCATGAGTCCAGTATGTTTTGTGAGCTGGACCCGAAGGCGGGGCAGATATCTGTTTGCAATTCATGCTGCTTTCTTGCCCGTCAGTGTGTATCCTGTAGCATTTATAGTCTGCGACTAACTCGATAACATCAAAATGGTGCTCTAACAATTGACCAACGAATGTCAGATAGTAACCAAGATTTAGGATTTATTCAGAGGCTTGAAACAAAGTGCACAGTGTTGGAAAAACGTGTCGCCTATACATCTACAGTAAAGAAAAAAAAAGTTTTGTCAACTAAAACGTGCATCATATTTCTACAGCCGGGCTCCTTTTTCCTCTTAATTTTGCCAAACTTCAATACCGGTGGTCTTGAGCCTCCCTAGCTAGACTAGGTATATATTCCAGATCCAATAATTCCTTCAGATTGAGCCTTCGTGAACACCTGCGATCAGTGCTCAGTAGTGATGGCCAAATGAAGCCTCCTGAAGCATTTTCTTCATTTTCTGAGCCCACTCATGGTGCTCATGGTTTAAAAAGAGAGGCTCAAGGAATGGGAATTCAGTGTGCTTTCAGCCTTTGTTGAACAAAAAGCGCCATCTAGTGGGCTCAGAAAATAAAGACAATGCTTCATGAGGCTTCATTTGGCCATCACTAGCGCTTGGGCCCTAAAAAAGTTCAAATCTCACAGGAAAATAGAGAATTTAATAGTGGCACAGCAGTGCTTTGACTGAAATGGACAACTCGTAATTTAAAAGTTGTTTTCTTTACATCCCCAAGAAAACATTGTCCCTAGAGGTACAGCCTTCTCTCAAAGTGAACAGCATTATGGGTGATTGAGAGAAGTATTTGTGTTTTTTTTAATCACTCACAAAGACAATATTTATACAACCTGTGGTTTTTAGATCATGACGGTACAGAGCTCATGCTGTGGCATTGTGGGATCTGAAGTCCAGGCAGACAAACTGTGTGTAAGGCTCTATGAGTTTCCTTTGATGGGCTCCAGGGGAGCCTCGTATGGGTCTCTGCTCCCCTGAGGGGTTCAAACACTGGGCTGTGTAGCCGGGAGCAGCATGGAAGACAAACACTTGTCAGACAGTCTAGCCTCATAGAGACTGATGTAATGTTGCATTTGGGCAGTATCGGTTGTTCATCGACAGGAAGTTGCTCTCAAACAGACATGAAATTCTGAATACTAGAGGCTTCTTACGCTTGGAAAAAAAAACGTTCTGTGACGTACTGTGCGTGTAAAGGCAAAAGTGTGTCTTCCTGTTCCCAACGGCCACACTCGAAGGCTGGGTGAAGAGCGTGGCATCATAACCTCCGCCTGACTGCATCCTGCTGCCTCTTTGATCTCTATCTAAGAACTCTGTGGGCCATATTTTAATCACACAAGCACAAGTGCAAAGTGGAAGGTCTTGGCCACACAGACTGTGCGGGCCTCTCCCAGTGCAGCTGCTTATTTGGTTCACGAATGCGCTGCTCGCTTCGGTCATCACTCCACCATGAAAATAGGTCTTCTTTGTGTTTATGGGGTCAAATGAGGATAATGACGCACATAATTGGACAGTCTCATCGAGAGTTTTCGGTTGTAGGGTTGAGTGATATGGACAGAAATTCGTATCTTGGTATTTTCGATGAAGTGAGCTCTATGTTCAGCTGCAAGTCAAAGCCACATTTGAGATGTGAAAAGCACTTTTATGAAAAGAGACTGTGATCAAAATAAAATGCAAAGACAGTTTTTTCCCCTGTTTGAAAATAAACAGCTGCACAACATGTAAATGAGTAATGATGAAAAATGAATAGCAGGGCTGCACATTAACTTTGTGCACGCAGCACTGAAGCTACAGAGGTTTAAAGGTTTGAGCACAAGACACTGAACTATAACATGAGTATAAAAGTATCAAGTAGGTCTACATCCGCTGTCGTCTGAGACAACTGAATGAATCTAGTGCTGGAAAATTATTTAAATATTTTTATTTATTTAGGCTGTTAATCTTCTAATCAGCGATGTACTGCACATAGTGATGGCCAAATGAAGCCTCATGAAGCATTTTCTTTATTTTCTGAACCCACTAGATGGCGCTTTTTGCTCAACAAAAGGTTGAAAGCACACTGAATTGCCATTCTTTGAGCCTCTCTATCTAAACCATGAGCGCCATCTAGTGGGCTCAGAAAATAAAGACAATGCTTCATGAGGCTTCATTTGGCCATCACTACCTGCACATGTGCTACTGCTGTCATTCATCTCACAGACTGATTTAGTGTTTAGTGCAGAAGAGTGCGATTTGAGACACTGATTGTCTACTGAAACTCAGCAGTATCAGACATGCTGCCTCCCTACACCTGACCTCTCAGAGCTCAGCAACACACTGTACATGTGTACACGAGTAGATGTGGGGATAAAGGAAAGAGCATGAATGTATATGTGTATATATGACCACATGTCCACCGTATGTTTTTCTTGTGAGACATAAACATGTGCAGATTGTGAAAACAAATGTCCTTCATGCACAATAAAGGCTTTCTATCCATCTAAAGAGTAATGCAGTGCAAAGCAACAATACATCTGTTAGAGGCAGATGTGATATTCATGGTGATGTACTACCAGACAATGATGAGCTGGAGATGAAAGACGATCAGTCAGGAAGGAAGGAAAAACACAACGAAACAGACTGTGAATTGTGATTGATGGGTTTGTTGTGCTCGACCTGAAAATATCTGTTTTATAACTTTGTTTGAAAAGAGGATGAAGAGGCCTGATTTTACACCGATCAGCCGCAACATTGAAACCACCTACAGGGACTTTGTCTGCAACGGTGTTTGAGTGGGTGGAACATGTCAGGTGGTGTCCACATGAATGCCAGAACCAAAGGTTTCCCAGCAGAACAATGCATTGGAACAAAATAATCAAAGTTTTTCACTTCACCTGGCAGTGGTTTGAATGTTTTGGCTGATCGGCGTTCGTGCTGCAGCAGCACTGATTAAACTGCCGGGACTGCGTCAGTGTAACTGCTCTTAATAAGAATCAGCTGAGTGCCATATTTAGTTTGGGTTGAGAGGAAAACCATTGTTGACCATTTGGGGGTTAAATAAAGTTAAGGATCCGGGTTTTACACACACACACACACACACACACACACACACGGTTGTCTAAGATAAACAAAGCTTCCACTCATCAGGAGCAAATGGAATGATGTAACCACACCCAGAACTGGAACCTTCTCCAGTTAAACCACCAATTAGCTGACTCACTTGAGACCAAACCCACCAATCAGACATCAAAGACACTTCCTGATGCAGTGGGAGAAGAAAACAACCCTCACATTATCCACAGGGACCCCCTCTAAGGACACTCATTCAATCCCCCTGCGCTGGCAATTACGTAAATAACTTTTTCAGTATTATTTTACTTTGAGTTCTGCAAAATCACCTCTGTCTGTCTGTCTGTCTGTCTGTCCACAGGCCGACTGAGCTGTTCCGCAGCTGTAACGTCCAGTCAGACCAGGGCGCCATGAACGACATCAAGCTGTGGTCCAACGGTACGATCAAGATGCCGTTCATGAACATCCCCGTGCTGGACATCAGGAAGTGTCTGCCGGACATGTGGAAGGCGGTGGCCTGTTCGCTGCAGATCAAACCGTGCCACAGCAAGTCCAGAGGGAGCGTCATATGCAAGTATGTCCACTGCCATCCTGTAAGAGACAAGTTCCTTCCCACAGTGACTAGAAACAGAGTGAACATGACCAGGAGGTCAATGTGGAGGGTTTCTGCGTCTCCCCGCCGATGGTAGCTGTGGCCAGAGGCTTTATGTCTTTTGGTTGTTCGTCCATCCATTTGTTAAGACTACAGGGTTTATACATCCAAGGTCAAGGTTATTGTGACCTCATTTGTCTCATTCTTGTGAATTCAATCACAAGAATACCTCGATAGAATTCTTTTAAATTTGGCACAAACATTCCCTGGGACTCAAGGATGAACGGATAAGATTTTGGTGGTCAAAAGTCAAGGTCACTGTGACCTCGTCCGTCTCATTTTGTGAACGTGATCTAAAGAAGGCCTTCAGGGAGTTTCTTCAAATTCGACACACTTGCACTAAAAAATAATTTGATTAAAATTTGGGTCAAAGGTCAATGTGACCTCATAAAATATGTTTTTGGCCCTAAATCAGCAATTCAAAAACATTTTTCTGGCCATTACTCAACACCATAACTCCACGTCAACGATACGTTTCCGGGTTGTTCACCTGTCCTAACACATTTGTCTGTCTGTCCATACATACATACGTCCCATCCTTGTGGGAATGCCTCGAGCAGTATTTCTTGAAATTTGGCACAAATGTTCACTTAAACTGCTGGAAACAGCATCGTCATGTAAACTTGCAATATATAAACAATATGCAGTTCGTCTGAAAATGGAGACAGTTCCAGTCACTAGGCATGTGCGAGAACAGCGACCATCACAACAACAATGGCGGACTCCCAAGTCACTAGTGCTGCTCACTAGTGATGGCCAAATGAAGCCTCATGAAGCATTTTCTTTATTTTCTGAGCCCACTAGATGGCGCTCATGGTTTAAAGAGAGAGGCTCAAAGAATGGCAATTCAGTGTGCTTTCAACCTTTTGTTGAACAAAAAGCGCCATCTAGTGGGCTCAGAAAATAAAGAAAATGCTTCATGAGGCTTCATTTGGCCATCACTACTGCTCACTCTGTTGAATTTATCAACGCTTCTCCAGCAAAGTGTAGATTTACCATAGCAACTACACCTCGTCGTCCGTCCAGACAAAGGTTCGTGTGGTTACCATTTTGTTTGTTTGTACCGCTCTGTAGAAGGAAGCGCATGTGCACAGGCGTGTGTTGTTTCATTACAAAGTCACACCGCCAACTACTGGCCTGGCATGTCACGGCGTGTCTTTTGCGGATCCATGTGCACCGCCATTGTTTTCAAAACACTGTCGTCTCAACGCAATTTTTTTTTTTTTTTCAAAACAAAAATGCAAAACGATTCTGTTTCCAGAGGATGTTTTCGTGTGATCATGGCCTAAGTTCTGCATCAAACCCACGTGGTGACTTAAGGCTTGGATGGATGGAAGCTCACTTCAGATGACTCATTTTATGGATGTGGTTTGGTGTAATGACTGGTAATTATTTGTCTCCTACATGACTTTTGTGGTGTACATTTGTCTCGGCATGTTTGTCTGTTGACCTTAAGTGACCTCGTTTTTCTCATAAAGGCACGAGGTGTTCAGCCTCTCACTCGTCCTGTTCCTCCTCTGCAGTCAGCGCTGAGTGATGAGAACCGAAGTAATGTGCCTGACACTTGATGGACAGAGGGAGGCTCTGCCCTGCTCTCTGAATCTGCTGTGTCATGTCTAGAGAGCGCGTGTGTGTGTGTGTGTGTGTGTGTCCCTCAGGCTATATATCTTGTTAAGTCATTTGTCAGATACAACCCTCCTCTCAGGTTTTAAGCTCCCACCCGTCTCAGATGACATTACACTATCACACATCCAGCTACAGGCTGTGTGTGTGTTGGCAGAGCCTCTCACTCTACACCCAGTCCAGCTGACAAACCTCAAATCTGCATTTGGAGACACTGAAGATTCGCATGACCACTCCATGTTTATTGATTCTTACAGATTAGTTTCAAGCAGTGCCTGTATCTCTTATCTGTCCTCAGGTCAGACTGTGTGGACATCCTGACCCAGTGTGGCGACAGGAAACGTTTCCATGAAGGTCAAACTCCAGAGAGGATCTGTGAGCTGCTGTCGCCCATTGATGACCCTGAACGCTGCATCCCCCTCCACAGATACCTCAGTGAGTCAGCACTCATCCTTTCCTGTAGGAAAATGTAGAAGAGCTCAGTTATAGGTGGATATAACTCGTGTTGTGACATTTTAAAAACCTCAAATACCACGAAAGATTTCATAACCATACTGCTTTCAGGTAAATCAGTTTGTGGCCACCAGGGGCCAGAAGAGCGTAGAGGCTCAGGAGCTGACACTCGGCACTGACAGTAAATCATCTCATTGAGCTGCTCTGGTTTACATTATAGCAAACTGTTGGCTATTTATACATTCAGCAGACACAGAGCCACATTAGCATCACACTAGAGTTGTGCCTCTAGCCTCTGACAAAAACAATGAGTTTAGTGAGCTCTGTCAGGCAACAGTATCAAAGCAGATGAGAGTGAAGCGAGATGGCAGGAAATTGATTTCTTCTTTGTGTCTTGCACTTGATAAACTTGCAGCAGATACACATGGGCGATGGCGACACCTGATTTAACGTAATGAATATGAGTGACAACATCAACATAATGTATGCAAATGCAATATGCAGCACATAGTAGCTCACTGTGTGGGGACAGGAAAGGGAAAGATCACAGGTTAGGTCCAAAAACTGTGGCAGTGGTAGTGGTGACATCTGTCCCATTCTTGTAAATATCTCAACAACTTGAGGGGAATTTTCTTCAAATTTGGCACAAATGTACATTTGGACACATAGATGACCTGATTAGCTTTTGGTGGTCATACGTCAAAGGTCAAGGTCACAGTGACTTTGTCCGTGTCATTCTCAGGAACACCATTTGGGATTTTTTAAAATCAGATTTGGCAGAAACTTTTATTTGGACTCAAGGAGGAAGTGATTAGATTTTGATGGTCAAAGGTCAAGGTCACTGTGACCTTGTGTGTCTCATTTTTGTGAATGCCATATCTCAAGAACACTGTGAGGGAATCTCTTCAAATTTGGCACAAATGTCCACTTAAATTCAACAATGAACTGATTGGATTTTGTTACTGTGATCTTGCATCTGTCTCATTCTGATGAACACGATATCTCGCGAACAAATTTGACACAACTTCCACTTTGACTGAAGAATAAACAGATTAAATTTTGTGCTCAAAGGCCAAAACTTTACAAGTCTAAAATAATGAAGTGATGACATTTTATATCCAAAGGGTCAAAGGTCAGCTTCACTGTGACATCATAATGTGTCACATAATGATAAAGTTTGTGACCTGGCTGCCATGTTACAGCTGAACAGTCCACTAGAATGTGTTTCTGAAACATTTGAGGAGAGAAATATGCAGCACAGCAACAGAATCTTGATTTTATATTTGATCAGCACTGCCTAGTGTGACAGTTTGACCACAGTTCATGAGCTGTGATCGACATGCTGCGTTAGAGACCCTCATCTCTGATTGGTTGCTGCTGACTGTAGATTCTGGCAAATGCCATTACAGGCAGTAAGAAGAACTGTCTCACGTACTTCTTTCAGGACGTAGTGACAGTTTCAGCAAATATGACTCAAAGTGTTTTTTCATAAAAGTTGTAAAAAACTGTAGCTATAATCTTATTTCCATTTCCATATCCACCCTACCCCTTCACACACTCCCTCCAGCCCCCAGTTCCCTAGGCAACAACATTGTGGAGGAGGTCGTCCATCCATGCAACCCCAACCCCTGCCCCAACAACCACCTGTGTCAGGTCAACAGGAAGGGCTGCCTTGATGAACTCAACTGTCAGCCATACCTCTGTGTGCCAGGTACAAGCAGATACTGCTACACCTCCGCAGCTTACTGTGTCTGCAGCATGGCACTCATCCTGAGTGTGTGTGTGTCTTCAGGCTGTAAACTGGGCGAGGCCTCAGAGTTCCTGGTGCAGCAGGACGCTCGTATCCAGGTGCCAACTCGCGCTGGCCCTGCGGGTGCTACGAGGTTTGCAGCTGTGGTCCCAGTGGGCGCCTGGAGAACTGTGTGGAGATGCCCTGCGTGGACACCGACAAGCCGTGTGTCGTAGGAGGACAGAGGAGGAGTAAGTCTCACCTCGTGTCTGTCCACAGGTCCCTAGAAGACAAAAAAACAAGCCTCAGACAGCAGAATCTGTGTATGTTGTGCAAGTGTCTTAACGCTAAATGCGAGTGTTCAACTCTGAAAAACTCAATCCATTACCTAATGTCCTGGTGGTCTGTGATGGGACGGCAGTGATGAAAAGGTGATGCCACTGCTGCTGAACGACATTCCTGGATGACACTCATGAATGAAGTCATTAGATTCATCACTTCCTGTGGGGAGGATAATTACATCTGGACAAGTATGATTAATATACAGCGTCTCAATCAGAGCAGCAGGGCTCTGCTCCCTTCATGCCACGTAGTTTCATTACAGATTAACACCACCCTGTCCCTACCAACAGTCAGAGCTGGTTTCTTTTGTTCGCATTAAGAACCATCCATGTCCACTTCTTAATTAATACAGGTAATATTATTGATCATACATTAATTCAGACATTACAGCATCTCCAGATCAGCTCCGGCAGTCAGTTACACAAGTTCTTTGCAATTTTCAACCCAGCCTAGTTTTATACTAAACTAAATTAAGTGTATTAAATGGAGGTTTGCACAAAAACACACTTACTCAGGGATTAGTTGTTTGTAATTATTTAACTTTGAGCGTAACTGTTGCATTGCTCATGAAACCAACCGACAAAATGTTGATACACACCGATCAGCCAGAACAATCAAACCACTGACAGGTGAAGTGAATAACTTTGAGTATTTGGTTTCAGTGCAATGTTCTGCTTGGCTCTGACTAGTGATGGCCAAATGAAGCCTCGTGAAGAATTTTCTTTATTTTATGAGCCCACTAGATGGAGCTTTTAAATTTAAAAGCCAGGTCGACACCTTGAGCTCATTGTCACGCTCCACAGGCCGTTTCTAAACAGTGTTTGCAGTGTGGGATGGTGCATTATCCTGCTGGGGGGCCACTGCCACTGGGGAACACTGTTGCCATGAGGCGGGGTGCTTGGTCTGCAATGTTGTCTGAGTGGGTGGAACATGTCAGGTAGCATCCACATGAATGCCAGAACCAAAGGTTTCCTAACAGAACTGGCATAAAATAATATTCATCAGTTTTCATTTGTTCATTCATTTCTTCATTTCATTGCTCCATGCGGCCCTGTGCTTTACAAAATGTATGCCCCTTTATTCTTTAAGAGACTACTGGTTTCATCACTATACGATATTTGCCAGTATTACAAAGTGTGCCTTGATACCATTTTGATTTGATGTGATACAGGGGCCTTCGGTCAACATGAGACGATATTATGTGCCCGTTTAACTTTATCTGTTACAGAACAATCTGCATCCCCTTTCTTTTTTACTTTTTGCTATAAAACATAACCAATTTTGACTCAAACCATGATCTTTTTCATAAAACTTCAGGACTGTATAGATATTATACACTACATACTATATTTTGTTATTTTATTTTAAGTGGTGTGACAGGGACACGTAAATCAAAGGCTAAGAAGTTAAATGAAAATGGTTTGATTGGAAACTTGATGCAAAAAAAAATGCCTAAGTACACACAATAAAACATAACGGCTGCAGGAGGCTCCTCCCAGTCTCTGTCAGGAATTATTCCTGATGGAGAGAGCGATAAACCTCCACAGGTACGGTGATGTATGTGTTATATTAAGTGTTAAATCACTGTATGTCAGTGATAGCTCAGTGTTTGGTCAGTAATGTGGGTCTCACAGTGTCACCACCACAGAAGATACATTTGTGGAGTTCTCTCTCCTGATTGATTCAAGAATGGGATGTCAGAAATGTAGAAAACGTCCTGTTTACGTTTCATGAATGAGACCCAGTGTCTTTAGCTTTGGCCCAGATTTACAGTAAAAAAAAAAAAAAAAGTAGGACAGGAGTGAGTTTATCCCTGAACCATCACAGACTGATGAACATCAGCTGTGCATTGAGAGGACTCACAATGCTGTATGAAGAATGGGACAGAAATGTGCAGCATCTTATATTAGCTGGGCTGAGTTAAGTGTGACGAGGTTTCCCTGTCTGAATGCCAGTCATGTTTTCATAGCTCCTGGATGATTTCTGACTTCTCCTGTGAGCTGTTTTTAATTCAGCATTACAGCACAGTGATTTGTCAGTTGTTGGGACCATCACAGACGTATAGAACAAGGGCCAAACATTTCTGCAGGGGAACCTATAGCCGTCTGCCAATTTCTAAAATGCTCACACTCATAATTTATAGCACCATATTCTGCACTGCATCTCATTTCATCATGCATAGCTGTCATCTGTGATCCTGCCACTGGGGGGCACCAAAGCAAAAACCTTTCAGAATCATCCTCTCCAACATTTTGAAATCCATGAACATTCACTTAGCGGTGCCACATAATGAATGATCTTTCTCTATGTTTACAAAGACAAATACATGTCACTCCTCTCTCCGCACCAGCCCACAGAGTTTGTTGCTCCTTCAGCTTTGTGCTTTAGTGTTTGTTTCTCTCGCCTGCGCTCCGAAAGAGGGGCGAACTGCTGCGCGCTTAGTGGAGACAGATGTTTGGTTTGATTGGACACACGCTGTTGTTTTGTGCGCAGCCGAACTCCATTCAGAAGGCTGGCAATTTAATGTGCCATTGCCTAACAGCAGGGACAGACACACCACAGAATATGACTTACCTTTTTCAGACTCCTCAAGAGACTTTTTTTTAATTCAGCAGGTTTATTTTCTTGTTCGCAGAAGTTCTTTGCAGGTGAGAGAGTTTGCAATCGAAAGGGAGCCAGAAATTTAAATGCCATTTCTTTGTCTAATCCTCTGAATTCAGACTTTTAAAACCGATTGCTTGGCAGTCATGACAGTAAGGTAAGACATGTTGAAGATCTTTGTGTGTCATATTCCACCCAGACACCAGAGCAGGTGGCAGCAGATAGTGAGAGACAACAAAGGATGTGCTGCTTGGTGGAGGAGCTGTGTGCTGACGAGTAGATCTGAATAATTCTGATCTGAGTAGAGATGTCTTGTTTTGGAATGCTAAGTCTCCCGTCTGCACAACAAATTGACCTTTGGGTACTGATAAAGAAACCTTGAACCTTAGCTGAAGATTAGTTCGTCAAACTACCAGATAACACATTGCTGAAAGACATCAGGCAACTAATGCTCCTCCTCACCCAGCCAGCGCTGTCAAACACAGTCACATGTTTTGGATGATGTGCATTCTTTGTTGTTTTTTCTGACACAAAGTCATCGTGGCTTGCTGATTTCTGCTCATTTAGGACACTGTTTAATAGTGATGGCCAGGTGAAGCCTCATGAATCATTGTCTTTATTTTCTGAGCCCACTAGATGACGATTTCTGGTCAACAAAAGGTTGAAAGCACACTGAATTGCCATTCTTTGAGCCTCTCTCTTTAAACCACGAGCGCCATCTAGTGGGCTCAGAAAATAAAGACAATGCTTCATGAGGCTTCATTTGGCCATCACTACTGTTTAACATTAACTCGGACCCACCTCTCAGCAGGATTCATTGTTTTCTCTTTTACCACTGTGCGTCATTTTAAAGCTCTTTAAATGGGCTCTGTCTCACTTATAAATAGATGTCAGTGAGTAAATCAAACTGAACATATAAAACTGTGGAAGACATGAAATATTTGAAAAGTTAAAATGCTAACACTCTGTCTGAACGGGGCTTTGGTTGCCTTAATTCCTCTATTTCAGCGTCCGCATGACAAAAGCTCTTTAATGTGTATCAGCAGCTCTTCTGCCAAAACTGAATTATAGAACATCCACAGATAAGAAAACAAGCGGCACATAAGCACGTAGCATTTCATCTATTTTGAATATTTAAACGGCTTTATTGTTCACTGTGTAAGCAATAAAAATGTTTTGTGTGTGTGTCTGCGACAGCTTAACAGACAGAGCTCTTATTTAGATTCCATTAGCCTAATGCATTTATTTGTTTTCCTCCTAATCACTTATTATTGTCCATTTTCATTTAAAACACATAAACTCAAACACTGTGCAGTCGTCATAATGAGATGTAGGAGTTTTAAAAAGTTAACTTTCTCTGCCTGAACATGAGAAATGAATGGAAGGTTTGCTGGAATGTTCCTGAGGCCTATTCAGAATTTTAAATGGATGAATTTTTAATGTAATAGAAAAGAAGTGGAGCCAGCAGGGCAGTAATGGTGGTGATAAATCATTGCTCTCATGTAGGAACCAGTAGTGCTCTAGATGTGTCACATTCGTACTAAAATCCAACTCTGTCACTCTGGATGAGACGCCTCGAAGCTCTGAACACAAATAAACTCCAAACAAACTCCATCATGACCCTGCAAACGCTCTCCGTCCCCCAGACACCGGCCCCGTCACAGATAACACAGCCTCTTTAGACACAGTAACAATCAGGCTGATCAGTAGTGATGGCCAAATGAAGCCTCATGAAGGATTTTCTTTATTTTCTGAGCCCACTAGATGGAGCTTTTTGTCCAATAAAAGGTTGAAAGCACACTGAATTGCCATTCTTTGAGCCTCTCTCTTTAAACCATGACCGCCATCTAGTGGGCTCAGAAACAAAAAGACAGTGCTTCACGAGGCTTCATTTGGCCATCACTACTGATCAGTGCTTCTCTAAATGACAACTAAATGCATAAGAACAACAATTGAAGGTGAAGGTTTTCCCTGGTGTGTCTCAAGACCACACGTTGTACTTAAAAACGGACGTAGCTGCTATCTGTTGGTTTTGAAACTAATGTCTTACAACCTCAGGTTTGACATTTTGGCATTTTGAATTTGTGGAGTTTGAAGTGATCATATTTGGATGAGAGGGTGAAGCTGTGGAAGAGCGAGGGGTGGATCTGACTCATCGATTGTGGTGACACCTTGCAGACAACCTGTCACTCAAAGTGGCTGCACCCTTACCTGTGTGTCAGGTCTGTGCAGAGCCTACGCTGTTGTGAGCATTTATACTTGTGTGGTGGTGTGTCTGTGTCACTCTGCAGTTACACCTCCAAAACACTAGTCAGCGGTGGAGGTTTCTGTGAAGTGCTGTAAAGTTTAGTTGATTCAAAACACACATTAAACACACATTAAACACACATTAAACACAAACATTTCGCTTGCTAGAGACCGTCAAAGTATGAAAAAAGCCTGTCCTCTGTCTTTATTTACTGGCAGATTGTAAACTTTACAAACTGACAAAAAATAAATCCATGAAACCAATTTGTATCACAGTGCTTTCTCAATACATTTTTCCCATATCACCATATTGCACTGCCTTTATGATAGAATGAACTTAAATAAGTGTCACGCTATGGACATCATGAGCATGAATCGAGCCTGAAAACAGAATAAAATTGTATCAAATTCTGTGCACAGCAACAGAAGTGAAGAGAGCAGGTATTTTGGAATTTAAATCATTACATCTTAAACATTCAGTAACATGCTGTTCACATTTGCTGTGTGTGTGTGTGTGTGTGTGTGTGTGTGTGTGTGTGTTTTCTTACCACCAGGCCACGGGACGACTTTCAGGATGGACTGCCACACCTGCTCCTGCTTCGCTGGTGACGCCATCTGCTCTACGAGAGAATGTCTGAGCTTCGACAGCTTCAACGAGGACCACAAACACTTCACTGGTCTGTGTGTGTGTGTGTGTGTGTGTGTGTGTCTGTGTCTGTATCTGTGTGTGTGAACATGCTCAGGAAGATTTCGATGGTTGACCGTCAGCATTAATCCTGGAACTGATTCATTCCTTCTGATAGCAACATGATAGAAAGCCAAGTCTCTGCTTTCTGTCTAAACTCTCATTACACTGTAAATGTATTCAGTCCATCACAACACCTTCATTACTTTCCTCCATTTTTACTAAGGTCTTCCGTCCCTCCTGCAGGCCTCCCCTGTAGTTGTCCGGACCGCTTCGTCCCAGTGTGTGCCTCTAATGGGCGGACCTATCCCAGCGCCTGCGTGGCCCGCTGTATGGGTTTCAAGGACTATCAGTTTGTCTTCGGCCTGTGCCGCCTCAGTAACCCCTGCGCCAGCAAACCGTGCCAGAGAAACCAGAGGTAGGTTCAACTCAGCTCATCAACACATTTACCTATATATTAATTTTGACCGGATTATGCAAACGGCATAAAACTCTAATCTTCTAAAAGCATCTCAGAGCATCGTTCAACTCAGATAATCTCTATTTTACCTGACGGTGTAATTTAGATTTTTTTCAAAAGAAAACATGCATTTCAAACCAGCCGCAGGGTTTCGGGGATCAGAGAGTGTTTGAAATCAATGCAAAATACAACCATTTAAAATTGCACGTCCCTACTTTGAGCCAAAAATTGCACCCCCCCCCTTAAATAATGAACAGTCCCTAAAAAAAAAAGTCATGACAGCATTTTCCCCCCTTTCCTCTTCACTCTCTCCTTCCATCTGTCTCTCTGAGAGCTGAGCTGTTGTTTCAGGTGGCTGTGGTTGTGATGAGCGGGGTTAAGTCACCCCGAGGCTTTTATCAGTGTGGGGTTTGTTACTCCATCTCATTCACAGATCATCATCGTCCCCCACCCCCACGCTCCACCCATGAGCTTTGACCCCTCACCCACAGTTTAAATGCTGTTTTGGAAGATTTCCACCTTTACCCAAATACAAATCCAAGAAAGCTCAGAGCAAATATATTTTCAGCCCCATCAACATGTAAAATGATATTTAAACACCAACAGCAATTTAAGCGTTCTGATTATTCTCTACTTAGCTCAACTACAGAGGCCTTTTTGTGAATTTGTCACATAGACTAGTTATACATGTGGTGAATGCAACGTGGCCAGCTCTTCAGGCTGTGTTTAAAGACTGCTGTTAGAAAAAAAGGCAATAAATGACATAGAAATCAGAAATATACACGTCACAATCTCTGTGATTGAATTTATTTTCATGACTATGTTTTATTGTAATTTAAGATTAGTAAGACGTCTTTCTGTTTTCTGATCCTTTGCAGTTTGCTGTCAGTGCACACTCAGTACTTCATTATATTCCTCATTGTCTGGACAAATACAGTATAATATATGTGTCCTTCCATCCATCCATTTTCAACCGCTTTTCGAGCTCCTTCAGGATATCTGAGCTCCTCACCTTATCTCTAAGGCTGAGCCCAGACACCCCACTTGTATCAGTGATCTCATTCTTCGGTCACTACCCAGAGCTCATGACCATGATGTGAGGGTTGGGACGTAGATGGTAGTGATGGCCAAATGAAGCCTCATGAAGCACTTTCTTTATTTTCTGAGCCCACTAGATGACGCTCATGGTTTAAGGAGAGAGGCTCAAAGAATGGCAATACAGTGTGCTTTCAACCTGTTGTTGAACAAAAAGCGCCATCAAGTGGGCTCAGAAAATAAAGACAATGCTTCATGAGGCTTCTTCATTTGGACATCACTCGTCATAGGGATCCACATTTAACAACAGCGAAACTATGTCTTCATATGTTTATATCGTGACTTCATTCTCTGCTCAGGACACCATTACACAGCTATGTCGGGGCTCAGGGGGTAAAACACGTTGTCCACTGATCAGAAGATCAGCAGTTGATGCTCGGCTCCTCGACATGTCAACAGACAAGATACTGAACCCCAAATTGCTCCTGATGGCTGCCATCGGTGTGTGAATGTGTGTGGTTGTTTAACTGAGTTGCAGGTGGCACCTTGTGTTGTAGCCTCAGCCAGTGTGTGATGGTGAATGCGCTTTGATTAAGACTAGAAGACTATAAAGGTGCTATACAGATGCCTTATATAGCAGTAATGGTTTGCTGCTTTGTTAATGGTCTGAATGTCGCATTCAGAACCTTTAGTGCACACACTCCAAAGAGTCGAGGTGTGTGTGTGTGTGTGTGTGTGTGTGTGTGTGTGTGTGTGTGTGTGTGTGTGGAGACTTGATGGTTGCCATGGTGATAGAGCAGAGTTTCCTTGTGTGTTTGGAGGGAAGCAGTTTTCTCCTGTTTTTCCTCCAAAATATAATCCTGAGTGTGTTGTTTACCTCCTCACTGTGTGAACGTGAAGTGAATGCACACACACAGTTCTGGGTCTGGGGCTTCTCACCCTGTCTCCTCACGTAAGGAAAGAGGGCAGCACTGTGTGGATGAATACATAAAGGCATATTGTGTGTGTTTCCAGGTGCATCCCAAAGTATCGCGTGTGTCTGAGTGACTCGTCAGACTGCCCGCAGTACGAGTGTGCTGGCCGGCCGGCAGCCTGCGATAAGAACAGCGTGGAGCCGGTGTGTGATACCGACGGCCTCGTCCACCCCAGTCTGTGCCAGCTGCAGCAGGCTGGGAAAACCATGGCGTACATGGGCCACTGCCAGGTAGGTTACGCCGGAGACTGCTGTCTTCAGCTTGAGAAACACTCGGCGCTGATCTTACTATAGTTTATGCTATGTGTGTTTTTATGTGCCTATGCAGTGCAGACCTGGGAGCAAAATCATGAGCAGCTGCAAGTGTTGTTGAGGCACTCAGTGGAGTGCACTCCTTCAAGGTTTAGTTGTCCTTTCAGTCAGCTGTTACCTTCAGAGTCGACACAGCGTGAGGGTAGTGGACAGAGTGGAGGCAGAAGGACAGCAAACATATTAACCTGATGGTGCCACTAAAAGGAAAAGTTCTAAATCAGATCAGCAGCAATATTCTTGTGTTGAGTGTGACTGTGCAGAGGAATGATGATGGTCACTTTGCCAGATGACCTTCTGGTCAGTGGGATCGTGGCTGGCTTTTAGCTCCCAAATGTATCAGACTGAAAAAAATGTTTTGACCCTATTTGATTATTCTTGAATTATGGAGTCCAATCATGAATTTTAAATAGAATAATGTCAACATGATGTCATCGATTGGTTCAGTCAAATACATTTTTAGGGAGCCAAAATCCAGCAAGTCATTCAGTCTGTTTACATGCACAGTTAAGTGTAGCTGCGGTTACAGTTCAACGAGGACATTTAACTGGCCTACTGTCCTTGTCCCAGTATACAAGTGCAGGAGGGGAATCCATTTATTGAGCCAAGTATGTGCGACTCCTCTACGATAGGTGGAGATATGCCCCCTTTCAGCTTGTTAGTATTGGACCTTTTTCCTGTTGACCTATTACGTCACAGACCAAACAATGGACAAACAAGTTAGCTACGGTTAGCTAGCTGCTAACTGCTACCATGGTGGACAACTTTACAGCTCTGTACATTTGGTCCGTCCAAAAATGCACGACTCTCTCTCGCTCTTTTAGTCGGACTTACACAATAAATCAATTCTCTCTAATGTCATGTAAACTGAGACTGAATCTGTTGTCCTGCACCTTGCATATATGATGGGAGCACGGGTGGATACAACTACTTCTCTCACCTTGACAACGACAACTATATTACCGTGTTTTTTAAAATAGTAATCCACCGTTATTAATATTACACTTACATAAAGTTGGGAGATTTGCAAAGGACAAAATGAAAAAAATAAAAATACTGGATCCTACATTTCCCATGAATGAAAATTCCAATGGTTTCAGTGGTTGTTCGTCTTATGAACCCTGCCCCAAACTCTTTGACCACCTGAGCTTTTCTAAATGGAACAAATTTTCTTCCTATTTTAAAAATAAGATTATGACCTTTAGAATAAATATTACTTATCCCAAAACCTGAATGTACCATGTTTTCTTTTATATCAGTGGACTTGAAAATGATCAACAAAATTTTCTGTAAGTTAAAACACTGGTTATCAACAATGAATGAATCACTCAGTGTTCACAGGCACTTTTTACTACAACATTCAAAAACTGCTTTAATTAAACCACTGCTTAAAAAAGACAACACAGATTGTTCTGTCATCTCTAATTACAGACCAGTCTGCAACCTGCCTTCTCTGACAAATATTTTAGAGAAAACAGTTTTTAAAGAGTAATTAGAGCCCAAGATTTTGACCAAACTGCTGCCCTCCCTGCCTTAGGCTTTCCATGTATGCACATGGAAGGGCAGGAAAGTTTGCTCTCTCTGCCTTAAGGCTTTCCACGCAGGTGCATGGAAGGGCAGAGAGGTGTGCTCTCTCCGCCTTGGGCTTTCTGTGTAGGCTTTCAAGGCAGAGAGGCTCCAGAACAGAGCTATGCCTCCAAATTTAATACTGCAAATAGAAATAAATTTTTCTTTGACTAAAACAATCCTGACTGGAGTTCAGTTATAGCTAGTGATGGCCAAATGAAGCCTCATGAAGTATTTTCTTTATTTTCTGAGCCCACTAGATGGCGCTTTTTGTTCAACAAAAGGTTGAAAGCACATTGAATTGCCATTCTTTGAGCCTCTCTCTTTAAACCATGAGCGCCATCTAGTGGGCTCAGAAAATAAAGACAGTGCTTCATGAGGCTTCATTTGGCCGTCACTAATTACAGCCTAATGTTGGCTTTTTACCTCTGGTGATTGAATGTAAGCTTCAAAAATCATAAATGACAACGACTCGGTGTTAATTTGCAAAGCTTATCTTACTGAACAAGAGGTTTAAGTATCAAAAATGTTTGTTTGCCATAAACAAGAGTTTATTTTCTGCACTAATCCTCAATCCAATAAAAAAAAAACATCGGATATTTGATGAGGAAACCAGGATGATGGTATTGTCCGTGTCTTGAGCAGTCTATAGATTGTAGGATGCTGTAACTGACCAATCAGAGTCACTGTGCCGTCATATTGATATAAAATGAACTCATCACATTCATTTGCACGTCTGCAGTTCAGAATGCTGCGGCGCAGGTACTAACCGGAACCCGCAAGTATGACCATATCACTCCAATTCTGGCCTCTCTCCACTGGCTCCCTGTTCGCTTCAGAATTGAATTCAAAATCTTATTCACTTTCAAATCGATACATGGTCTGGCGCCTCAGTACCTCTGTGACATTATTCATGCTAAGACTCCCCCTAAGTCACTGCGCTCCTCTGCCAGCTGCAACTTGAGGTCCCTGTGACAATAATGAAAACCAGAGGTGACCGTGCTTTTTCACTTGCAGCACCTGAATTGTGGAATGCACTTCCATCCCATGTCAGATTGGCCCCACCCTCGAAACTTTTAAATCTCGTCTAAAAACCCACCTTTACACCTTTGCTTTTAATTCAAAGTGAGAGTTTTATTGTCTCCTCAGTCTTTCCTGGCTGTTGACGAGACGCTTGTTTCTTTGTTTCTGAGTTTATGTTTTTAGCTATTTTTGTGCACTTATTTTATTCTGTACAGCACTTTGGTAATCCCTGTGATTTGTAAAATGTGCTGTATAAATAAAGTGGATTGGATTCATGCTCCTCAGAAGATAAATCCTTGGTTGTTTGCACACATTTATTTTGAGTGCTTGATGTTTTTCCCACCACTCCAGGCCAGAATGTTGGTTTTATCCAGAGCTCTTGGTGTCGTGGAGCTGAACGGACTTGTAGCCTGGAGGAGCTGTTAGTAACACTCGAGAAGTTCAGTTCTGATTTTGATGTCTTGCAATGTATGTGCTTGGTGTGTTGTCAGGACGCCTGTAGGAAGCCTCAGCAAGTGTGTGGCCATAACGGTGAGACCTACAACACAGTGTGTGACGCCTTCTCAGACCGCGTGGCCGTGGACTACGAGGGCCCCTGCCACGCTGTAGGGGCCGTATCTGACGTGGCCCCTGAGTCTGCGTGCAGTGTGATTCCCTGTCCACCTCTGTCCGCTCCAGGCTGCCAGCCTGTCATTCCACCTGGTGAGTGACAGAGATCAGCATGTTTGCAGCGAGCGTCTGACGATGTTCACCTCACTTGATGGTCTTTCCTCAGGACGTGAAGGCAGCATTAGTTTGTGGAGGTTGTACTGAAATAATCCATGACCTCTGACCTCTTTCCAGGAGCCTGTTGTCCGATGTGCCAGCATGCTGCAGATCCTCTGGAACAAAGAGCAGATGAACACTTTCTCCAAGGTACCAGTGTGTCACAGTTCACCTTATTTATGTAACAAAGATGCCACTTGTACACAAATAATTCATGTGCCGATGTTAGACAACTGAGGTGATGTTCTGTCTGGATGCTGCTGTTGGTATCAGGCGTAATTACACATTTTGACCACTTGGGTGAGCTATAAATCCAAAAGTCCTTCACAGCAGCGACATGCAGACTGCACACACACTGCGCTCAGAACAGCACAGTGCTGTTACTGTGAGGCATTTTTCACTGTCAGTACTTTTCAATGTCATGTTTCACCTGTTTCCCCCACGTGTCCACATAAAATCACACACACACTTTTCACTTTGAAAACCAGTCTACTGTAGTAGAGTAAAAGTAGTGTCTGTCAAAGTGGTTTCGTCCTGCCTTGACCCAAACTGTACCCTGGGTGCTCTGGTCACGTCCGACAAACTCTGAGTCAGTTCTCAGAATGTTCACTCTGTGTGTGGTGAATGGGAAAAGCCATCATCAATGGCGCTCCAATATTATGATTCACCATGGCAACAGGTACAAAAAAGGCAGAGCCTCCATTTTAATCCAGTGGACAAGAGATATTAATGTGTGTGTATCCAGAGTGTGCACCTTTATTTAAAGACTAAAGCCTGATGCAGAGCGGGGAAAGTGTCGATAAATTAACACAAGTCAATTCATCATGAAGCTGCAGCGGGGACAAACACAGGAGCCGACATCTGAAGATGAAAAATATAGCTGAAAATAAAAATATATATCAGATACAGAGACATGATTGTGAGCTCACAGTCTGATCCAGTAATTACATGGATGGTAATTTCCACTTAAAAAGGCGTGAAGGTTAAAAATACAGCAGATTTCAAATTTTAGACATCTGTTTGAATCTTTGGCCCGACGGTGTTCAGTGGCTTCGTTTCAGCTACTTTAACAGATGTTGTCAATTTAAACACAGCGACTAAACATTCTGTTAAACGCAGTCAGACTGGACACAGTCTAAACCATATAAATAAAATATTATTTTTCAAATAATCAACCAATAACCAACATATATATGTATCTATATATATATATACATATATATTCTGACCGAGTAATTGATTGGACGAGAGGGATTCCCTGAGTGCTGATATAGAGTATAACATCACTGGGACTTGTAACAGTAAAATCACTTCGCTCACAGTGTTATAAATATAGAAATGCAACAGTTAATTAACCAGCTGTCACACTCGCTACATTGACGCAAACTGACACTAGTGTTACACCAAGAAGATAGATATATTCCCCAAAATTACATTTGAATTAAATCATGAGTGGTCGTCAGGAGAGGACGAGGAAAAGGAAAGCCAGGATTCTTCTGTGCAGACCTCCAGGTGTGTTTGTGTAACATCAGCCGACCTTGACAACTGGAGGGCAAAAATGAGGCGAACGCGGTCAGGAGTGATCAATGATCACCTGAGGAGGTACTGATGAGGATGAGGGAGAGAGGAAGCTGAATCCGGCCGTGCCAACATCCAGGTTTGCCAACGTTTCATCAGCCGAACTGGACGAAGTTACACAGCTGCAGATCAATGTAAACACAAAGTAGTTGAGTTCCTGGCGTGTGCTGCGTTGCCTGGCAACAGACCAGGGGAACATAACAAACCTTAATAATTTATTTCATCACCTTTTGTTAACATTTCCTTACTCAGCATTGCAGTTTAAGCTGTTGTTGACCTGTTGTAGAAAAGCAGTATCACACTCGAGGTCGTGACGTTGTACTGTATATCGTCACGGCTGTAATTGTCTTCGGCCGAATGACAGCCGTGACGATATACAGTACAACATCCCTCGCTCACGACTAGTGATGGCCAAATGAAGCCTGATGAAGCATTTTCTTTATTTTAAGAGCCCACTAGACGGCGCTTTCGATCAAACAGAGCCTTGACAGCAGTCATCATTGTACATCTGTATATGAAAAAAAATACCAAATAAAATAAATAAAGGTTCATTTAATGTTGTAATTTCAATAGTTATTCAGCATATAATTTTGTTATAGTTGCACTGCAAATTATTTATAGAAAGTCATAATATGTGGCTGTAATATTTCACAATGGATTACATTATTATCACCTTTTAGGCCACAACTGTAAAATAGTTTTACAGAAGTACTTTGCTAAATCACAGTAATAAATGGAGTTTAAATTTACAGAGTCAGTTACCATGGTAACTGAGCCAGAGTTTAAGTTACCCCCATCTTAGGGTTAATTAGCTCAGAGTTTTTACCAAAGCTGCTTTCTGAAACAGGGCCCAATAAAACAGACACCTCGGCAGGTTTTAGGGAAGCGTACTCTTTACTCACAGTCATCCAACAACTGTTGTTACTAGTTGCTGCGCAGATTTTACAGATAGAAATCTGATGATTCTTATGGAAAACAGTGTGTTGTTATTCTTTACAAAAACACATCCTCATTCTGATCTTCACACATCAACATTTGAACTCTCCATGTTGAGATACGTCATCCAAGGTGCCCTGGGTGTGTTGGTTGACATTCTGAGACACTGTGTCAGCTTCAGCCTTGCATTGTCTGTTTTCAACGACCCGGTGTCACTCCAGAGGCAGTGACCTCCGCAGCAGGACAACAACAGAAGTTGAGGTGGCAGAAGTCCAAATAGGGTTGATGGACGGGTCCAACAACCACCAAAAATTCTAATAATCTAATATTTCCCTCTAAAAAACAAAGATTAGAGAAAAGTCCAGAAGATAAATTCTGTAGCACAACTTTCTCCTTCTTTCCTCTGCTGTTAGTCATCTGATGACCCCACCTGAACTCTATATACGGTGGTTAGTTCGATACACACACCAGCATAATAACAAGATATAGTTATGCAGAGGTTGTCACACAGGTGACATGCTGCTTAGTATCTTCAGGTGCCCTCACTGCTAGTCTGTTGCATAGGAAAATCCCAAAAGTAAATTAACACATTAATCAGAAGTTGTTACTTCCTTCCACCTTTGGCCACAGCGCTCTCTCACATGCCTCGTCTGAGCCTCCCCTGTGTGTGTGTGTGTGTGCCCAGCCTGTTGAGCAGCAGTACAGCCTGAAGCCTGCTGATGCCTAAACGCTGACATGTTAGCTGCTAATAAGTCCCACCGGCATCTCATTCCGATCAGCTTAATTATACAACAAAGCCCCTTTGGCTGTCAGTCAACTTGGCTGTAATCCAGCACAAGCACATCATAGTAAGACTCAGCATTAAGCCGTTAATACCAAACACAAGCAGAGCTGATTTGATCTGCAGCTGCGAAGATACATGAGAATATGAGTGTAACTGTGCTGCTGCACTACAGCCACAGCTCAGCCTGCTGAGAGCTCCTCTGCACTGTTTGTTTAGGCTGCTTTACAACACCAGTCACTCATTTATCTGTCAGGTGTTGACTTTACTAACTTTATTCATTCATAGAATAAAACTTTAGGATCAGAGGAGCTCACACACATCCAGGTGTTTTAATGTACATAGTATAAAGCCTGTGTGAACTCTGATTAATCTCCCAAGCGATGTCACTTTAAGGTGCGGACACACTTTCCGTTTTAAGGCCCATTTATGCTCAACTTTAAATAAGGATCCGGATCGGAAGCAGCCTTCTGTCTGTGCTCTGCGTCATTTTGTCTGTATTTCTGCACGTTTCCATAAAGCTTACAGATACGGGCCAAACAGAGCAGTACCACTGGAAACCGTGGGGGCAGTGTTGCTGTCACTACCCGATACGTAGCTCTAGTGAGACACGAAGAAGAAATAACAGTTCAGTTTCTCTCATCAGCAGTACTAGAAAAGAATTCTCCGTCCTCCAGTCGTGATGTATTTAACGGCCTCACCGACCACCACCTCCTACACGCTGCCTCTGTTTTTGTCTTTTATGCAAGAGGTACATTATCAATATCTCCTCCACAGTCGCCATGTTTGTTTTTGAGTTTGTTGCTGTCATAAACTTGTGACGCTGGGCTGCCTCCTGGTGGATATATTGGTTAACATCCATGCCAACGTAAAGGACGCATGGAAGTACGTGGCGGTAACATCATACATACCATGAAATATCGTGATATTATTTTATCACCCACCTCTGGTCTGTTTGATATCCAACTTAAAACAAGCTTCGCCGTGGTGAAGCGTCTGTGGCTGCAGTGATTTAAACTGGAGCATGTGCAGTTGGTGCACTTGCTGTGCATACAGTCTACACCGCCACAACAAATGGGCTGCAGGCGGACGACCCGTGGATGTCTCAAGAGGACAGGATACAGTGTGGGAGGCAGCCTCGTTTTCAATGAAAGTCGCTCTGTGGCACATAAATCCAAAATGGTTCAACTGCCACGTAGTGATGGTCAAATGAAGCCTCATGAAGCATTTTCTTTATTCTGAGCCCACTAGATGGCGCTCATGGTTTAAAGAGAGAGGCTCAAAGAATGGAAATTCAATGTGCTTTCAACCTTTTGTTGAACAGAAAGCGCCATCTAGTGGGCTCAGAAAATAAAGAAAATACTTCATGAGGCTTCATTTGGCCATCACTAATGTTGTCTCTAGTCCATCTCCTTTGTGGGCCCGACAATGTGGAAGCAGCACCCTTTCACATTGTCTTCCACATGACTATCGTAACAAATGGATTGTGATGCTCAAAACATGTGTCCACTGATTTACAGATGTCTCTCTCACAATGTAAGTCTGTGGGGAAAAGTCTTTATAGACCTTATGATAAACCTGGAAGTTGTAATTCCACCGTCAGCCACTATGAAAATTGGCTTCATAGCTCAGCAAACTTTGCGGGGCCTGGGACATCTGCATATAACGTCTGTGCAGAGCCTCGTGGATGGATGACGGCATTTACGCCACATGGATCCTCGCGGACACACAGATGTGGAAACTATGACTGAGTCCATTTTTTTTGTGGCACATCTAAAAATAAAGATGACCTCAAGTTTGCCCACAGACTCAGAAACTTGTGTCCATTATTAAAGCTTTCATAACTGGTTTGATTGTTTGCGTCTTTTCACATTTAGAGAGTTGTTTGACTAAGAGGCAGTAAGAAAATGTGGCGGCACAACACGTGTGTAACAAGACAGTGGATCAGGTCACGTGGTCTCTTTCATACCTCAGACACAGTTATATTCAGGTGGATGATGATGTTAAAGAGTAGATCTGCTTCCTGCCCCTGTTCAGTGTTGCTTTTTATGTGGGAAAGAATTAATCAGTATCATTTCATACTTTAATTCATGCCTGCATGGTAGTTTAAAGAACAGAACTTTGTTCCTTGGTCGACGTTTATTCTGCATTCGACATGCAGCATTTTCTTTGCTGACATCTTAAAACTTCCCTCAAGTTTCACTACAGAGCTGCACAGCAACATTCACAGAACAATGTCTGATCTCTCCCCCTCTGTTTGACCTCTGACCCCTGGGTGCAGCTGAATAAGAACCAGCCCGTGACGGTCCACGACGTCCTGCAGATCCTGCGGCTTCACGTCTCGGTGCCACAGTGCGACGTCTTCGGCTACCTGAGCATCGACCACGAGCTGGTGGTCCTCATCGCTCCGGTGGACCAGCAGCCGACCCCACTGCAGGTAACACACACACTCACGCAGTAGATTCAGTCTGTCGTGTCTGTTTTCAAGAGGATGGCAGAAGAAATAAATAAAAAATATATTATTTTATTTACTTTTTATGTGCATGGTTGTGTTGTTTATACACGTGTAAATGTTCTGCCATCAAACATTGGTATTTAAGGATGTTGTGATCCGATAATACTCATTAAACAGATCATTGTACTTTGGGAGTCAGGCCTCTGCCCCTCAGAGACGCTCTCGTCTAATTAGTGGCACCAGCTGACTGATTCATCACACCTGGTCCCTTTCTGAGCCCACTAGATGGCGCTCATGGTTTAAAGAGAGAGGCTCAAAGAATGGCAATTCAGTGTGCTTTCAACCTTTTGTTGAACAAAAAGCGCCATCTAGCGGGCTCAGAAAATAAAGAAAATGCTTCATGAGGCTTCATTTGACCATCACTACTGTCCGGACACATTTTGTTAATCTTTTCTTTGGTACTTTGTAAAGCAGCAGAGCATGATGGCACATCGCTGAATGCATTCATAATGAGAGTTCTTTTGGTGGAAATGTCACATTGAGATAAATTAAAAGCAAACAGGACTCATATAAAAGATGGATGATACTGTTTTTAATAACTGTTAGACAGTAAAGGATGAAGCTGGATATATTTTAAATCCTCCTGAGACCCTGTGTCCTCATGTGATGACATTACAGTTTGGTTCACTGGACCTTTTACTCAACTCAACTTAGACGTGCAAGTGCTGGATGTCCAAAACGGTTACGTGAGGTCACATGACACTGTCGTTTTTAATTACTTCACCAGGACCCTCGACCTCTCTGTGTGCTCCCATAGATACATCGTTATCATAAATGTTCATTGTTTTTGTGTATATGTTTGTATTTTTCCAGGTTGCTCAGTTTTGTCGTGACAACAGGAGCTCCTTCAGTCGTCCCGTTTCTTTTCACACCTACACATTATAAACACACTGCTGTATTTAGCTCTGCAAATTACCCACATCTCTCCTTCTGGACATAAATATTTATGCTCAATGTGATTACAGTGGAAAGCTGAGGGGGAGGACGCATCTGTCTCCTTCAGTCAACTCTCTTTTTGCACCTCATTTACATTATTTTATTGTCAGGATTGTTTACTGCAGACAGTACATGTTTAAAACACATTAAAAAAAAATTATATAAAACATGTAGAACAGTCGTAACACTGAAATATTATTTTTCATACGAAACTGCAAAACATCCCCCGCTGTTTATGGATATGTAGTTATTTCTTACACAAGAGAAATCAAATATTGTCAGTAGTAAAAGCAAGTATTGCTCGTCAAGTGCCCACAATGCACCGAACTATCAAACACCTGTTTGATTAAGCTGAATTATATTTGGTGATGTTTATCTGAGGAGGAACATAAGAGTATTCGGTGAAATGTGAAGTTTGTACGTAGTGTCTTCAATTAAGTACCGGCAAAGGCTGCAAGATTGAGCTCTTGTCATAAAGACTCTTTCTTCAACACTGTAAGTTAACTTAATATATAATCGTCACCGGCCGCATTTGAGGGAGCCTTCGAAATGGGACAGCTTTGGTCCACCGATGTGATGCAACCGGTCTTCAAATGCAACCCTCGAAGGGTGCAGCCCCTGAATTAAGACACAGCTCATGATGCAGTCGATAGACCGTTTTACTGGAATTACATTGCCAGGACCCATTTGGAATGTTTATGTTTCAAACGGTCTATAAGCAGTGATGGCCAAATGAAGCCTCATGAAGCATTTTCTTTATTTTCTGAGCCCACTAGATGGCGCTTTCTGTTCAACAAAAGGCTGAAAGCACACTGAATTGCCATTCTTTGAGCCTCTCTCTTTAAACATGAGCGCCATCTAGTGGGCTCAGAAAATAAAAGACAATGCTTCATGAGGTTTCATTTGGCCATCACTACCTATAAGTATACTTGTGACGTCACAAGCACAACGACGGCTTGTTTAAAGGTACAGACACTATGGACGGAACGTTTTGACACTTTCACAGTATTAATATAGCACCTGCACCCCCTTTATTTTTAAAAAGACATGAAACTTTTCACAATATGGGGCCTTAACCACACGCAGAGCTGTAAAATTTAATGGCATTTTATCAAAACTTAGCACCATAGTAACAACATTATCTTCAATAATCTAAAACTCCATGTTCATCACTGTGTGTCAGGCTGCTGTCAGACCTAGAGTGTCTCCTCTGGTCTGAATTAGAGACTCATGTTGTTCCAAAGTTGTATAATTGCCTAGAGTTGGTTCGTGTTCTCACGGCAGCATTTACAACAGGACCAGATCAAATGCCTTGTGTGAGAAAGCTGCTCTTGATTGGTCAGAATTTCCAGGTCGCAACACCTTCTCACCACAAACCAGCCGCACCAGAGTTTGTTTGTAACCAGACTGAGACCATTTCTTCAAGAGGTCTCAGTCTGGTTGTTTTGGTGCACACCTGAGTGTGATTGCTGTGTTCACACCTGCCCAAATGACCCGCACTGCCAAACCAACTTGAGTTTGACTGAACCGAACTAAACAGGGCAGGTGTGAAAGCACCCTCACATTTTGCACACTTCATCCTTGACTGTAAAATCCTAAAAGTAAAGTCATATTCAGTCATCAGCCTCAGTTTGACGGAGGTTTGCAGTGCTCCATCAGCATCTTGTGAGAGTGTGCAGCTGTGAAGTACTGTGTAAAGTCTGGCAGTGTGTGACCTTCTTCTTTTAAGAGGAAAAAAACTTTGTAGACTGATGTGATCTCATTAACAGCTTAGATTTGGCTTGTTATTGCTGTTTCTTTTTTTTCTTAAAACAGTTTAATTTCCTTTGTGCATGGGAGATGATAATGAAGTGATAAGTTCATTAAAGTGCTCTTAAGAAGGTGGTATCAGACGTGCATTTATCTCTTTACACCTTCTGCTGCTGCAGCCTGAATCTTAAAATGGCAGCATTCAACTTCTGCTCTAATAACTGTCATGGCAGCAGTCCCAGGTCCAACCCAGCATGACTGTCATAGAAGCGACTCCTGCTCAAGTCCTTTCTATTGTCAGCAACAGTGAACAAATTCAACCACCTAACAGTGTTACAGCAGTTTGGTTCCAGATGACAATGCCGCAAAAGTTGAATCAGTGCACCCTCCACATCACACACCTGGTGCTTCACAATGAGTGTTCTTCAGTAAGCCAGAGTATTATTACCAAGTGGCAACCTCCAAGGCTGAAAAATGAAGCCAGTGTGGCAATGCTAAAAGCTGCAGTTCCTCCGATCAGTCCTGTCAGGGTTTCACGGGCTGTTTTTGTGATAGATTTTTTTTTTTTTGATTTAATAATTTTAATTTTTTTAATAGGCTTTTTGCAAGATTGCAGTGCTGGTGTTAGTCTGGGACCATCGGCGTCATCTGCACATTTTGTTCAGGTTATTTCAGGACCAACACTGCCATGGTGATCATCCAGAATCAATGTGATGATGATGATGATGATGATGATGATGGTCCGGGGTAGACCTAACCAAATCTCTCCAGGATCACCATGGAAAAAAGGAGGGAAAATGTGTTTTTTGCAGGAATTTGCAACTGAAAAAGTCTATAATCTTTACTCTATTCTCTATCTGTCTATCTTTATTCAGCATAGCATACCTACTTAGCAAGCTAGCTCGCTACTATTCTCATCTATAGAGCGCCAAAGTCACGCCCCTTCCGGTGACGCTCATGGGACCTTAGATCGGAAAAAATATGAATGGCAGTGAATGAGGAGAGCAATGTTATCTTTTGGTCCCGTTTGAGTTGTGACATGAAATATGTCGTTAATGAATTTAAAACATAAATTTTAAGGTCAAGAAAGTCATACTTTGTGGTAAAACTGCTGAGATATAAGCTTTGAAAAAAACGTAATTAGAAAAACTCCACAGGAGGAGGTCGCGTATGTGACATCATAGCTTTCACTCGCTTCCTGCAGCTTGGAGTGACTGTAACCTGGCACGAAACACACAGACATCTTCAATCATAAATCGATTAATCATAAAACAGTGGAATTTCAGCAGGAGGCCAAGCTGCAGGAAGCGAGTGAAAGCTATGACGTCACATACGCGACCTCCTCCTGTGTACTCTTGAGTCTTTCTAATTAAAAAGCTTATATCTCAACAGTTTTACCACAAAGTATGACTTTCTTGACCTTAAAATTTATGTTTTAAATTCATTAACAATATTTTTAGATTTCATGTCGCAACTCAAACGGGAACAAAAGATAATGTTGCTCTCCTCATTCACTGCCGTTCATATTTTTTCCAATCTAAGGTCCCATGAGCTCTACCGGAAGAGGCGTGACTTCGACAATCTATTGGCAAGTTTGCTCATTAACATAGACAACCTACTCAGCAAGCTAGCTCACTAACCCTGCAGTAGCTTATAAGGGTTTTGTTACTATCTTCAATATGGAAAGCTAGCTTAGCTCTGTTGATTGCAGTGTTGGTCGAGGAATGCGATGTGTGATGTTTATCCAGGAGCATGTCAACTTGCTCTTGGTAAATCATGTTGTGCTTGCATTGCGGTGCTGCTGACTCCAACACTGAAATGGCTCAACTCAGTCAATAAACTTGTTAATAAACGCTGGGTAATGTGAGCCGTGTGATGCTAACAGTTAGGCCTGTCAGAGCGAGTCAGTGCCCACAGACCTCCATGTTAAGCCCAACTTTACAGCAGGAATGAAAATGTTCACAGCCTGGGACAAAAAACAGTTTTGGTCTCTGTAATTTATTTCTCCATTCACGACAACTGTACAGGAAGTCACCAATTTAAATGGGGGCTTCAGATAAGCAGTTTTTCTTACTTAAAGGTTTAATTGTAATTCAGGGGGTGATGAGGGCTGATGAATGGATGTAAGAGGGGGTGAAGATGGAAGAGTCTGGGAGGATGTACTGAAGATCAGGCAGAGGGAGACTCAGTGTGGGGCTCCGTCCCAGGCTTTTTTCTGCCCGAGCTCATTACAGGCCCCCCAGATGGTACCTAGAATGAGACATGGGCGAGGAATGCACCAGGCTGAATAAGAAGAGATGAAGGGGAGAGAGGATGAAGGAGTGTGGGTAGGGATAAGCGGAGGGAAGGATGATGGATGAAGGGAAGGGAGGGTCAGTTGGCAGGTAATCAGATGGTCACTTCTGGCTCCAAAAATCCAAGATGGCGACAGCTAAATTGCCAAACTCAAGGTTTCAATACAGGAGACCAGTGTATGATTACTACTTGCTGCATTGGGTTGCAGAGTTGCCGTCACCAGAAGAAAGGCACAGCAGACTGCTGAGACCGCATCACTCTGCTTTTACTCAAGCCCTTCATGCTACATCTATGGCCTCTGAGATAAGATCTCCTAATTAATTGTAATTTTAAATGACATAAAAACTCACTGTCCCCTCAAGTCATGGAAGGGGATCATGTTAGGTTATTCTAATGGGAGGAGGTTTATGTGTGCCATCCAGTAAGTGGGTTAAAAACACAGTACAGCTGCTCTCTATCTGGAGCTGAGATGTCTTCAGGCTGGTGTTTAAATGCTGCTGCTGGTAGCAATCTAGTCTAATCTTAGACCAGAATCAGTTCATGCCCAAAAGCACTGAACACTCTTCATACAAAAGCTGCAGAAACACTGATACTGTGTGGTGGAAGAATCAGAGGATGGAAAAGAGGAGAGTAACGAAGAAAAACAAAGAGTGAGAAGAGAGAGTTTGCTGAGTGCGTCTCTTTGAGTTGAAGAGGAGAATGATTAGAATAGTTTTCACTGTTTACACAAGAGCGTCTCAAAGTTCTGCTTGAACAAAGTAAATATCAGACTGCATCAGTTCAGCCTGGCTGCTTTGGCACTTGTCAGAATAACACTCAGTAGAGCCAACCCCTCAAAACGATCGACATCATCGTTTACAGGCAGCAGAAACAACAGCAGAATACATAATTCTGACAATATTCTTGCAGAGGGAATATTTCACCAAGGTTACATCAGTCATTCATTTCTAAAGACACTGTGAAATCAGCTAAGTATAGCATATGATGGTTGCAGGAAACACCGGAGCTTGTGGGTGGAAGGTACAGGTGTGACGGCACAGATTTTTTCAGTGTTAGCACTCTTGCCTTTTTTTAGCTCAAGGTCTTCCTGTCTCGGTGAATAAAGCAAGAAGCATCGTGACATTATGGCAGCAGTGTTTTTGAAGTGATGTTGAAAAAGGGTCTCAATGTGCCTCGAAGAGCTTTAGAAATAACCTCAGTGGTGAAGAAATGAATGGCTGTGAGGTTCTTCCTGTCCAGCTCATGGCGTTACCTCTCAGTGACGATTTTAAGTGTCATTAAATACAAACTGACTTCCTGACGAAGTGAAGGGAGCAAATAAAACCAGATTTATTTAGCATTCGTGACACTGTAAAATTACAATAAACTACTCAGGGTTTGTCTTATCTGTGATCTCATTTTGGTTCAGTGCTGTTCATGATTTAACTGTAGTGTTTTCTATGCTTCCGCCCAGCAACAGCTGCAACCGGAGGTATTATGTTTTTTGGGGTTGTAAGTCCGACCTCATATTGCTCTGAAGTTGTCAGAATCTGGTGTTTGGTCAGTGACTTTTGGCATTAGACACTGACGGAAAACGCCGTCCTTTCAAGTCAGCCTGATAGAAGGCCGGTCGCCGTTGTCGTGTTTAATGGTGCCTGGTAGCGTTAGGGGGAAACATGGCGGGACGACAACGAAAGTTAAGGTGGCGGAAGACTAAGTTAGGTGGAAGGTCTGGTGGACGGGTCCAACAACCACCGATTGTGAAGCCAAATCCTGTTCTTTTTTTCCTAAACACAACCATGTTTGTTGTTGCAGGGGGGAAAAAAAAGTCAATTAGCTGTGTTGTATCAACATAGTGCTTTTATTTTGAAAGAGACTGTATACAAACTGGTCATTTCATGTGAAAGTGGAAGTGTATTTTGAAAAACAGTCAATGCATGTAACAACCAACGTACCCAGGGTACCTTGGACGTTGAATCTTGACATGGAAGATCCATGACCAAACGCTGGTATGTGACGAGGTTGGAGTGAGAATATGTTGGTCTGTTGTCCATCTGTCTGTATGTACGTACGTATGTCCCATTCTCGTGTTATCTCACGTATGCCTTGAGCGTCCTCTTGGCCTTAACAATTTTTTGATTACATTTTGGCGGTCAGATATCAAGAGCATTGTGACCCTACATCCATCTCATTCTTGTGAACGTGATATCTCACAAACGCCTTGAGAGAATTTCTTCAAATTTGGCAAAAACAGCCACTTGGACTCAGTGATGAACTGATAACCATGAACTGACTCGATTCTGGTGGTCATAGGTCACTGTGACCTTGCATTCATCTCATTCTGGTGAACAGGATATCTTCACAGCACCTTCAGGGAATTTCTTCAGATTTGACACAAACATCCACTTGAACTGTAGAATAATCTGATAAAAATTTGGTGGTTGAAGGTCAAATATCAAGGTCAGTGTGACCTCACAAAACATGACGCAAACTTCACGCAAATTTCTGACAGGATAAAATAATGAGGTGATGACATTTTATATTCAAAAAGTCAAATGTCAACTTCTCTGTGACATCATCATGTTCTGCATAAATCAATTTTCTGGCCGTTACTCAGCGTCATATCTCAGGAACAGAAGGGGAGACATTTGGTCAGATACTGAATTAGTGACTCTAATCTTGAAACTGTGCTGACTGTAAATTAAACTTGACTGTTGTATGGATGCATACAACCACCGGGTGGTAATTCTAGTTAACCAAAGTGAGACACGATTTGCACTTGAAAAGAGCACCTTGTCGTATAATTTCTCGATTAATAGAAACATTTATCCTCAGTAGACGTTTGAGATCCTGACGCTGAGTGAATTCCACTGATTGTAGCAAGCTGTGATCTTGTCTAAAACTTGCCCCTTTCTGCTCATCCTTGTTTGACACCATTTTCAAGACTTATGGCTGTAATATTGTGCAATTGTGCTTCTCCTACAATTGCTAATTTTAGTATAGTCTCAGTTACAGCTGATTCCAGCCTCCCTGCTCACTTCCAGAAGGTCATCACCTCTTTCTCTCCATTAGCTAGACACTCATTTCTATTAAAATGGAAGGATGTTACCCCTCCATCACAGCCAGTGAATTAAAGACAAACAAATCTTCAGAACAAATTTCTGCAAACCATTGATCTGTTAAATTTGCACATTGTTATGCAGCAGTAATGTTTAACTTCATTTTATATGTTTTAACAGCACTGTGGTTAATTTATGTGAAAAGGTTTAGGGACAAAAAGCAGTTGGTTATGGTCAGTAAAGAACTGTTTGGGCTTTAAAAAACAGTTCGGTGGCACTATCACAGCACGGAACACAGCAGTGTTTCTTGGCCACAGCCCTGTGGAAGCAACAGCATGTCAAGTCAAGTCAAACTGTATTACCACCAGTAGAAATTTGGTTGCAGCCAAGTATACAAACACATTCATCATAAAAATATACACAGTTACATAATGCAACAATCTAGACAGGTAACAAAGACGAACAAATGTAAAATCAGTTCAAATGAAGACTGTGCTGAACGCTGAAAACACAAAGTGCTTAGAGATCACATATGCAAATTCAGGCTGCTAATTAATGTGCAAAAAAAGAGACTGTGTCTTTGTCCTCGAGGCTTTTTGGGAGGGTGCCTTAAAGAGACAGGTGCTGAAACAGAGCGTCTCTGACAGAAGGACAGAAGTGTTTTTTTGGGTTGTTGGTCCATCCGTCTGTCCGTCCCATTCTTGTAATTTCTCAAGAATTCCTGGAGGAAATTTTGTCAAATTTTGGACACATCTTCACGTCATCCCCTCTCCCCAGCAACACTGTCCTGCTCCTCCTGGTGGATCCCGAGGTGTTTCCAGGCCAGATGAGATATATAATCCCTCCAGCGTGTTCTTGGATGACCCTGGAGCCTCCTAACAGTTGGACGTGTCTGGAACACCTCTAAAGGAAGGCACTCAGTAGGTATTCTGATCAGATGTCGCCTCTGTCAACACAAGGGAGCAGCGGCAACGTTCTGAGCTCCCTCCAGATGTCTGAGTCCTCACCCTATCTCTAAAGGCCCAGATACACCAACTTCAGAGAGCTAGCAGCAACAAAGGCCCCCTGCTGTATTGCCTGACATCACCGTTAAACATGAATACACCACAAACATTACGCATGAGAGGAAATAACTGTCTATACCAGCAGACAGCGATAATCTCAAATTGTCATTTAAAAAAGGGAAACCGGAAGACTGTCTTAACTATCATAACACATTTTTGCTAAAGAGCTCAATAGCTAAGAAGGTTAATGTTAACTTATGTACAAAGTCTGTTTTGGTCTCACTCCGTCTTGACTTTAGGTCATTGTTTACTTTCCTCACTTCTGTTTATCTTCTCATGCGCTAAGTTAACTGCCAATCAGAGTGATTTTATTCACAGACAGGCTCTGCCAACGCTGCTTCAACATGTTGAATAGACAAAAATGAAAAGCAACAGTGGCCAGTGGGGTCCGATGGGGGCTGACGAGGGGCAACAGTGCGGGACACACTGCACCATCTAGGGCACAGATGCTCACCGAAAGCCAAATATTGACTGGCCACCAAAGGTCAGCTTGGTGTGTCAGGGCCTTAAGTCTGAGCCCTGCCACCCCAGGAGGGAAACTCATTTTGGCTCCTTGTGTCTGCGATCATTGCTTTGGTCACTCCCCAAAGCTCATGACTACACGTGAGGGCTGGGACGTAGACGGACTGGTAAATCAAGAACTTTGCCTCTGGCTCAGTTCCCTCTCCACCATGACGGTCCAGCATCAGATGCCACACCAAACCTACTGTCCACCTCGCCGCCAAAGACAGCACCATCTGAGAGGGATGTTCTCTAATATGTAAAAGTCCTGCACTCTAGATTTAATAAAGCATGTAAATATTTTCCAGAAGAAAACCCCCAAAATAAGTGTAATATGTCTCCTTCAGCTGGACCTCAGGCCTCATTTACACCCGGTATTAACACGCAATCTGTGTCTGGATCCAGTATCTGAAAACTGACATCTGATCCACAGATATTTGCATTCACCCCTGGTATTAATAAGTGTTCTCTTTGATCACGACTGTGTTTTCCTTTATCCAGATGGATAAGTAGATGCACATTTCATGTTAATACCAGGCAGGCTTTGAACATGAAAAACATAGAACATGCATCACTGTTTAATAATAAATAAAGGCTGACGGAGTCGGTTCATGCTCTGTGTAAACAACACTCCTACCATATGCTGGGTTTATTCCCCTGGATATTTTCAGCTACATTGCCTTAATCATTGTGGTAATGTAGCTGAAAACATTTTGGGAATAAACCCTGCATATAATAGAGGGGCTGCTTAGTGTTTCAGTGAGTTTGGATTGTTTGTGCCTCCACAGGTTTGCTCTTCGCTGTGTAGATGCTGCCTGAATATGAAAGTTATTCAAATACTCTGGTACAGTTTGTTTTCTAGGGCTATATTTTTGTATTGGTTAGGATGGAAAAAAAACTTCTCCACATTCCTCTCCAGCCATCTTGTCCGCCTTCATTTTTAATCTGCAGCTCTTCTCGAGCTTCACTCTTTCAAGGCCACAGCAATAATGAGCCAAACCTGTAGGACTACCTGTTTTACAGTGCATCATTTTTATTTTATTCTTAAAATTCATGGTGCTAAGTCAGACAGGCTTCCAAAAACTTGTAGCTGCAGCTGAGTAAGAGAACAACTTGGTGAAGAAGACCCTGGGATTTTTCCAGCAAAACAGACGCATCAAATTAAGAGTCCAAGTAACTGATTTGAGTTTTTAAAGAACAATAATGACGCTTGATGAAAAAATTTAGTTCTTGCAAGACTGGCACAAGGAACCTTCAGTTCTGAAAAATATTTGTGCACATCTGAAAAAAAAAAGCACAGATATTTCAAGAAGCGGAGTGAATCTCAATATGGCATTGGACTTAGACAGACAATCAACTGCTGGAATAAATGACAAGGATAAATATGAAGAAACACAAAACAAACAAGAGTCTCAGTGGTTAAGAGAAGCTTATTAGCAATTTTAGTTTGAGCTGTTACTAGGCAACAGCTTATTCAGTTTGTTTGTAAGTAAAGTAGTATTCATCCTTGGGTTGATGGAGGCTGTGCCAGCATAAAGTTTCTACCTTTCAAATCACATCCGAGCTCACTGCACCGATGGTTTGTTCCTCAATCAAAGCTTTTTTAGAGCCAAAGCAAAACCAACAACCCTGAAAGTGAATAATGAAGCACAGAACAGTTTTCCACCCGTTCACCAGAGTTATACCAATTTAAATTCTGCCTTCAGTCACAAGTCACAGCACGTCTTCTGTTTCAAGTAAAAGTCCACATCCAGGCAAGTGCAGTCCAAATGACCAGCAGTGGTTTTACTCTGCCTCTTTCATTCAGGAGGCAATGGGAGCTGATATGTGTCTGTATGAGTGCACTTTGGACTCAGCAGCAGGAGATTGTCAGGAAACGAAGTGAAAAGAGGGACAAAGTTTGCTCAGGGCTAGAGGGAGTGGATGGGTCAAACAAACACAGGGCTTTCATCCAGGAGACCGCTGTCTGTGTCCCGTGAGAAATCAAAAGTCAACGATTAGTTATTCAACAATGTAGGCAAACATAATGTGTGTGTGACATTACGTTACCCTAGTAACAAGGTATTAATATTTATCATTTACGCCAAACCACGATACCTTTTATAAACCTTACCAAGCGCAGCTGTGGCTGTTTCACAGTGTTTACCAGGTGTTTAGAACTGTGGTCATGGGCTGTTCTGTCATCCACCGTGGGGGCGCTAATTTAGGAAATCTCACTCCGACCTTGTCACATAGCGACATTTGGTCATGGACTTTTTGTTGAGATTATTTTGTCACGCAGCAAAGCCAGTGGTTCTGAGCTGGTGATGTCGCAGAAGAACTCCCCGACCTGAGCGTGTTGTATCTTCCTGTCTTTGGGAGTTTGGACTCCTGAGTTGAACATACAAAGTTTGAACTGCCAAAGACGCACATTCTAACTTGGTGTATTCTGTTTCAATCAGACAGTCATTTATCATGGACAACACAGCCAAGGTTGGTGGAATTTGCTTTCAGCACAGCAGTAAGCTGGATAAATTTGACTTGTGTATGTGCGGGAACGATGTGTCCACACTGGCATTTTACAGTAAGGAAACAGCTACTGAGCTGTACTGTTAATATCAGCTACCCTAACAATGCAGCCCACAAAAATGAAGTGAACTGACCATGCATAAAGTTTATTTTCAACTCCATGAATTTTGTTGATCACATGTTCATCAATTTCATTTGCACGAGCAACTGTAAAGCCTTAACTTTGAAGGTTTTCCTTCATTTTCTGAGATTCTTGCCACAATTAAAAAACCTTTGAAACAACTTCAGAAATCATTCTTCGGTCTTCTCTCTTGGAATTAGATAAAATTCTGGCAGCTGAGTTTTGAACGAGCTTGAAACAGGAAATGGCCTTTTGTCTGAGCCCTGAATACAGGGAGTTACAGTAATCCAGACGTGTCGAGATAAAAGAATGAATGACTTTTTCGAGGTCAAGGTAAAACAATAAAAAAGTTTCACTTTTGCAATGTTTGTTATTTGAAGGAAGCATGATTACACGACCTTGGTTATTTGTGTGTGGAAACAGAGCCCAGAGTCAAACATGACAGACAGATTGTGGGCAGAATGCTTTATACACAGCTTCCCAACAGTCACATATTATAGTCACATATTTTAGGGTGTTTTCACATAGAGTCTTTTTAAAACAAAACAAACTCAGTCCTCTGAAAGTGCACCAGAAAGTGGACCAACAGAAAAGGGACTCAGTCCTTTTTGTGTTCACACTATATAATATATGTTGACATAGTTTTGTTTTTACTTTGACGTGGCGCTGCAGTGCAGTTATGAAGCCCTTCACTTTCAGATGAACTTAAACCTGGAGGAAACCCTTGGTGTTTCTGTGTGCTATGACTGTTTGATGTATTCTACATTCCACATCTGGAGATTTGCAGTATCTTACATTAACAAAACTACTCCTTGCCTTGGTCCTTTTTACAGGCCGACGTGGTTTTGTCTATGTTTTTTCACGCGTCCCAGTGCGGTAGCATGTGATCTAGAGGGCTACATACAAGAACATGCAAACTAGAATAGAAATTGAAAACAGGAGAGGACCCAGAATTGACCCCTGGGGAACACCTCACAGTAGGGGTCTGGGGGTGAGGAATATTCTCTCATTAAAGATCTTTCAGAGAGACAGGAGGGAAACCAGGCAAGAGCACTGTCCCTCTAACGTAGTAATAAAGACAGTTTATAAGGATACTGAGGTGTACTGAATCAAATGCTAAACTCAGATCGAGCAGAATTAAAACTGTGCAAGCCCCAGAGTCAGCAGCGATCAGTAAATCACTAGTAACCTTAAAAAGAGCTGTTTCTGTGCTACGCTGGGTCCTGAATCCTGATTGATATTCTTCAAAGATATGACTGTTATTCATGTTATTCATGTTCACGCTAGAACTAACATGCAGCTGTTGTAATTCATACATCAGAAAAGGTGGATGACAGTGATTTGCTGACATCCATTTTGTAATAAAACCAAAGTGCATTTAAAAACTAATAAAAAAAGATCGATACAATGAGATGCTGGCAGTGCTCCCGTGCTGACTCAGATGGAGGAGCTGGGAAATCAGAGTGTTGATCGTGCTCTCTTGTGTTTTTTCCAGATCGAAGCCTGCAGTAAGGAGGCTGAGAAGATTGATTCCCTCATCAACTACGCCAGCCCCACGCTGGTCTCCCACGTCCCCCTCTCCGCTTTCCTCGTGTCGGAGATCAAGACCTCCTCCATCCGCTCGTCCGGGGGCACTCCGCCTTCACCTCTGCCCCTGGGCCTGTGCCTCCTCCTGGGCCTCGTCATCGCGGCAGCCCCTGTCCTCCACCAGGTCTAAGTGCTTATAACCCCCTCCAGCATCTCTCTCACTAACTCTTGAGTGTTCCAAAGTACCCGCGCCTCTCTTCCTGGGATGTTGGGGATGTCATGAGGTTAGTGTGTCCGGTGGTCACGGAGCAGGAAGAAGCAGCAGCGACGCCTTTTTTCGACAATCATTCCTATTGACTCTCCTGCGTGCCAAACAATCAAGGCGGTGGAAAAGCTATTATTCTGGAAAGCTTTTGTATGAACAGTGTTATTAAGTGGAAGAGTTACTCGCTGGGTTTCCCTCCAGTGAAGTGTGCTTAAGTGTGTGAGTGTGTGTGTGTGTGTGTGTGTGTGTGTGTGTGTGTGTGTGTGTGACCTTTAAGAAGCATTTGACTTCATACCAGCAGTGTTTATCCATTAGCCCCAGCAGCGAGCTCTCCTCTCAAAGCTGTTGAGTGGGAATGTAAATTTCATGACTCACTCTGTCTTGCGCCGAGGCTTTATGTGTGGGTTTATATATATGTGTGTGTGTGTGTGTTTGTGCATGTGTGTGTGTCCGATTGGATTCGACAGACGAGGACAAAACATCCCTGCCTGGCAGCACATCTGTCTGACAAATTACCCAAAATTCCCTCGGCCACACACACTGTCACACCCACTCACACACACAGATTGGTGTCACTCAATCCAGACTTCAGTGTGTATCAGATGGAGTCTGAGCAGTGTTCGTGTGACACTTTTAAAGCCTCCGCTAAATGAGAATGCACAGTCTGTACCGCAGTGCATGTTGTACTGTATATACATGTGAGGTGTATATGGACCTCGTGTTTGAACCTCTAACCTCAGCAGTATTAGTGCCATGCTCATGGACTGAGCCAGCTCAGATGAAACTAATCCAGCCTCCAAAGTCGGTTGTAACTACTGACCAAACAAAGTTACGGAGTCAATCAAAAAGTGGAAATATTAAGGGAGCCCAGGTTCTGACGTGGTGGTCGGGGTTAGATGTCAGTCTTACCTGATGACACCAAGCTTTCCTTCCAAAACAGTCCTGGTAACACTTTATCGATGTTCTTAACGTAGCATTCATGTATAAGTTAGTATTATAGTAGAAAGGGAAAGTGCTTAATGAAGCAAGTGAGTCATGAATTCTATGACAATATACCAGTGTTGTTCTGCTCTGTAGCCTGATAACTCAAGTCGCGTATTTCTGCTGAGCATTTTTCAAAGTACAACATCATGGATTTCCTCCTTTTCAGCTCATTTCACAACCATGTTAGCAGGGCGTAACTCTGGTGTGAGAAGGAACATGTAAAGACTTTGGTAACCAAAGTATAATCAGGGATATAATTAAGTTTGTTGTCAAGCTAAATTCTACCAGAATAATGGCAAATATGCTAAATATGCTACTCTGTGGCACTTTCGATGTTTATCCTCCTGAGACCCGAACTTTTGTTTGGTTTGCATTTATAATGTCTCCTAGCTATTTGGGATCAGCAAGATCCGGTAAAACTAAACATCGTCAACGATAAGTAAGTCCCAGCGTCCTCAAACGGGACAACAGCAAACTCCCAATGTCTTTAAACAAATACTTCCTAATAAACAGTCTCATCTTGTTACTGTTGATAAAAGTGGTCAAATGTGTTGCCATATCAAACTACAAACATTATTAATCATAACTAAACAAGTTGCAACCATCATGTTACATTTTGTCCAACTTACTGTCCAAAAACCAAAGGCAAATCCTCACATTTGAGAAGCAGGAACCACAGGACCACCAATAAATGATCAATAAATGAGTCAGATTTTAAAATATATAATAACAATAATTTCATATTGATCATTAGGAAAATTAGACCCTGAGACATAAACGCTGCTTCATATAGTCAGTCCACCAGTAACCATCTACAGTTAATCCCCCTTTGGTCATCATCACACAGTAATGCAGCTGCTAATAAGGGCCGTAACTCAAACCTCTGCCCAGTGGTGCATTCAGTGATGCTTCAGGAGCTGGAATGAGCTCCAGCACATTGTCAGAAAAAATCACACCCAGTAGACAAGAACTGACATTATGAAAAGAAAAAGTGAGTTTGATTGTTTTTGCATGATTAAGATTGAGACTGATAGTTCTAGTCCCTGATTGGAGCAGAGCAACACGAGATCATTTAACTTTAAGACAGAATTAAAGCGATCGCTCTGATGGATCACCTATCTCCCCTTTTACAACTCTACAAGTTGTTTTTACAGCGCTGTGAAATGAGCTGAAGCCAATAGCTGTCTGGAGGAAACCGTTTAAAATTTGACTGTATGCTTTGGAAAATGGTCGACAGGAATGCTAAGTGCCTGATTTGTACTTCAGGGTGTACTCCGCCAATCTAGTGTTGCACCTTTATGAAGTCTTGCAAAGGATGGTCAACACGGGATATTGTAACTTTTAGTTCTTAGTATTGGATCCTAGAATCCCCATAATTCATTTGATAGACGTTTTATTAGGTTCTTATCGTCCAGTAAATACCAACACCATCAAGTTTTAACTGCTCACTAACTACTAACTCTGATGACATCACTGTGACATCGTCAGGGTTATTACCCCCAATTCATCGTATTTTTCGTATTTGTTGGAATATTATACTGTCTTTGTTTCAAGCTAGGGTTGCAGCGATATTCTGGTGTCAAGGTGTCAACGTGTTCCCATGTAGTGTGTGTTATGTCGTGTTCACACCAAACGCGATGCAAATTTTCAGGTTGCGTTACTCGCGCAAGTTTGAACGCTGAAATATTTTGTGTTGACTTGCATCATATGGGCGTGAAATCGCTGAATCGATGTATGAACTTCTGCTGGTACATCCTCGGCATCATACGTCTCCGGAGGATCTCAACGCTGATTGTTATTGCGGCGCAAATTGGTTGCCAAAGTTAAGATTTTTCTCGTGAATAAGCATGTGACGTGAAATTCCGCTTAATTCACTTATTTTGTGTCATTCTCGTCAAGTCCATTGCGTCGTCCAGGGGGAATTAGCGCCTTACATTTAATTAACTTGTGCAAATTGTTTTATTCGCCCGGTGTGAACAACATTAGAGGAATCACTAATAAAGTGCTACCAGGACGTAAATTTGCAGATCCTAGGACAGCAAACGAATGACCCGCCCTACTCTGCCATGATTGCCTGGTACTTGTTGCCTTCATTGGTTGGATTGGTCTTGGTTAGAGTCAGGGTAAGCCAGTCAGAGGCAAAGTAAGGCGTGTCATTCCTTCGCCATCAAAGGACATTTGCTACCAGGAAGCTCCCCATCTGAAAGACCCCGACCACAGCTCCCTTTGTGTGAGGCCAGTAGCTCTGAAAGGCATTAAAGGGATGCTTCCTGTCTGTAAATATGAACTAGAAGCCATTAAATAACAAAAAGGACAATCACATAGTCACTACCCACAATCCACTTTGGGTAGAGAAGATTTCCACAGTATGCCTTGCATATAGTGTCTTATATGAAGTAATAATGAAAATGCAATAACTTTATATTTGTTAAGAAATGTCTCTATATTTGATGTGTAACGGATTGAAATAATGATCACCTATGTGCCATGTTTTTTAAGCAAATAGCTGTTATTCTTTATTGCATGATGACAATTATGAAGTGTTTTTACTCCAGAATGTATTACAGTGTGTGTGTGTGCGTGTGCGTGCGTGCGTGCGTGCATGTGTGTGTGTGTGTGTGTGTGTGTGTGTGTGTGTGTGTGTGTGCGTGTGCGTGCGTGCGTGCGTGCATATGTGTGTGTGTGTGTGTGTGTGTGTGTGTGTGTGTGTGTGTGTGCGTTGTCCCATCTCTATGTGTTTGTCTGTCTGCCTGTACAGCACAACGTGTCCCTGTCTCTAACAGTATTACTGTGCTAGGCAGCTCTGTAGCGGAGAACCTTCATCACGGCTCCTTGAACTATCATTATTATTATTATTTGTATTATTATTATTATTATTATTATGAATATGGTTGTTGTGTTTATGTCCTCTGGAGCCAACATGAACTTAATACTTGTCTGCAGTGTTTAATTTGATTTATTGCCACGTTACAAAAAAGAGTTCACCTATTCAAACTCAGCAGAAGTTGTAAAGACTGAAGTTCTTTCCTCCAAACTAATGAATAGTTCAGCATTTTGGGAAAAAGTACAGACCTGAGCTAATTAATATTAGATTCATCTGTTGCTTTCAGAACTTTTTTTCATGTTTCCAGCCAGCTCCTGTGAAGATGACAGTCCTGCAAAATGGTGTTGAATAAGTGTTAGATGGCTTTAATGGCCTCCATGATATCATGCTAATTACGTAATCTGAAACGAGTCAGAAAAGTCAGGCTGAAGCTGATGTTACATGATCCAGGCAAAGTGAGCTTTTGTAATCCATTCTCACTCCCAGGTCATCAAATACCGACACTTTTCTCACGCCCCTCCGCGTCTCATAGCAACGCACAGGGCAGGGTAGTGCTGTGAAACATCTGTAATGTGACGTCGTGTGTTCACATGACATCACAGAAAATTGATAAATTGTGTCCGACTAAAACCGGAAATTTAAAATACATGTAAACACGTTAGACTGACTGAAATTGTACTAAATTGATTATCTCATAGTCGGACTAACACCCAGATGATGCCACTGGGAGCTGAATGACTCCTGCATGTATACAGTCAATCAGACCCAACCTGGCCGAGGCACTCTGAGCATGCTCCACAGTTTCTGTCCAATAGCATTAAATGTGTAAGAGAAGAAGAAGGTAACAACGTGGAGAAATCTACATCCAGAGCCGTGACTTTTTGGACGGACCAATAAATGGATAATAAATGGATTCCCCTCACGTGCTTCCATACTGGGACCAGTACAGTAGTGCGATTAAATGTCTGAGTCAAGCTTTAACCGTAGCTTGACTTAACTTTGCATGTAAACGTACTGAAAGTGCAACAACTTTACGTAAATTGCGTAGCGTTGCGTCAAAACACTGACTTCTGGTTTCACATGAGACATAGGTACGTAAGTGACGCAACGTTATGTTAAAATAACATAGATTTTTAGTTTCACGCAGGATACGAACTGCGGCCTCCTGGGTGAAAGTCTTGTGTTGTTTGAAGACTTTCTCGCTCTTTACTCTTCGTCAGTTGCTCAAGCTTTGCTGCTGATGGGTTTATTTTGGAGTTAGTGAAAAGTGTGGTGGATCTCATAAAATGTCGTAAGCGTGACGAGAACAGTATTTGATGCCCTGGGAATGAGTATGTGCCGGCTTTAGAGGTGTTAGTGGGTGAACTTAGGACAGAGCTAGGCTAGCTGTTTCCCGCTGCTACCAGTCTTTGTGCTAAGCTCAGCTACATGAGCTCTCTGTTTAGCTTCATATTTAACACACGAGACTGATATCCATCTTCTCATCCTGCTATCAGAAAGAAATCTAATCAGCAAATTTACCAAAATGTTAAACTATTCATATGTTAAGATATATTTTCTTGGTGTTTCACAGCCAGCTCTGCAGCCTCTGGAAGCTGACGGTATTTTTAGCAGAAAGCTCATTTCTCCTGTCTTCACCCTATGATGCAAATGCAGTGTTATGGAGTGTAACTAATGTCAGCTAAGTCAGCTGTCCTGAGCAAATAAACCCTCAGGCCGGCTGGAGGAGTCGGACCAATCAGCTGAGATGGGCTCTGTAATAACACCGGGACTATTGTGTCAGTCACACTGTGTCTGGTGACACCATGTTCAATTCGTCTTACCAAATTCTCTGTGGCTCACTGAGTGTTCTTTTCTCTGCGTTCTCACTGTGTTTGTAAAAATGCCATGAATTTAAAAAAGAATTGGAAGAACGTCAACAGAATGCATATTTCATGAAATATAAAAAAGCAATACCAGTGTTTTTGCTGTGTGTTTCATCACAAACTGCTGCGAGACATTTTGACACAAGCTCAGCTCAACATTTACTCGTTCATTTCAAACATGTAGCCTCACTACTCCAAACTTAATGCTGGGATTTGACTTTTTAATTAGACAAATTGTTGAAGCCTCCAACGCATCAACAGACAATATCAGTCACTAATGTATTGGCGGAGCAGCCAGAAGGCAACGAGCACTGAGAGCTGCCCTGATGGAGCCTTTCATTTGTTTCAAAAAGTTGCTGCTCAAAACTTTCCAAAAAATAAGGTCTTTGAAATCAAAGTGCATTCGAGGACCGAGGCATTAATCTTTGATCCACTGAGATACAAGTACAACCTGGGAGTCATGTCCTCTCTTGCTCTCTCTCACACACACACACACACACACACACACAAACACACACACACACTTTCTCAAACGAGCACCTGAAGTGAATGATCAATGATGAAAACAATCAGGTGTGAGCCCAGTCTCTGCTGCACATCGTTTCAGGTTGAATCAAAGTTACAGCACGTAAAAGGATGATACAGGAATACAAACGTCATGTAGTTTCTCTTTCTAAAATGAACCTGCCTCACATCAGACAGAATTATAAACTCACTGCATCAGCTCTGACCAAAACATCAAAATATGACACACTAGGTAACCTCCTGCATTAGTTTTGGACATCGAGGGACGACATGTGAGTTTACTCATTAAATGCATCTTGTCTTTTCAATACACCTCCATTTTCACAGGAAATGGAAACTCACTGGCCACTTTATTAGGGACACCTTGCTAGTACCAGGTTGGACCCCCTTTTAAATTCTTGGTGTCACAGATTCAACAAGGTGCTGAAACATTGCTCAGAGATGTTGGTCCATATTGACATGATGACATCACACAGTTGATCCATGATGAGAATCTGCCGTTCCAGCACATCCCAAAGCTGCTCTATTGGACTGAGATCTGGTGACTGTGGAGGCCATTGGAGTACAGTGAACTCATCGTCATGTTTGAGATGATGTGAGCTTTGTGACATGGTGCGTTATCCTGCTGGAAGTAGCCATCAGAAGATGGTACACTGTGGTCATAAAGGGATGGACACGCTCAGCAACAATACTCAGGTAGTAGGTAATAGTACCGGCATAGCCTGGAAATCCAGACCCAAATCTAGAAAGATTTAGGGTCTGGCTATGAGTAATGCAAATGGCCCAACTCGAGGGGCGGCACCAAGCATGCATTTGAAAATATCACTGCACGCAATTGGATAACACTACGACCATGTGATTGGTGCAGCTCGGCTACAAGGACATGGGTAATGAGCATCATTACTGATTGCCAGAGTGACTCGCTGAGCAAATTCAAATTGTGAACACTTCACTCTTGAAAGGAAAATGAGGAAACATCCCTTCAGCAGAGCAGGAGTCAACCACTGTAACTAACTACTGTCGTGGCTCTCTGCGGCACATAGTCTACTGTATACGCCATGCTGACTATTCTACAAGCCACAGTCTTCAGGAGAAGGTTAGGCCTGGTTTTCTTTTCTTTCAAATTCACCAATGACCAATAATTAACACTTCTGTTAGTGAGGCCAGTATCCACAGGAATTTTAGTGCCTTGCTGTTGCTCCTAATTATTTTTTAATTGTTTCCATTTCATGATATGGAGGAGGCTTTAATTTGTGCGCCAAGTTAGTGAACACTGACAAAATGTTTTATTAATGCTGTTTCTTTCCTCTGGGATGTTCAGTGGATTTTCATAAACTCTACACAGCCCTCGCAAATGCTTCAAGTTTGGCTGTCAAGAGAAGCCGTTTGTATATTTTAGTTCTCTTTAATCAAATGTTCCATTTAGGAGGTAAGTGATGGCACTGAGGATCGCTGCTGATTCAGTCTGGTTATTTATTCTGGACTTAAACCTGTAATCTCTCAATTTCAAGTCATCCTCATCACAAATCTGACTAAACTAAAAGTTAGTGTTCAGTCGAAAAGCGGGTGAAGCTCACTAATTATATGTCAAAGTGTTCTGGTGACAGTCAGAAGCCTCCACTGACAATTATACTCATTAAAATAGAGCCATTTTATGACATTTAATGTGCTGAAGAAAAAGTGCTCATTAATCTCAAATATTTTTTTTTCCAAATGTAAAGCTTCGAGGTTATGAAAACATAATTGAGTGTCTATTTATACCTGGGTTGTTTGTCTCCTCTGGGGAAAAGTGGCTTAAGTCAATCAAGCTTTATTAGCATGAGGTTTTCACAAAACTTTGCTTTTCTCACAAAAGCACTTGTACACATGATGAGAGTGACACTCAGCACTAACAACAGCTGAGGCTGATGGAAATGTCTTAAGTGCTGCAGGTATCTGAGGTTTTTGGTAACAAAGAATTGACCTGAGGGTGGTGCTAGAGAAGGTTAAAGGATCACCAGAGGCATTAGAATTTGTTCACTAGAGACACAGACCCAAGCAGCAACCTTAAGGGCTGAAAAATGAAGCCAGCATGGAGCTGAAACTGCAGTTCCTCAAATGGCCACTTGAGGCTGGCTCCAAAACCGAGTCCATCCTCATAGGACCTGCACCGCTGCGTACATGGACTCCAGAGGGTTAATCCAACAGAAATTCTGGCTGACCCTCTTGTGGGTTCGTATCAAACAGGTAAGACCTACGTAAAACTCCAGAGATTCAAAGCAAACACACAGTTTGTGTTGACAATTTTATGCTGTGAAATGCTGAGTTATAAAACTCACTTGCATTAATCGCCTGAATGAAATATGACGCTGGGAGTTCTGAGTATTAAAGTCTTTAAAGTATAGTCTATGTTAATTGCAACTAACAGTTCTCACCTGCTGAGCTCTGGGAATCTCTGGATTTTGTTTTAGCTATATTGTCTTCTCACATCTTAATTAATTTGAGAAATATGTTTACATGGAGGGAAAATAAAGTTGTATTAAACAAGAATAATCTTCTAAATTGTGCACACGTCAGCCTTAAGGCTTTCCAACACAGTGCTTCAGATGAAGCAGCACGGAGTGATCACGCCTGCAGGCTGAACCGTGGCTGGATCTTATAAGGGAGCCTATTTATTGGACGTTATTTTAAGACACTGGTGGGCAAGCTGTCAAGCTGCAGAGATTGATAAGAAGAGCACAAGAAAATGACACGTAGGGCCCGTCCCAATACCCCCCTCGGCCCTACGCCTACATTTGCACGTTCTCGCGAGGGGTAGGTGTGTCCTGATTCCTTTTTGCATGTAGGGGTAGGAGGCATAACGAGGGGTAGTGGGTATGAAAACTAACCCTTCGGAGCGAGGGATTTCAGATGCTGACTTGCCAGCGAGGGGCAGACGTCACCATGGCTACACCAAGCAAGAGACGAGGAAAAAAGTTCACACATAGCTAACATTACCGTCGTCAGGTTGCTTGTTAGTTAGCTAGCTAGCTCGCACTGTCTGGAATCTGTCATCTGTCCTGTTCTGCAAAATTGTCTGGACTTTACACATTATGATAACACGCCAGCTAGCACAACTATGCTGCCTCGTGATGTTAGCTGTTAGCTAGCTAGCAGAAGTCCAGAAGATCGGCCAGTCTGCGTCCGGGGGCGGGACTGAGCAAAAGGTCGATTAATCTACATTATAATGATTTATTTTCTTGAAAGTGAACATTTGAAATGTCTTTATCTAAAACATTAGTGAGTGCATACATACTCATTTGAACCCAAAATATGATGTTTTTCCTGAACCTAACCTCGACCGTTTTACAGCTTTAACCAGGTGCAGCAACATGTTTCACGCAGGAGACAGCTGTGCATCACAGATGCTCGAGGGCGCATTTCATAGAGACAAAAGAAGGTGCCTTCAGCGTCAGTATCACAAGCTGAGGGTAAGAGAAAACGTTGGTATTTGACACGCTGGGATGAGAAAATGTTGAGTTATACTGTGCGGGAAATGTTGGTTACTGTTTTTAAACAAAAGTGAAAGTGAAAGCCGACCCCACATTAACTCTCATTCACAATATTTGCATTATTTCAGCTCTGTGTGCCGGATGCCTGCTGCGTACAGTCTGGCGCCTAGTTGCTGCCTTTTTATAAAGCTGTTACAGCACCTGAGCGCTGTGCCCAGGAAATTTAAAAAGAACAGCGAGAGGGCAGAGTCTCTGCAGATAGACAAAGCATTACACTCTGAGTGGGTTATAAGTGATGATTAAGAAGGATCACTTCTCTATGAGTCTATAAATTGTTATTTCAGAAAATCCTCAAATACCTTTGAGGAATCGCTCACCCTCAGCATTTAAAAGTCTCCTCAAACGTTCCGGGACATTCCGGGACGCCGCAACCAACACTGGGACTTTAACAAAAGTGGTGAGGTGTAGAAAAACAACATCATGATTCCAGGTCCAGGGTTTGTTGGACCCCCTGCCCTATACAGATCTACCACTAGTGATGGCCAAATGAAGCCTCATGAAGCAATGTCTTTATTTTCTGAGCCCACTAGATGGCGCTCATGGCTTAAAGAGAGAGGCTCAAAGAATGGCAACCTTTTGTTGAACAAAAAGCTCCATCTAGTGGGCTCAGAAAATAAAGACAATGCTTCATGAGGCTTCATTTGGCCATCACTAGCTCCCAGCTCCCTATTTGTTACTGGCAGTATTTCAACTTGACACGGTCCAGCAGCATATCATACCACTAGCAAGCCAACACGATGTCCAGATGTCAGACGGCCTGACTTCTTTTAAGAGAGGTCACTTCCTCAGCTCTCAGGAATTATTTCTATGAGCACAATATGATTTTAACAGACGAATGATGGTCACAGCTTTAAGAACTAGATCCACATTGAAATAAACCAGAATTACGATATATTATTACCAAAATTAAAAGTGATGCAAATGGACTTTGGAACACGTGTGGTCCATTTAATTGCTTTTCAGTCACATCTTCTCAACATAATTAATCATGGCTCTTAAAACAGTCATTTTATTTCAAAGTGCCAGACTCACTGCAAGACAAGAAGGACGCTGTGAGCTGATAGAAAAGTTCCTACACGACAAGATTGAAAAAAGAACTCTGTCTAAATGAACACAATGAGACTATTAAGGAAATGGTAAAAGTCTAATCAGTAGCTGGAGTACAGAGCTGCTCATGTACAGCTCTGCGGTGGCCTTGGCTTTCACTCAGCTCCAGTATCCACAAGTAATCTGCTGCACTTTCTGTCAATGTACGGAGGCAGACATCTGCGTCACGTCTGTCTGATTGTCATGTCAGAAAACACAAAACACGAAGATCAGTGGAGCCATGTAACAAAACAACCAGCTTGTTTTCTCTCTGTTTGGGATTTAAGATTTAAGATTCAGATTTCTAACGCTGCTACAGGTCGCAGTGGAAATTCAGTCTTGCATAATGGTTTTGCAGGACGACCTCCAGCTCACCTGGTCGAGCGTTTGCCCCATATAGGCCGAGTCCTTGCAGTGGGCCAGGTTTGATTCCAACCTGTTGCCCTTTGCTGCGTGTCATCCCCCTTCTTCGTGCCCCCTTTCCTGTCATTCTTGAGCTGTCCTGTAAACGCAAAAAGCACAGTGGTGTAGTGGTTACGACTGTTGCCTCAAAGCAAGAGGGTTCTGGGTGCGAATCCGCCTTTCTGTGCAGAGTTTGCATGTTCTCACACCTCTCTGCCCTCCAACAAGAACAGAACAGAGCAGCATCAATGACAAACAGAAATGACATTGATGAGTCAGACACTGCATGAAAAGGAGGAGCTGGGGTGGAGGCAGGTTGCAAAGCAGCTTGCAGAGGAAGCAGCAACAGCAGGCAGGCCAGAGCAGTTTAAACAGGGCGCCATGAATGAGATTTGCTGATTGGTTGCATAGAAAGGAATCTTGTGATCTATCAGCTGACTCCCTTCCATCAATCAGCTGCTCCATTTGCTCAATTTACGGATAATGAATGCATGATATCCAACAAATTTGCCCTCTATACAAGTCAGTTAGGTTTAGGATATAAAAGTGTGGTCAGGTTTAGGAAAAAGAACATGGTGGAGATGTACCTTAAATAACTCAAAGTTCACTTAAAGTTCACATGTGAGCGCCACCTGATTGACGACGCCACACTTACAAAGGTTTTGTCCTTGCCGGGCTACGACCCTTTACTGCATGTTGTCCCCACTTTCTTTCCCGCTTCCATACTAACAACTGTCCTGTTGATTTAAGACACAGATCCGAATATTGCGGGGAAAAGTCCTGAGCGAAAGTCCATCCACCCCAGCCGGTCATCAGTGCATTGGTCACGTGATCGCAGCCTTTCAGAAAAGACTGAATACGTACAAATTTGGGTGCATTGCTTTTCATAGAAAACCATACAAAACATTTGTGAGAACAGCCTGATGAATGAATGAACAGTGATGGTTTTTCTATTTTAAGGTTTTAATTGTTTATTGTTTATGTCAGATTTTACATTTCACCTTTCAGCATGGAGACGTTGGTTTAAATGTCTTCTATAATAAGGACCAGCCGTTTCGGAGGTTTCGGAAAAAGAACATCGACTCCCAATCCATCACGCTCATCTCCCTCCACAGTTTATGTAATACAGGGCAGACTCTGGAATCATCAGAACATTATTTCGTTGTGTTTGTTCCAGGAGAAAATTCATACACCTGTTTCCGTCTTTGGTGGAGGAGCTCCTGGGACAGTGTTGGCAGGATGGAGACAACAGATCGAACAAAGGCTTTTCTTTGCTAGTTTGTATGATCAAGCTCGCTGCCTTGAAGCTGTTCGCTCACCGTTTACTGTTTGTCTCATGAAATTCTAGAAACCATTGTATCAGCTTTTTCAGTGCAAAACCAGCAGCAAGACAACGAATGGTGGTGACGTACAGTCTGTCAGGAAAGACTCACACCAGGACACTGGGAACAGCTGTTCAGATGCAAAACAAAACATCGAAAAACACAGTGGTACAGTGGTGTCTGAGGGTCCTGTCCTAACTTGTGTTATTCTTAGTATTTCCCCTTCCCTGTGTTCCTGTCTCTCTTCCTCCCCCGTTTGGTTTTGTCTGTGTGCTGGCGTGGTCGTGGTCTCCCTCCCTGGTTTCCCTGGTTCCTGGTAGTGATGGCCAAATGAAGCCTCATGAAGCATTTTCTTTATTTTCAGCCACACACCACAGTATGATGTGTGGCTGATATGGAATGAGCGAGCCCTGGCAGAAAAGCAAACTGACAGTTTTCCTAACATTAAGTGTGAGATGTGATTTTTCACATTCCTCTCCTGCCATTCAGTTTCACCTGCACAACACGTCAGCTTCATCTCAGCCTCTTCAGCTCCATTCCACGGACCCAAATCATCCCAGTGTCTTGTGACGATAAACCTTTCCATCATCCCTGGTGGTCGTAACAAACGTACCCAAAAGTGTAACCACCAAAAACTGTACTTGAAATTTATTTCAAAGAATACAAACTTTTTTATGAACTTGCATCATAATGTGTACTATAAAGGATTAAATCTTAATCTGTGAAGTAACTAGTAAGTAAAATTAAAGTAAATGTAATGGAGTACAGAAAGGTGTATATACTGTATATATTGAAGTTATTTTCCACCACTGATACATATTTTACCGCAGACAGAGGTCAGATTTTATTTTGTGTGAAAGTAAAAGATTAATCTGAGAAAAAATGTCTTCATTAACGACACAACAAACACTCGGTTCATCATGTTTGTTTACCCAGTTGAAGTGCATCGTTTCAACAGTCAGCAGCTTTCTCTTTAGGATAATAGGATTTTTAAGTTTCAAGGCTTCTGCAAACCAAGTGGGCAACTCCCACACACAAGTCAGTGGCTGTCAGTTCAGCTCCTGTAAGACTGAGCCAAAGTGACAGGATTATGTCTAGACAGCTACTTTTTTTTTTTTAATATTTGTCATTCTCTGTGAGACCCGACGGACGATTCATACACGAGACGTTTTTCTCACCAGTTAAATAAATGTCAAACTTTGATCTGCCAACGTTAATTAGCTGAAGTCCAAATTACTTCTTGTTATACTTTTTCTGTTCTGGGTTCAGGTATAAAAAAATAAATACACTCACTTACCACTTTATTAGTTACACCTCTTGAACTGCTTGTTAGCAAATGACATGACAGCAACTCAATGACATTTAGTCATGTAGACATGGTGAAGACGAGCTGCTGAAGTTCAAACGGAGCATCAGAATGATGAAGAAAGGTGATTGAAGTGACTTTGAACGTGGTTAACATGGTTGTTGGTGCCAGACGGGCTGGTCTGAGTATTTACTGGGATTTTCAGCACAACCATCTCTAGGGTTTACAGAGGATGGTCCCAAAAAGAGCAAATATCTAGTGAGCCAAAATGCCTTGTTGGTGCCAGAGGTCAGAGGAGAATGGCCAGACTGGTTCAAGATGATAGAAAGGCAACAGGAAGTCAAATAAGCACTTACGCACCATGTCACAAAGCTCACATCATCTCAAACATGACATGAGTTCACTGTACTCCAATGGCCTCCACAGTCACCAGATCTCAGTCCAATAGAGCAGCTTTGGGATGTGCTGGAACTGAGAGAATTATTCCAGCACCCTGTTGAATCTATGACACCAAGAATTAAAAACATTCTGAAGGTCAAAGGGGTCCAACTTGGTACCAGCAAGGCGTACCTAATGAAGCGCCCAGTGAGTGTATATTCATATAATCTATACACCACAGAGGCACGTTACATTCACCAAAGAACAAAGAAGCCTTATCCTGTCATGATTATGATTTACTATCTCATAATTACAAGAAAACTTTCTTGTAATTATGAGATAGTTGTATCGTAATCATGAGCTGCGGTGGTCATTAATCATCACCATTTAAGGAGACAAAGGCAAGATGGTGCCACCTGATTTAATTTACTTTTATTTCCCTCTTAATTTGAGGGAGTGGGAGACATTAACGCCACTGAGTAATGTGGATGGCTTTATTACAAGTTATTCTATACACTGAGCGAATAACTAATCAATCATACATTTATTGTAAACGATGGTGACATTTGGGGACAGCTGTCAAAATAAATACTAAAGTAATATTTGCTATAAACTGATGAATTTGATGGGTCACAGCTAGTGATGGCCAAATGAAGCCTCATGAAGCATTTTCTTTATTTTCTGAGCCCACTAGATGGCGCTCATGGTTTAAAGAGAGAGGCTCAAAGAATTGGCAATTCAGTGTGCTTTCAACCTTTTGTTGAACAAAAAGCGCCATCTAGTGGGCTCAGAAAATAAAGGAAATGCTTCATGAGGCTTCATTTGGCCGTCACTGGTCACAACATGTTCTACCACCTGTCTCCTAATTATTAAAGAAGATTCGAAGGTTCATAGTGTCGATATAGAGTCTCCAATTTTCTGTAGTAAATGCAGTGTGCTTCCATAACATGTCTGACACCGATGTTAAACCTCTTGTTGCTGGTAAGTTCACCTGACCTGTATCGTAACATCCATTTATGAGCATTAAAACTGATGTTCCAGAGCTCCTCTAGTGTTGCATCAGACTGCAGACCCTTCGTGACTCGGTCGTTCATCCAGGGATTCGTGTGCCAATGCTGCCACTGGCCTCCATGTTCTAATTTATTCTGCTTTGCAGTAGAGGACAATAAAAGTTGATGACTCAATAAACCTTCAGTGGCCCTTCCCCTTATTAGCAGCCTTGTTATTCATCTTCATGTCTGTGTTTAATTTTGCTGCTTCCACGTATCAGCTTCCCCGTAGGGTCATTCCAGCTTCATCATGTGACTCTTCCTCCATCATCTGTGATTCCTGTCTTTCTTTTCTCCTCTACCCACCTGTGTGCCCGCTATCCATGCAGGTGACGGGGCGAGGCGGCGGCCTGCCCTTCTGCGAGTGTTAATGGGACCACCATCTCCATCTGTCCCATCAGGAGCTGCTTGCGCCTCCTGGATGCCATCTGTTGCCAACACATCCCTCACCATCGCGGAGACAGGTGGGATGGAGGAGAGGAAGGAGAGACGAGACAGAGGGAGGAGAAAAAGAAGGAAACGTGACTCGGGAAATGAGGAGAGGGAACGTGACATGGAAAAAAGCAATGAGTGTTGCTGGTTTTTGTTTGTGGTTCAACTCTATAGCGCCAACTCCCAGTAGGCAATTTGAGGCAGGACACATCCTTCTTGCCACCTGCCATCCCTCTCCATTCTCCAGGTACAGGCCCAGACGCCGTCCTATCCAGACCCTGACTTATAACCAATAATTACCTGAGAATTATTAAATGTTGATGGAGCATTTCTATTTAAATCAATGGCATTTCTTATATCATCTCACATAAATCGAGTGAGTAAAGTACAAACACACTGGGAGGAGATGAGAGACAGCAGTCGGAGGAGTAAGAGACTCAGAGAAAAGTAGTTTCACATAGCGTGTTCTGAAGAGAGAAAAACAGACAGTGAAAAACACTTTTAATCATAAATGGATGGACTGTTAGATGTTCCATCTTATGTTCAAAGACTGTCGTGATTATTAAAAGAAGCCGTGTGAAGCTCCTCTGTGAGACAAAGCACAGAGCTTGAGAAGAAACATATCAATGCAATGTGAAACTAAAGGCACAGAAAATAAAATATTGAAGCTGCTAACTTTCTCCACAAAGAAACTCAAAACTGCCGACTCTCTCCACAGAGGAACCCGAAGCCGCCGACTTTCTCCGCAGAGGAACCTGAAGGTGCCGACTCTTTCCAACAGGTATTCGAAGCTGCCGACTCCCCGCAGAGCAACCTGACACTGTCGACTCTTTTCACAGAGATACCCAAACAGGTTCAGGAACCATGAACAAGAAGCACAGGAGAACATGGGGTCTAACCAGTGGGAAGGCCGGTGGTGAGTCTCAGGTCTTTGAGCTTCAAATTTGTGATGTGGAGGATAATCGTTCTTGGTGACCACAGTTAAATTAATTTTAATGTGACTTGTCAGTTAAGTTAATTGTCTAATAACCAAAGAAATTGCTGTGAGGCAACAAGCGATCAGCCAAACTTACAAAGCTAAGCACAGCTGCAAGTAAAACACCATTTTAAAAATATTCTATCAGCCACAAACCCTAGATTATAGATTACATTTCGATAACAGCAGCAGTGAGGGATATTTTATATCATGCATTAATCTTGTTGAGTTCTTTTCCCATTTATTCAACCCAGTTTTATTGGAGCGCTTGATATAACTAAATTAAATTTATGTAACATTTAATTTCTCGGGGTGCATGGATCAACTGTACGAGCTCAAAATGCTTCACTCTGCTGTGACAGATCAATATCTCATGTGTTCTGGTGTAAACAACACTGTGCAGACAATCCAGCACGAGTGAGATCATTGTGTAAACCTACCGCCAACCTGTCCGCAGGAAATCAGTGAGACAAAGATGACACGCAGTGCTCCGTTAAAGCTTCAGAACACGACACAGTGCGGGTTGAAAATACGGTCAGAGTGAGATGAGGCACAACATCAGCAGTAAACTGGACACTGGTAGGAAAAACATCCATCCGTCCCCTTACTTTACCTGAAACACCACCAGGAAGTCAAAGTTTAAATCTGAATGTCCAACAAAACACTGGCTCAGTCAGATGTGTCATCTTTTTGAAACACGCATATTAGTAATATCTACGCAAAGTGAGCAGCACGTCACACATACAGGAATCATTTTGCTTTTGAGTCACAGAATCACTCGTAGCTCCTGATTTATAGACTAAGTTTCGCCCAAAGTATTTATTCAGAAGCTGATTTAGCTGTTAAACATTTTACATTTAGTCACATTCTGTCTCCGTCAGTGAGGTTATCTGAGGCTCTTGACAGAAACTGATTTATGGGCTGAATTCATCTACAGTCCAGTGAGAGATAGACAGGAAGTGGCAACACAACAGCTGAGACAAACTACTGGAACACGCAGCACGCTGACATTTATAAATAGGTAAGCTAACTCAACATTATCCAGTGCTGCTGATGTATCGTTAATGTTACTGTCACTCAGCTCTCTTTCACAAGGAATGAGTAAGTTCCAGCAGGATTAATGGTGACAGTCAGTCGTCCGGATCTTCCTCTAGATGCTCACTGAGCAAATATGACTGAGCTACAGCGTCTCCTTTCGAGCTGAACTCACACAGTGAACAGAGTTACTGTGAATGTTGTGGATGACCAGCTCTGCAGAGTTACAAGGACACTGTCATGTCATTATAGGCTGCATCAGAGTCCTGCACTGGCCCTCAGAAAGCTGTGTGACAGGTAAAAATGAAGCTCACGTGGGCAGGCAGCAGGTGAGAACAAACATGTACTTTTTTATTCATACATCTAATCACTTTTATCAAGCTGCAGCTCCTTTTATTTTGAAAGTCAGTGACGGGGTCGTGGTCACATTGGTCCGGCGTGGACGACTCCTGCTTTTGCGTGTAAAGGCTTTGCAGTCGAGGTCTTTCTGGTTCTGATACTCTACCTCAACATTCAAAAACAAAATCACAATGCAGAGTCCGAGGCGAGGTGCAGAGGGAGTCTGGCAACAGGTGCTTATCGAGGATTACATTACATGGGGGTCAATGTAAGAGTCCGACGTCTCTCTGATTTCACGCTGACGTCTGATATCAGCAGGGTTTATGTGTACACACAGTATACTTGGGATCTTGAACAGCAAGCCTTCATAGGCTAACCTGCAGGACTTTGTGCCAATAAATCACTGCACCAGTTGATTTCATGAGGAGGGATCCCACTGTAATCAGCTGCTGTGGGGTTTTGGCAGAAATCTTGCTGAGTCATGGCTCGCTGTGGCACATTTCTGCCTTGTGC